>CM057811.1:47588577-47931077 GCA_030067965.1 Latrodectus elegans | reverse complement strand
GAAGACAATTGGTAATGAGACGTGAAGCTTGGTTCGTTACGAGTTTCATGAATGAATTAAAGCAATAATTCACATTCAACTAATCGAATTTAACTATGATCCTAAATTGAGCTGTATTGGAGCACTACTGCCCATTGATCCTATTGAATTTAAAGTAGGGGGCGAAGATATTTTGGGCCTTGAAAACCTCTTATTTATTTATAAGTTATTAAATGTATTATTTTGAAAATTATGGGAAAGAATGAATAATTCATATTAAAGATTGATAATGAAGTTGGATTCATGAATTGCTATTATACATCTTATATTTCTATCAATAAGTGTCATTATAGGTATATAAATAATCCTGCAAGCAATGTTACATTTTTTAAAAGGTTTCTTCTTCCATATAGGTAAATGAAAAATGAAATAATAATATAATAAAAACTATAAAATACATCATGGTTTCAATATAAATAATATAAATTATCTTGGAGAAGTTGTAACTATTACTCTTGCAAAATGTAAATAAATATTCTCTATTAGCGAATTCAAAAATCATTTTAAAGAATGATATATCCTCTACGAAAAATTTATCTCACAAATCTGAAGAAAATAAGTTGTATAATTTTTTTTAAAAATCGCCTTCATATTGAAAACAATTATTGAAAAGTATCTTATGCAGTTTTAACAAATATATTATTACCTATAGTAAATAAATAATAATAAAACTGATAGTGTCGTCTGAAATAGTGTTAACAAACCTTAAAGAAAATGGTGCATAAAGTTTAAAAAAAAATCAGTCAAATGATATGATATAAGACATTATGAGAAATGTAAAACATTATTATAAATTTAAATTCTGTCATTTTATTTCTGAATTAAAAAAAATGAGAAAAGAACAAGTAGATTAACTTCACCCCTCAAAAGAACATCAAATTTTATAGGCTTAAAAATTCCAAATAAAAAGTAAGAAAATATGGACATTCAAAATGTGTGCTCTTTCCATCAAAATATTTAAACTAAAAGGAGTTTCAAATAACTGTTACATTAACAAGTTTCATGAAATGAAATAATTAATAACACCAATAACAGAGAAAATGAATTCTTTATTTGATCATTACTTCAAAGAATTTATCAACCACTTTTAAAGTAATAATTCTCTCATAAATGACAAAGCTAAATAGAAATACAGTTAAATGGGAAATATAATTAGAAATCAAATTTTTAAAACTACTTGTACAAACATTATGTAAAAATCTAGCTCATATTGATATTAAAAGTACGCATGCGTACATATCAAATCATCATCCTTACAGAATAAGTAAAATTGTAATTCTAGCAGAAAAATTTCATTAGTCTAACCCATTTGTTCTTGATATATTCACAAAATTATGTAGTGAACTTTCAGTATGAATATAACCAATATTAAACTTTATAAATGTAGTTTGATAATTTAGGAGTTATTGCGTTTGTGTGTGCAACAGCTTTAAGTAAATAAATGCATGATATGTCAATTTAGATACATAATTTCTGAAGTAAAGATTCATTATAAAGTGAAGAAACCTTTTTCGTTATTGTTATTTATTTTTAAAATGTCATTATAAAACGTTACGTTATTTTTAAAATTTTATAATATTAATGCTTTTCAATCTTTAGTTGTACAATTAATATCATATAAATATGATTTGAAAGGCTCGTTTTGTGCTTCTTCCTATGTTTTAATGTCTTAAAGTAAAGGATAATTTATTCGCTACCACCAAATATGTAAAGCATTTTTCCAATAACAGCAAAATAACGTTATGTTAATCATTTGTTTATCATATTGAAATACCAATGGTAACTCTAAATTAGTTTTCTTAAAACTTTTATCAAACTAAAATAAATAATAAAGAAAATGCACAAATCCATTTTTATGTTTAAAAAGTAATTTTTAATTTAATGTAAATAATTTGTGTGTAAAAGCAGCTTGCTTTAAAATTCTTAAGGTTTCTTCGAATATAACCTTCCATACTTAAGATAATTTTGAAATTTTCATCAGTATAATGATTTTTTTTTTTAAAAAAAAAGCTGAAAAATTTGATAAAATCATCAAAGGTCTATATCACTGAAATCTATATCACTAATTAATATGATGATATCAGGAATATTGTTATAGTCAATAAGTTAGATTTTTCCATATTACCTTTAAGAACAATATTTAGAAAATGCCATCGGAGAAGATTTCTTGTAAGCTAGTAATTGGTAAACATTTATCATAAATAATTAGTGCCATTTAAATCCCTGTCGCTTTCAAATTGCATTAAAAGTATATTCATATCCTTTTTTTGACAATTTTTATTATTTCCTTAGCATCAATATTAAAAAGCTCCATTTTGTATTCTGTTGTTATCATCGAAGTATTACGGTGTCTCTGATATCAATACATTATGCAATTCATCCACACTCATAAATCCCTAAATATATCTAAATTTATTTTATGATATTGTATAATTATAATATTTTATGGAAACGTCATTAAACAAATTTCTGAGAAGTATTAAATTAATATTTTTCCATTTATGCTAAACATTTTCAAAACATCAAAAGGAATTAACATATCCTGAAACTGATGATGGAAGTTTTATAATTTATCATGGTTAAAAGTCTCTTGCGTAAATGTTATTTAGGATCAAAAAGTTTTACTTAAATTGCTTTACTGTCTCGCTTAAATTCAGAATTCCTTAAATTGTTTAAATGCAGAATATCGTGTGGAATTGTTAACATTTAGATAAATATTTCTTTCATAACTATCATTCTTCAATATTTCTCTTTTCAGTTGTTCAAGCAAGTTTGAAGTTATTTGGATCACTCTATACTTTTAATTTTCTTTCGATCCACGAGCAATTTTGTCATTAAAAATAAGATGGTTATCAAAAACATTTTGGCAAAAAAATATTTTTCATTATAGTTAAAAAATTTATTTTTGAGTAAGTCTATAAGCAAATTAATTTTACAAATATCATAAATGATATAACGTGTTAAAAAACTCTTATTATTATTCCAGTTTGTTTAAATAGTTAATAGCAAGAAAATACTGGTAATGATAATTAGTATTCGGTATTCAGTGATGAATTTTTCGTTAAATAAAGTTTAACTTTTTTAAATGTCTATAAACAAATTTTAAAAAAGACAAACTGATAAAACTAAAAGTGAATTGGATTTAAAGTACATAAAAATCTTTTGTAAGAAAACATTTAATAATATGCAGTTATAAAATTTACATTAAACATTTAGTATTAAAAATTTAGAATAAAATTAAAATATTATTATAATAATTCATAAAAAAATTAAGTTTATGATAGAGAAAATTTTCTATGCATAATTTGAAATACAAATTTATAATAAATACTAATTTTTAAAGTTAATTTCTTTTCAAATAGTTATACATAACAATTATATCAAATGGTTAAATGATAATTTCAAAATCAAATGCTCATTGATCATTGATTACGAACATTATTAATAACACAACTCATAATCTCATAAATTTTAATTCATAATTATTATAGTGAATCTTTAAAACTTACTTAAACTTTAATAGTAAAATAACTTTTATTAATGATTAATTTATTATTATTGATAGAATAATAATTATCTATACATGCATATGTTTTATTTTATTTAAATGTTAATTTTTTGTCCATTTTTTAAAAATATATTGTTGAAAGTATATGATAAAATCATTTTTAATCAAATGATAAATTAAAAGTGATGAAATCATTTTTAAAAGTTAATTAATGATATTTGATTAAACTTTAATAATAATTTTTATTTGTTTTTATTATTATTTAAAATATATTTCATGACAGTTTAAATAACAAGTTTTATTCTTTAATTTCTTACTAAAATTTAAAGTAAAATATTCAATATATGGTTATTTGTGTGTGTGTGGGCCTGCGTTCTTATTCCAATATTACAAATCGAACATTACAGAATTATAGTGTTTATTTCATCCATTTAGGACTTTTTTATTTTCCTTCCACAGAAAAACCTAATTCTATTGAAACATTATTTCTATTAGAAAAATAAACATGGCCTAACAGAACATTATTTGCTTTTGAATATATTTTGAAATGAGAAAATAAGATTATTTAAAGAAATTATTAAGGGACAATTGTTTTTCTTCTGATAAAAATATAGAATAAAACCAAAAGATTTTTTACTGGCTTAAAGCATTTCATTTTCTCAAATGTTTCAAATAATTTATCATAATCTCTTTTATTATTGCATTTTTTCTTCTATTTATTTAAGAATTATTGATAAAATAATTCTACTTATTTAAAACATTTAAAGTAATTTTCTCATTACCAACGTAACTCTTATATTATGCATATTTTAATCCAATTTTCAATATCGGGCATTAAAGAAAAGGAAAAACCCCTTTAATTTATGGATGATTAATATAATATAAAATGAATATTTATTTTATTGATATTATCTTGTAGCTAGAAAAATAGAGTTTTAAATAATTAATAATGTTTATTCAATATTCATAACCTTAAACTCTCTTATAATTCTGTTCAGTTTAATTTTATCTCAAAACTTACATCGGCAAATATTACGCACCTAATAAAGTTTTAATTTGAGAATTTATATGATTAAAAATTTAAAATAACTAGCAAAATTATTATATTTCGTTTGTTATTGCAAATGTTATAATATTATAAAGTGATAGGTTTGATGATAATAAAAATATTTGAACATTATATGATTGCATAATTTAATTCTTAGAGACCATGTAGAAATGTTACGTTCACACATTAGGAAATATTTAATCAATACAATTCATTAAAAAATGTTCTTTCTTTGATATCACTTCTGAAATATTGGTTGAATATTTGGGTTTACTATCAACTTGGGGTATCTACTTTCCAAACAGTTTTTTATTAATATAATATTAAGACTGATGTTTCATTACAGATTTTTTTAATTTTTCTTATGTTTATTTAGTGTACAAATCATGTACTTGTATGCACCTTTAGCAATTTTTTCTATAAATGTTTCTCATGAAACTTGAAATACCAAACAAAAAAACTAGTTTTTATTGCAACACATACAATAGTAATTAATTTCAAATGAGAATAAATATTAAACATGGGTAACATCTCATTACTTTGTATATCGGAATTCCAAATAATTGATGATAAGAATTGCTTACCAGAATTAAACTTCCATAAAATAATATTATCTACCTTGTAGACATTTAATAAATAACAAGTTATATGTGTGTTGGGCTGTTTGCAAATTTGGAAAGAAACGTTTGTCTTTTAGTATATGAACTTAAACTTTAAATAATTTAACCGTTTAAGGTTATTTCACTATTAAAATTATCAATGAAGATTCAATGTGATTATAACTGAAAATCTTCGAAAACTATATTGAATTTTAAGAAGTTTATGGTTAATCAAATTCATATATTTGAGAATCATATATATGATGAATGTTAAAATCTGAACTTTTGATTTTGTATATTTTTTTCAAATTTAAGATCTAAATTTTTAAATTTTAAGAAAATCAGTTCAATTTAAATATATATATATATATATATATATATATATATATATATATATATATATATATATATATATATATATATATATATATATATATATATATATATATATATATATATATATATATATATATATTATATATGTATGTATATAAAATCTAACATGTTGACCTGAGAAGTATTTTGAAAATATTTAAAATGAATTGATTTTCATAAAATTTAAAAATTTAGATCTTAAATTTGAAACAAAATCAAAAGTTCAGATTTTAACATTCATATATATATATATATATATATATATATATATATATATATATATATATATATATATATATATCTATATATATACAGAATGTGTAAATTTAAGCTGTAAATTCATTTTTTAAAATTAAAAAAAGAATTAAAAATTTGTAGCAAATATTCCTCTGGATTTTTTTTTATCTTTACAAATTTGCATTTTTTGCAAAGGTTTGGTTTGTTTGTTGCTCAATGGTCATTTTTTGGACACGAAGGCTAATTAGACCGGGACTTACGGTTTGAAGTGGATTCCGAGCCGCTACAAACATCCATGCCCAAGGTGGGATTCAAACCCACGAACGCATTGTATTCAAAAGGCTCTTATTGAGCAATTTATTTTAATTTTAATATGAAATGTAAGAATTATTCACATTCAAGTTGGAAATATAAAATACAAACTAATGAAACACTGGGTCATTAGGTTAAAATTTAAGTTATCTGTCTAGTAAGATTTTTAACTAGTTGGTAGAGTTTCTGACATAAAGCCCAATGATTCAGAGGAAAATGTAATGAAGTATATTATAAAATACATGGTTAAGCTTTTTCAAATTATTGTTATTCTAATAACAGATTATATACGTTTACATTTTTAAGACAATACTAGATATATTCAAAATATTTTCCATTGCAAAATAATTCTTAAAAACTCCATTTTAGAAATCTTTATGACAAGAAAGCTTAAACAACTGATTCATAAACTGTTCGGGAACAAATTTATAGAGCTTTATAAAATATTCATCTACAAATCTAAAATATGCCCATATTATAAATAATTTTACCAATAATAAAATATAATTTACATTTTCTTAATTGTAAGAAAGTTTATATTCAATAATTATGAATCGTATAGTATTAAGTTCAATTGTATATCTAAATTTCTACCATTAAATTATAGTTCTTGTTGCTTTATTCAATGTTAAAAAAGGCTTTTCCCTACATTTTATAATGTTCTAGTCAGTTTTATGCATCCTGAAACAAAATAAATCGATGTTGAACATTATACATCAATGATATTTGTCAATTCAAAATTAAATCAAAAAAATTCTTGGATTTAAAACTTTTAATATGATAATTAAAACATTACTTCAATACTGATTATGTAAATTTAAAAGACTGAGAAATTTGAATTCTAAGTAATTCTTGATATACAAATTAGCATTAAAATTGAAAGCTGAATTTAGTAAAATATAAATATATTTCCGGCAATGCCACGAAGTATAAAACTAACACATGTAGTGATTGTGTAAAAACTTAAACGTGATAATTTATATTAATCCGAAGAATTATTTTGAAATCTCATTGTGTAAACAAAAGTGATTGATCGAAAAACAAATTAGAGCTATACTTGATTAATTTATTCATTGCTAAATGATGCGTATTACATAAAGTATTGTAAGGTAATTATAATTCATGAATTAAATAAGACAAAAATATATTTTTCATTTGTTTTATTTAATTGATAAATTTAAAAATTCTTAAAGTAATATAATAGAAATTACATCTTATATAAAATATTAAATCAAAATTATTAAGATTTTATATAATAATAGTTTTTATTTATAAATGACTTACATATCTTTTTAAAAATTTTCATTTTTCAAGAAGTTTTCAAAGAAAAAATATTTTTGACTTTTTAAGGATATTTAAAAACTACAAATGCAGTTAAGTTCCACAAAATAAATTCTAGTGTATTGTGAAAAAAAAAAAACCATTGAGATAATTTTTAATCTTTATATTAATTACCATGCAATACTTAGAGAAGTGAATTATTGTAAATTATTTTTCAGATTTTATTATGTAAATGCATTATTTATAACAAACCCTTTAAACATATTACATAAAAGAATATTAAACGCGTGAAAAGATTTAAAATAAGTCATATAGAAAAAAGTTAAACATTTATTAACACAAATAACCTTCAGTTATTGCATTAAGTTCACAATTTTGTAATTTCTTTATGTATATTTTAAATTGTGCTATCTAAATCCAATTATAAAATACATTTTATCCAGAGAAATCCTAACATCAGTTTTCACATGCTTCATTGACATGAATAAAGCATTCACTCAAAAGAAGAAAATGTAACTTTACATATATTATTATTCGTAAATATAAGAAAATGATTATTATTCTCTCTTCAAAATGATTACTAAATGGCTAAAATGAATTACATGATGGGTTTTTTTCTGCTTGAATATTTAATACAACATGTAATTATTTTCATCTTAAAAAAACAAGACAAATTACGTTTCATCTTAGAAAAACGATATTTTATTTATATATGTATGTATACTGAGATAATTCTTCACACATTTAGTAGCAAAAAAATAATTATTTGCACTTAGTATATAATATTTTGAACGCACAAAGATTAAGTATATATCTTTCTCCCAAGTACTAATGTTTTTACGTCTTTAGTTATTTAGACTATAAGCTTTAGGGGATATAGATTCATGGAATCTATGTGCACTCTTCAAGAAGTAATTTTGTGAGGTTTCCGGAATCAACGAGAAATTATATAGGTTCTAGCATTTTATTAACTATGCCATCTAAAGTTTATTACTCAATTCATCAAGCAAGAGTTATTAAAATATAGTTTAATAAAGAAAATCTCACATCGATAATGTAGCTCGTTTTACTTTGTCAGTTACGGAATATTTTCAATTCCTTTAACTGAGATTATTGTTATATACAAATGATTTATAATTATAAGATATATTTCTTAAATAAAATATTTTCTGGGACAGATAATACTCTCGAAATAGTATGACAGCTGTAACTTAATGATTCTCGATACACTGAACTGCCAACTATGAGGGTTTTGATCGATTGTTTAAAATAGCAAATTACTAGTTTCATGAACTTGTGAAACTGCATTGTCAATAAAGTCTCAAATATAGCGTTATTCATCTTATATAATATGATGTGAGATGTATTCCTTTCAGAGAATGGATTATGCAGTTTTAAATGTATAATGAAGGCACAATTTATGATGGAAATACTTCACTATATACAGTTCTATTCATTTCAATTTTGAGCATTTTTATGCATGACATTAAAAAATTATTAATATGCATGATTAATATGCATGATGATTAATATGCATGACATTAAAAAATTAAAACAATTTCTAACGTTAAAACAAAATAGTTTAAATACAATTTTTCTCTGCATTTTCTTAGAAAAGTGCATAAAAGTAATAATTCATTCCCCTGCACATATTTCTTAAATGAATGGATTGTGATAAAAATAAGAAGAATAAATGATGAATAACTAATTTTATGAAAATATTTTTGTATTATAATTTTTCTTGGAACTCACGAAAACATTACGAATAGCTCTGAAAAGTATTTATATCAAGATAAAATTAATAGAGAAGAATATAAATATAAAAATTACTAAGCTTTACATAAAACCAAAACACGCATTATCACTTTTTTGGAGATATATCATTTTAACACCTTATTGTGTGGCAGCTAGTGATTGACACTTAATTTAATAGATTTGCTGCTGCTAATTGGTAGTAACTTAATTCTTATTGACTCTACTAATTTAATAAAATAATTAATCTAAATATCAGAACAAGATTTGGAAAAAATCACAGAAATGTAAGAGCATATACGAAAAGCCTGTTAATATATATAATATTTATATTTATTTTATAATGTTTTCTGTTTTTAAATTCTGAAAAAGTAATTAAATTTTGAGAGCAAATATAATTAATTTTATTTTATTATAATCATTTTTATGTTATGTGAAATATTTTTTCATATCATTAAAAATACTATATAAATTTTATTCAAAAATATGAACTCATTTATGTGATATAACATTTGTTTAATTTGTATTTTTTATATATAAATTTAACATTTTTATGCATGGGTATGAGTTAATTATAACATAGTATTTTATATAATTATTGAATTTTGATGTACACCTTTCCTCAAATTTTATTATAGTATAATTAAAAGACATGATCTAAAAGGATAAGTATTTCAGGCATGTATGGAAATTCGAGATAATATGAAAGAAAGTGGTTCAAAATTTTATATGTATAGATGCGATGAAAATCTTAAATAACTTTATCAGGTAAAATATGCAAATATCATTATTACCATATTATTTGCAATTTCCATGCCCCAAAAACAAGTATCTGAACGGAAATTACAATTAAATAAATAAAAAACGTGAACAAATCCAAAATTCAGCAACATGGTAAAGAATTCAGAATGATATTTATCAAAATATTTCCTTAGAAGTACGAGGCATTCTGCAGCAGGTACTTAATATTTCTATGTAATAATGTTCAGGTGAACCCTCAACTAGGAATGTAAACAAGAACTATGAATCCCCCTTAAGGTTATTGTAAAGTAATAAATACCTACTTGAATTTATTTTTAATGATAAAATTTGGTTGAAAATTAACGCAGTCTTGTCTTCTAGGAAGCTGTTCATTATGGCAGGTCATTTAAAAAACCTCCTTTTATTTTGAAATCTATTTAATTCTATTTTAAAGGCTAACACATTTTGAATTATTAATATATCATGAAATTTTTTAATTTATCTTCTCTAATATGTTTATTTATTTACCCTTGGGGAATGTCAAAGTATTAAAACAGCTAAATATAGCCGGTGTGCTATATGAAAACCAATGTGCGTTATTTTTTCCGTATGGTGGTAACGTTTAGTTATTTTAAATTTTAAATTGAATTTAATGTAATTTATTTTCCAACAAAGTCAAGCTTTCTGTATAGATTAATTTTCAGCTTTCTTGATTACGGAGTAACAGAGCTTTTTGAATGCTTTCTTCTATCATATAAAAAAAGGTATTTGTATGTACAATTCGTTAATCTTGTAAAGAAAAAAAGTATTCTTTTTACATTTTCTTAAATTTTTTTTTACTGAAATTTCAATATTTTAATCAAAAATATATAAGAATGAGATACTGTATTCTTTTATTTATCCATATGAACCATTTTTCATTCAGGCTAAAAACGTTGTTACAATTATTTTCAAACTGATAATCCTAACTCTCACAATAGATACCAAGTGTGCCCTAATACCGTTAAATATATATTCTAATTGTATATTGAAGAATTATATCCACACTCGCGCTTACTTACTTTGCGCAAGTGTGTTAACAGCACAATGGGCTTATATTTGCCGCAAATACTTGGCTATCCTCTAAATCAAGTCTAATCAAGTATCAAATCAACTGTTTCAAGTATTTTACCAAAAAAAAATAATGTATTGTGTAACAATTAGTATATTGCGAGAATTAATGCTATCCTCCAGATCATTTCCTTAAAAAACATCCCTATTGCAAAATTGACAATGTATATCGGTGTTTATTTTTAATACGTTTTAAAAAGTACCCTAATTACCAAAGATACATAAAAATGAACTTAAATAATGCTAATTTTATTTGTGCCTATGTTCATTTGTGATTTATAGGGATGGATCATCAGATAAGCGCCATGACAGCAAGATTATTAATTAAAATTTTACACATTGAGGAATAAAAAAATTAAATTACCATATAATTAAAAATAGATGTCTTGTGATAACATATTTTGTTTAATATTCAAATATTTTAAGTCTTTTACAACCTATTAAGAAAAAAATATACGTATCATCAAAGAAAGATTTGAGAAAAATACGGCACCACTATAAATTTATGCAAAATAATGTCATTTTTCTTCCAAGATTTTGCTTATATCATGTGTATTTTAGGCAATAAACATATAATTGAAATTTTCTATGACACGCTGTGTGTTTTTTTATTAATGAAAATAATTCCTTAAGATTCAAATTTTCTAATGCTTTCTTCCATTTTGTGTTTAATTAAGGTTTCTGTTAGAGTACATTATACTAATTGAAACTTCACACGATTTGAAATATTTTAGAAACTTTTATCTAATTACCTGACTTTGTTCTAAGTTGATATGCATGAATTAAATGATGAACTGAAAACACATTTCGAAATCATGCAGTTAAAAAATTCCTTAGCAATATTTTGCACACACACATTTAATCATATTTTAATTCAAAATAAAATATAATAGATTGTTTACATTAAGAAACGTTAACTTCTCTATCATTTCTCATAAATACTTATTTTCATAAAAACTCAAATACATTTTTCTCATTTATGTGTTCTTTGTAACGTTCTTCTTTGCATATATTCCTTATAAATTCCATGAACACATCGAGGTTTAATCTTAATATGTATGAGTTTCCATATTAATGAATTTTCTTTTAAAGATAATTACATTTTTAAATGTCACATCTTATTTCTGTGATAAATTAGAGTATATTTCAAATGAGGATTGTTTTTAATAATTTGATGACAAATCTGGCTTATACTTATGTATAAATTTATCTAATTAAATTTTGTTTATTTAATAATACAACATTTTTGAAGAAGTTTTTAAAAATAATGAGAGATTAAACTCAAATTAATTATGATAAATATTTTAACGTTACAGAGCATAGAATTAATAAAAAACTCTGAATTTATTCATATAATGGAAAATATTAACTGTCCATTGAATTATTAACCAGATTACGCAGTACAAAAACATTATTTCAGAAACTAACATTTTAGTATCCACGTAAATACAAGAAAATTGCTTATAAAACTTGTGATTTATTTCATTTTATAGTTTCATAAGAATTCCATTTGCTTTTCAAATTTTACTGTTTATTTAAAGTAATAAGTCCTTCAATAAATATTTCTGTGTGAATGGAAAATAGTATCTTATTTATTCATGAAAAACGAAAAATACTGTAAATAGTTTGAACGCTTTTGCCCTTTTCAAGCATTGAATTAAAGAATAATTTGAATTAAAAGAAATAATGAAAATTAGAGTTAGAATATTTTGGCATATTACATTTGAATTTCTGATTTGTAAAATAAATGCTTATAATTATTATTCATGCATACATCTAAAGATTAGAACAGAAACTTTGATTTATGTCGATTTTTAATATTGCTCAAAATTAAAATCTTAATATTTTAATGTTATGTTAAAATATGTTTGTATATACAGTTCATCAAAAATCCTAATTGTTTTTTTATTATCAAGAAATTCCTTTATAATGCATTTAGCATTCTTAAAAAAATAAATTTTATATAAAAAGTAAAATAAAATATCTTTTAATTATTATTAATTTTTAATTGATAGGAAAGAAACTCTATTTCTCTTTCTTAAGAATACAAGATCTTTAATAATGAAACTCACTTTTAAACATAATAGAGGCACTAATACAAATTTTACATAACATCATTGTTTTAATTGTGTTTTAATTTAAAACAGTGCTATTTTTTTAGTTTAAAATTGGTTTTAATGATCATAAAATTAAAAACACTTTACAAAAAGTGTAATTTAATGTTTTTAATTTAAATTTATTTTTGTATTTCTGAAGCTTCTTTTATTTTTATAACATGATAACTTTAAACATTATATTGCTAAAAATGGTATCTAGTCACAAGTTTTATTATTTCATGTAAGTGTCTAAAATGCTTTCAATTTCATTTTTAACGTTTGTGTGAACCATACTAAAAGAAAGGCATTCTACTTGGTGGATCTGGTTTTAATGATTTCTATTCTTTTGAGTATTGTTGTTTCATCTCCAGAATTTCTGCGCGAAGAAAATTTTGAAATTATTATGAATTAAAGAATCCAGTGTCAATTTATTTTAATGAACTGGTGACAGAATTATTGATCCCTTTTGATTGTTTAATGGGAATCTATATAAACAAGCTGAATTATGGGGAAAATGACAACACTCCAAATAATATCCAAATAATTGGATATTTAAAGACACGTGATTAGTTCCAGCAAATTCTTAAGTGTTTCTTGTGGTTGTGTTGAGCTTTGAAGAAACTTCATAAGTCTAAAGGAATTGTTTTTTTTCCGTTAATTGCTCCAATTTTCACTTTTAACAATATGGTATTTACTTCTTCTTTGAATATTATTTACTTCTCTTAACAAAACATTTAATTATAATCCAAAAAATAATCATTTTAATTATATAAATTGATTAAACATCAATTAATTATTCAACAAATCAAATCTTTATTATTATTTTATACCATCGATGAAAAGAGATGTATTGTAATGTAAAATTATTTGATACACAAAATCAAAATGGAAATTGCATATATTTAATTCTTATTTCTAAAAAGGATTTTTTTAATAAAATAATATATACCTTAAGAAGATATGTGATGAATTCCTTGGTAATATAAGCATATCCATCTGTAATAAACATCAAAACACAGATATTACTGCTTTCTAAATAAAATTCTGCTTTTTTTAGAGAATTAACCAAAATTTCAAAAGTTTACTATGAAATTTGTAAACAATGAGCATTAATGTAAGTAAATTTTAAATATGTAAGTATATTTTTTTATTTATACAAGAAAATATAAACACAAAAGAATACCAATCGAACAGAATGGAAATAATTAATGGGAAATATATCTCCTTTATATAGACCCCGATTTTTTATTTAAAATATTAAGTTATTAAACGTCCATTACATACTATTGCCTTATAAGTAATAATAAGACATTTTAATAGAATAATACGGTATTTTAATACTTTATAAGTATTTTTATTAAATTAGATTGCATTTTAAATATTCTAAATGCAAAATTGAATATTTTAAACTCAAAAAATTAATTTTTATTTTTAAGAAATCGCAAAATTACATAGCTTTTTATTCTAGGTTTGTTAATGAAAATTCTTAATTTGTTTTTAGTAATATTCAAGAAAAAACACGTATTATATAAATTATTACAAATTTGTATTTATTTTTAGTTGTGTTTTTAAATACAATAACTTTATCTAACTTTTAAAATAAAAAGAAATATAGTAGGTTAATGCATTAGAATAAAATTTTCATTTGACTTCCTTAAAAGGAAAGTTTGTTTATTTTATTACTCATTAATATGCTTGACTGAAGAATTAAAATTAATTTCAGTTCCAAGTCAAAAAATAAAACATTTGAAAGCTTGCAAAGGATTTAAATAAATACAATCTAAGATATTTCCTTAAAATATGTAAATTTTTTTTCTTTAAAAACAACAGTCACTATTGAAAGCGAAACAGCTTCCTTTATATAAAGATTATGCTTGAAAAATTCAAATCAAATATAAGTATCAAAAATTTCTTCTGCATCATTTATTAATATTTTATAGATGAGAAAACTAATTGGAAGTATCTTATTTACTGAAAATTTAATACTTTTCATCAGCATTTTTATTAATAACACTGGAAACTGAATAACTTATAAAGAATGTAACTGAAATGAAGTATCCCATAATAATTTGAATACAATTGGGAGAAACAGATATTAATTTATTTCGTATTTATAATTTAAAGAATATTTGTATTTTTGAAATTAATTTTATTTAACTTCGTTATGTAAGACTTCATAAATTACACTTCCTGAAGAAATATTATGTAATAAATATAATAAAATTTACCTTTTCTCTGAATCTATAAGTAACTAAGATAAGTATATCAAATATGCAATGAAAATAAATTGAAATTAAGCCTTCAGATTACAGATTCAAATTTTTTAAACATAATTTTTTAGATCAATTTTGAAAATGTATAGAGTACATTAGAAAATTTTATTTTTATAAATTCTAACATTGTAATAAAATTACTAATTTAACTGTAAATGAAAATTAAATTAAGTTTCCTATTATATTATTAATATATGATAAAATCTGAAATTTCTTAATTTTTATTTTTATAGATTATAAAGATGAAGGATTAATTTGGAATTTCAAGAAAGCATAATATTTAAAATTTAAATGCTTTCGAAAATGCATTTTCCTTAAAAATTAACGGACTGATAATGACAATGTTACATTTTAAAAAAATCCAAAATTTTATCAAGAAAATATTCTCAACTTATTGTTGGGAGACAAAAAAATTTTAAAAATATAATGGTTTAATTTTTTTATCATGAAAAGAAGCATAACAGTGTAAATGACGAACAGATCACATACAAAAAGCTCAGCTATATAAATGAAAGAAGTTTAGACCAAATGTTTTACTAAAAATAACACAAATAGATTATCCATGTATATGAAAAATTGTTCGCATATTAAACCAATTATTTATTACGGGTTTTTCATTTACATATTCTGAGAGCAGATTGAGTTAAATTAAGTGTATTACATTTATCTATAAAATTTATAAATATAGTAAAATGCGCACAAAAAGTGGGATTTTTCAGCAGTGATATAGACTTAAAAAGTTTAATGACATCAAGTATTCATTTTTTTAAGTTATTTTAGGTTCTAGTTTGATTTATGTAAATACTGTTCAAGTAAAATCCCCTACTGATAAACTAAAATAGTGTTTATTGAATTAAACAACAAATATTTAGTGATTAAGATAAAGATTAACACAGAAGTTTTTTCATATTATTCTTCATAACACGAATATTATGTAAACCATTTTATCGATTTTTATACGTATATTTATACACATTATTATCAAAAATTCATGAACTAAAGATTTTTAAGTAACAAGATTTTTACAACAAGATTTCAAGAAGAACATGTTGTATCTATTTTCAATTTTATATTGAAGATATATTTTCAATCGGAAAATAAGCAATCTAGTTTACAATTTTTTATGTATCAGTATTAAACCAGCTTTCAGACAATTTAGTAAATTATATTTCTTTATTAAATGATAATTAACACATAAATTTAAAAAATAGGTTATTCAAAAATGGTTAAGAGGCAGCTGAAAACACAGAAGTAAAATTTAATTATAGGCACTTCATTTATATCGACTAAAAACAGCTAAATAGCTAGTGAAATAAATTTAATTGAAGAAACTATTACATAAAATGGACCTTTTAAGAAGTACCAACAAATGTGATTAAATTTTGTTTATTATATGCTGCCTATCTAAATAAAGTATTTTATATTTTTATATAAATACTTTAATTTATTAAAACACAAAATTGAAATATATATATATATATATATATATATATATATATATTTGCGCTTTATGTATTTTATAAATGAATCAGCGCAACTCCTAGAAATATAAATGTTACTCAGAAATATATATAAATGAGTAAATTAAATTATTTCGTAATTTTCTATCATTCAATTAATATTCTATCAATATTAAGGAATATATATATATATATAATATATATATATATATATATATATATATATATATATATATATATATATATATATATATATATAATATATATATATATATATATATATATATATAGGTATGTATGTATATATATACACTATATTTTTACTTGAAATCACTGGACATGTCAATAAAAAGGAGTAAAAATAAAGAAAGAACAATATCAATGGCAACAAAATTCAAGAGATTAGTTTATGCAAATCACCTTGAATGCCTCCCCACTAACGAAATACCTAAAAACATCAGTACTTCCATGAAGAATTCAACAACCACGCATGAGATACTTCTTCATGGAGTCATTTTTGCAATATAAGGGTAGCAAGTCTCAATAAAAAAAACTTTCCACGTATAGAATGTAAATCAGTCTTACTTTAGAGACAAGTATAGAAGAAGCATTATCTCCTTTCTTCGTATATCTAAGAGAAACCTAAAATTCCTATTTATGTACGGCATAACACAGAACTAGTCTTTTTATATAACATTACTATTTGCAAAGTAGTTATGTTGGATGCAAAAAATGTAAAGTATTTTTAAAGCTGAAATACCAACTGAACAGTATCTGAGCATTTACCGCAGTTTATCTTAATTGATGAGTATTACGATTATGAGAATTTACTTATTCTAAGTAAATCTTACTTAGAATAAGTAAATTCTCATAATCGTAAATAATCGTAAGAATTTACTTATTCTAAGTAAATCTTACTTAGAATAAGTAAATTCTCATAATTGTAATACTGATACTGATAATACTCATAACCGTATACGATTAGGAGAATTTACTTATTCTAAGTAAATCTTACTTAGAATAAGTAAATTCTCATAATCGTAATACTTATCAATTAAGATAAATATCAAATATTCCTTCTGAGAGTTTTTAAGGAGATTACATTTAAATGATACAAAGTGAAATATATATCAATGATTCATGCAAACTAAAATCATGATATAAAATTTCAATAAAAATATTCATATTATTAAAATTATTATTTGGAAAAATAAAAAAATAAGGAAAAATGGAAATTAATTTGATACATAATAAAATTTTATTCAACATAACAAGTTATCCATCATTTATTTTAAATCTAGTATCATCTAATATTTATATTAGAAAAACATAACATATTTCTGAAAACAAACAGAAATGTTAAATTAAAATATAAAACATGCATTAAAAACTTACTATAAATGATATTAAAAATATTTTTCACGTGCAAAATAAATTCCTAATAATTTTGGATAGATGTAAATGATTTCATTAATGTAAGAAATAGGCATAACAATAGACAGACAAAAATAAATTGTCAAACATGTAAAATTGTGTCAATTGGATTTCACGTAGAATAAAATTTTGATTAATTAAAAAAGAAAGAGATAGAAATGGGAAACAAATATTTGTTAAAATTTAAAACTATATGTTCGTATTACATTTATGCATATCGCATGCATAAAATATAATTTAAAAATAAAATTTATAATTTAAGTGACAAGATTAATATTTATAATTCTTGTCCTATTATTATTTACTAACTTCCTATGTTTTGCCTACTTCAAATTATATAAATTAGGATTTCTATATTTATCTGAATGTAATTTAATTAAAATTAAAAACAATTTAATTTAATTACATGCTTTGAGATTGAATAAGTCTTTAAAATAATTGCAAATTCAATAAAATCCAATATTCTTAATTATTTTCTTAAAAATATAATTTTTACCTTTTTATGTGCATAATATGACACCAAAATAAAATTTCCAAAATCATTTTAGTATCGTCTATAATGTTGTGTATTTCTTTGTATTTTTTTCGTTGATAGTGACTTTAATTTTTTTCCTTATCGCTTTGCTATGAAAAAAATAGTAGAGTAATACAGAAGTAACGAAAACTTTTGTTCGTGATCCAATTTTTTCATCAAAATATTGTCCTATTTGGGTTGTTTTTAGGAAATAAAAAATAAATTTCTTATGTTAGAAAGAGAAATAAAAAGGAGTAGTGAAACCAAAAGGCCTTTTTTCTAATGTAATATTTTTTCAACATTTGATTAACGACAAAAATTTCACTTTCTGCAGTAAAAGAATCAAATGTTATTTTTTAAAAAAATACATAGCTTCTTCCATGATCCACTTATTTTTAACTCAAAATGCCAATGGAATTTATTTATATATCACATATTTAAGTTAGTAATATGTATCAATTAATTATATTTATATTAATTTGAAAGGATCTCTGATAAATAAAGTTTGTACAATGGATTTAAAAATTTAATTTATCAAATCTTGAAATACATAAAACTGATCATATGAATAAAACTTTTTTTTTATCCCTAAATATGTTTATTTAAGATTATATTCAAAAACAAGAAAGCAGATTAAAAGAAAACTTCGTTAAAATTTCGAGTTTTCGACTGCACTTAATATGTATAAGAACTAAAATAAAATTTTAAAAAATATAAAATAAAATAAATATTTATTTCAAGAAAAATCTCGAAATTTATTAATATAAGCTCATGTGAGAAATGTAAAATCGCCATTAGGGGGCGAACAATAGTCAGTTGAGGTACGTCGACCATGAGATGCGGTCAAAAAATGGTTAAACGCAATATTAAATTCTTTGTTATTTTTTACTGAATTGCAGTACTTCATTTAAACGTCATGACATGACTAAATGTATTAGTTATCTTAATGAAATATTGGGTTAAGTAAATACACGTATGATATAACAAATCAGAAGAGGGATATAATTCGCGACGCATTCGGAATTGAGGTAGACGGATTTTAATTGTTTCGTTTCGAAATGTATATTAACGCAATAAGTAACATATTCTAAAGTAGTGAACGTGAAATTTAAGAATTATGTGTAAAGTATTTTCTTAATTTCGTTTGCAAAAAGTATTTTCGTTTTTTTAAGAAACAATTATTTTCGTTTTGGGTGAAGTAAAAATAATAATTTTGTTATTGATAGATTATTTTTATGTATAAAGTAATTAAGCATTACAATATTTAAAGTATGGCTTTTTGGAGGAAGGCTAAAAAAGTAGATTTAAGATAATTGGCAACAGAATTAGGTCTCTCCGTACCTGAAGAGGCTAAAATAATTGATTTAAAACGTATTATAACGGAGCCAGAGACGTATGATGAAGAGTTCAGTAAGAGCTTATTAAGTAGGATTACGGAAGATCAAATTGCATCAGAAATAGCGGCCAAAACGTTGGATGACTGTGAGCATTAACTTGAACGTTTACGTATCGACAATAGAGTTAAAATAAAATTATTTTTGATTTAAGTAGCAAAGATGAATGTAGAAATGTACACAAAGATTTTCGAAAGTTAATGCACGAATATAAAATCAAAGATGGGGATATAAAATTTTATTTAGTTTTATTTGAACGGCAGGCAAGACGAATTCGGTTAAATGAAGAGTATTGGGTGTCACAATTATTGGAACTCCTACCATATGCAACTAATAGCGCGTGAAAACGAAGATAATGCAAATAATTATAAATATGTAAAATCTTTATTGCTTAAGAGATAAAAGTTAAATGATAATAAGTTTAGATTTAAATTTTTAAATCATGTTTAAAATCCAGAACGTTCATGGAAGGATTATTCATTCGAATTACAAAACTATTTTGAGGAATGGATAACGGGACTCGAAATTTCAGATTTTAATAGTTTAAAAAGTTTAATTATTACTGAACAATTAAATAAACAAGTAAATGCAACAACTCGGGAATATTTTGTGGATGAATGGCCTAAAATTAATTCTCCAGACCAGTTAGCAGATATAGTGGATAATTATGATAATGTTCGATCTATTAACAGTTTTAAAATAAGAAACTCATCGAATTATAATTCTCGTAATGATAAAATTCAGTTAAAAAAGAAATCATTTCCGATTAGTGAATATAAAAGTATTAATCGAAAAAAGTTAGTTAGCTCTGATATTCGAAATGAAAAAGGGGAATTTAAATGTTTTAATTGCGATGAATATGGTCATATAGCTCATGAATGCTCGGAGTCCGAAAATTTTTGCTTACTGTAAGAAATGTAAAAAACTAGGTCATTCTCAGAGAATGTGTTAGTTTGAAACCGATCAAAAGTGAGAAGGGAATAATTTATCTGTCAATCAAAACAGTTCGTATTGAAGTCCGTCGTTGGCGCCTACGAACTGCTTGAAAGATGCTTATACTTATGAAAATAAAGTGGTTGCATTGGTGCATTGAAAGTGGTTGCATTGACTGATACAGAGAGTAACTGTTGTCTCTTAAAAGAAAGTATCGCAATAAAAATGAATCTGAATATGACCCCAGATAGCAATAATTTAATCGGTTTTGGAAATCAACATAACCCAGTAACTAAAGCTCTTGGAAAAGCTGTAGTAAATAATCGTGTAGATGATATAGTTGGAAAATTTATTCCATTATTAACTGTCGAAGATAATTCTCACCCAGGCGATTTAATTTTAGGTAGAAGATGGTTAAATTTACCATACATTGATTACAGAAACCGAAAGTAAATCAATTAATTTGATTAGAGAGAAAATTGAAGAAACCGAAAATTCGATAGTTAATTGAACAATTTTAGTCAAAAGTATAGGAAATTATTTCGATTCTATTCTTGAAGTAGTTAACGGTGAAACATTTGTACTAGTAATAAATAAAGAATTTAACATTAAAATTAGAAAAGGTCAGTGTTTAGGTAGGGGAATGGAAGTAAGTGAGAAAAGCTTAACCCTATCTAAAATAAATTTAAAAGAGATAGCGAAAAAAATGGAAGTTGTAACAATTAACAAAGAGAAATCTCTTATTTTAATGAAATACATAAACTTCGACAAATCCTTAGAAAGTGATAAAAAATTAGAAGTATGTTTGACCTTGAGCGAAGATGAGCAGATATTGATAATACAGCAGGCTGATTCAGAAATATGAAAACTAATAGAAATATTCAGAAAAAGAGATCAAGATAGAAAAAAAGAAGAAAATCATCTTATAAGAAATTACATCTTTAAGAAAAACAGATTATTTAGATGCATAAACGAAAATGGAAAAGAAACATTTCTCTATGTTATTCCAAAGAATATGACAAAAATTACAGTAATTAAATTCCATGATCTTATGGGACATTTTTCTGTTGACAGAACTGTCAATAAGATAATTATGTATTGTATGAAACCAATACCTGTTTATATAGTAGGCACATGTATTGGTTTCCTCATATGAAACGCTATGTACGAAGGCACATTTCAAAATGTTTTGAATGTTTAATGACCAAAACGCCGTCAGGAAAACAACATGGCTTATTAAATCCAATTAAAGCAGGTCGTAAACATTTTGCAATTATACATATGGATCATTTAGGACCTTTCGTTAAGAGTTCTAAAGGTAATCAAGAATTTTTGTTCAAGATAGATTTTACCCAATATTTGTCCAATAGACTCCTGTAAAAAGTACGTCAACAGGACAAGTGGTGAAGGCTCTGAAAAAGTTTGTAAATACTTAAGGTCTGCCTGAGAAAATAATAACAGATCGAGGAACTTGTTTCACTTCGCATCAATTTCAACAATATTGTGCTGAAAATGGTATACATCATGCACTCAATTGTACTAAAGCAACCATGTGCAAATGGAATAAAAGAAAGAGTTAACAGAACAATATTGTCTACCATAACATATAGTATGGAAGATCAGAATAATAAAGAATGGGATGTTAAAATACATAAAGTTGAGAGAAAATTGAACAATTTTGTAAACAAATCAAGGAACAAGACACCCTTTGAATTGTTCCAAGGTTATTCTTTACGATTCAACGATGGAATTTTGAGAAAGTTAGCTGATGAAGAAGCTCAGAGTTGGCAAGATCCATCTATAGTGAAGGGAGAATCTCGAGGACAAATAGAAGAAAATTAACATAAAATGAAGCAGTAATATTATAAAAAGAGATGTAGAGCAATGACGTTTGAACGAGGAGAGACTGTCGTAATGAAAAGAGCCCCGAAATCTCCAGGCCAACCTACGAAGACATAATTTAAGTACCGAGGCACTCTTATTTTTACCAAGATATTGCCGAACGATGTCTACCGTGTGACTCAGCTGGAAGAAAAAAAGAAAGGCCACTTCTACGCAACAACATCTGACATTAGTCAAATAAATCCATGGATAAATGAACCAGATTCGAATGAATATAGTAATATCCGTAGCGCTAATAGTGATGATGATAATGATATTTTTTTAACAGCGCTAGACGCAATCCACATAGATAAACTCGCAAGGACAAAGGCTGAATGAGAGATCCTAAATGGTGAGATCTTTCCAATTTTATTTAAAGAAAAAGTTGCAATTAAAAGGCAATGAACTTATCATAAACTATTAACTCTAAAAATAAACAACTTTAATGATCATTTACTGTATACTAAAATTGTCATCATACAATATTATTAAAATTTATTCTGTGAATGATTTAATATACTCCTAAGTTCATTTATTTTCTAGTAAACTTTTGTTGTAAGTAGTTTTATTAAAATTGCATCAAGAATTATTTGTCGAAAAAGTGCATTATATGTTATTATACTTTTTTTCGTAGGTTGTTTGGTTTGTTGATTTTAAAGGCGCAAGGTCCAAGTATGGACAAGCTGCTCCAAACACAAAGTCGTATAGTTTTATCGTAATCTAATATATTAATTTTTCTACTTTTAATGGAAAGTGTGTATTATTAATGATTATTACAGTATTTGTTTGTGTGAATGAAAAATAATGACAGTTATGTAGTTAATAAATCATTTAATCTGCTGTGTTTAATTTAAATTTTAATGATAATATTTGTTGTATTTAATAATTGAGTATTATTATACCAATTGAGGACAAGTGTGTCAAGTTAGTCTGGCCGAATGTGAGAAATGTAAATTGCCACTAGAGGGCAAACAAACAAAAAGAGTCAGTTGCTGTACGTCGACCGTGATATGCGGTCGGAGAATGGCTAAACCCACAATATTAAATTCTCATTGTTATTTGTTACTGAATGGCAATATTTCATTCAAACGTCCTGACATGGCTAAATGTATAAGTAATCTTAATGAAATATTGGGATAAGTGAATGCACGTAGGATATAACACTCATGTTTATTAAATGAAATGTGTTTGAATTTAATTGTATTTATTTCATTATGAATTAATTATTCATCACATTTATAAGTCAAAGGAAAATTTTTAGTGTGTGTAATAGAAGCAAATTTTATATCAATGAGTTACAATTTCTATAATTCTTTGTATTGATGAAAATGATATAAATTTATGCACATTACATAAACTAATTGTGTATCTTACAGACTAAAATAAATGAACACCAAAAATATACTTTCATCTCTCTCTCTCTAATAAAACTTTTTTTGTTACTAAGTTACATTAATGGAGAGTAGCAAACAATTTTAACAGATATTTAAAGAGTAAACTAAAACAATGTACCATAATTAATAAGATTCATCATGATTATACAAATTTATGAAATCAGTCAAAAGTAAAATTCGAAAATACAGCTCTATAATAATAGCACACCAGATATTTTAGCACGCCCCTAGCATGTATTTACATGCTAAAAAGGCTTTTTGTGAATTTTATTTTTAAGAGCTATTATATTTTTAAGGTTACAATATTATAATTTATAGTGGAGAAAATGTTATTTATTGGAATAAAAATTTATGTAGATTAAAGTTAAATTAATTATATATACTGTCTCCGTAATTAAATATAAGAGTTTTCTCTTAAATTTATACATTCCATAAGTCTATATAACACGGAATAGTTTATCTTGATTTAGAGTATAATTTTCTTTTTCTTAATGTTATAAATTTAAGTAATATCTAACTTAGAATTCTTTATAAAAACTTTAAAACAAATATACTCTCATCGTATTTGATTTAGCTCTTTATAATCGGAAATATTGCTTATTTACATTTTAAGTAATTAAATTTAAATATTAATTATCGCTAAGACTATTTTAAAGGATTTTACACTGATTATATAGGATATAATATATTAGGTAGAAGATATTAAAAACTTTTTATATATAATCCCAGTAATTGAAGAATTTCTTGAATTTAAAAATAATTAATACGGACCAGCAACTGATTACTCAATTTATTGATAGTTTCTTTTCTCAAAAGTTAACACATTTTATGCCAATTACGCAAGTTTCTGAAGAAATAATGGTAGAAATTATAATTTTTATTTATGTGTGAATATCTTTTTCATCTCATAATATTTTAAATGGATTCCTTATAAAATTTTAAGAGTTAATGCTAAGCATTTTCCAAAGATAAATATCAATTTTATAAGTCTAACTATATAATTTCATCTAAATGATTTTTAATTCCAAGATATATGATTGTATAAGCTGAAAATAGTAGAAAAGTAGGAATTAAATTAAAAAGTTGCAAAAGTTTTACAGCAGAGAATTTTCAAATTACCTCAAAGAATTCTAACATTTATTGCTTAATACTTTTTAAGTAACGAACTTTAGTAGAAATTCCATAAAATGGTGACTGCAGATATTGATTTACTGATTCTTATAAAATATAATTTGATTTAAAATCAAATAATATTATTTTCTTCCTGAAATAATAAAAAATAATGAAGTATTACGAAAGCATTTAACTTAAATAACATTTATTTGAAATTATCCATTTTTTTTTTAATTTTCATACGAGGTAATAAATTTATGTGAGGTGAATGAGGATGCTGGAAACTATAATTTTTAAACTTTTTATATATTTACACACATATCTTTTTTTATGTGAGATTAGGTTTAGAATATATTTTAATTCATTCATTTAAAAAGCAAAGAAAGGAAAAAATAAATAAATTAAATTATATTTCAGTAAGTGAAAATTGACACATTTACAGTTCTTTACTTGATTTGGTTAAGGAAATTTAATAATTCTATTTATCCACTTGGTAATGCATAATTTTGATAAATTAGGTAATTTTATTTGTTTCAATGAAGAAAAATCAACTGGTAAATATTCAATCAAGAGAATAATCTAATATAAATAGAAGTTCTTCTAAGTAAAAATATGTATTCTAAGTTAATTCTTCTACTTCTGTAAATATTATGATTATGTAAATTCCCATTGACTTACACTTTAAATGAGTTAAAGAAAAAATGCTTAAAATGGGCATAGAAAGTATAGCTGAATCTCTTTTGGTAATTATTTTTTATATTGAATTTCCCAAAACAACACACAATAACAACATGAAATACAGAGAAGGAATAACAGATGTGACACCTTTGACCGGATCATGTTCTAAACGACATCCGAGGATCAAGACACAAGTTAATAAATAATTCATTGCTTAGACAAATATACTTTTCTAATGGGGAGCTCTGTCTTTCTTAATTATTTGGTTTGAATCCCTCTAATTAATAACTTTTACAACTAAGATAAGATATAAAAAATCATAAAGGAAAATAATATGAAGCTTATTTTAAAGACTAGATATTTTATTGAGCTAATAATCTGTTTTTGAATGCAGAATTGTATGCTTAAGATCATCAAAATTCCATATTTACATTTTATACTATTCAAAACTTTTGACAATTTTGTATTTATTTAGTTCAATGATAAGCATTCGTACGGAATTAAAGTGCCCTTCCTTTTGCATAAATAAATATTTTAAGGAAACGCTTGAATAAAAGATTTTGATACCTATATTATATATATGTGTGTGTGTGTTACGATGAAACACCGAAATCTGGAAAATGTCGACATTCACCGGTGAATGCCAATATTCACATAGTATCTTGGTGTATGTCCGAAATATTTACTAAATACCCTTATTTCTGACTTTCAACAGTGAATGTCGACATTCACCATGCACTAATAGTAAATGTTAAACATGTCTGAGATTTATATTTTTTTCCGTAACTCAGTCCCGATAGATTTTTCGCCTCTCTTTCTGAGAAGGATAACTAAGAATTTAAAACACACAGTACTTTCAAAATGAGAAAGGAAAATTATAGAAATTAAAAACTTACTTAGTTTTACAGTACGTTCTAAATGAGAAAATAAAATAATAGAGTAATAAAAAACTTACTAAATTATGTAAATCAAATCTTACTTATTGCAGCAATTTAAACTATTATAACACTGAATTGCACAAGAGGCCTTTTCTTTTACAACTGCATTTATTTGTGGAACACTTCCTTTTGTAATGACAGCGTGTATAGACTTATCCACCGCTTCTCGAATTAGCTGCAACTGCTCCTCTCAGCAAAATTTCTTGAAAATGAATCTGATCTACGGAAAGGAGCTTTTCTTTACAAATTTCGAACTGATTACGTGTGTAAAACTGCTTGAGAGTACCATTTTCATTCTCAAGTATATAGAAGTCCGAGTCCTCAATTCCAACAACAACAGCTAACATATTTCGGTTATCTGTACGAGCACGGTGGACATCAGGGACTTGTATTCGTACAGTATCATTAATTTAGCAGGTGGAAATTGATTTTGTGAAGTTTGCAACATTTTTGTTGTTTGCAGTAGATGATTCTCTTTCGCGGCCGCTCCTTTTATAGAAATTAACTCGTGTTTTTTTATTCAGAACTTGATGTGAAGACGTGGTAGATTGCAAGTCCTCTTAAATATTTTTCTTAGGGATTTGTTTTCGGTTTGACCACTACTCAATTTTTTAGAAGTATTACCTGATTTTTTCAAGTTGTTCTTCGGTTTCAAAAATATTGGCAATTTTTTTCAATTTGTTCCTCAGATACAATACTTGAGATTTGTTCGCAAGGCAAAAAAGACGATGCTATGCTTCTTTTCGCTTTATTGCCAAACATGGCTTCATAAGGACTTAATACTCGTGGTATGATGTATTCTTGTCAAATTTAACAAAGGGTAAAATTTTTGACCATTTATTTGTATTGCTATCATTCTTCATCCATGCAGTTAGCATATTCTGTATATCCTAATTGGCCCTTTCAACTGAGCTTTGGGTTTGACTGTGACGAGGCTTTCCATGAACTATCTAAACATCTTTCCACATAGCGCACATTTCGGATATGAATTGATTACGGATATCTAATTGCAACATTGCTGGACCACTAAATGATAAAAATATTTTAAAATGTGATATGCTTCTTATTCAGCCCTCTTAGATATTCAAATGTCGTAACTGGACAAACTTAGTTAAATTTGATTTTGATACACCATAATGAACTTATATTCACCATCTGAGTTTGACTGCAGATCTTTCAGATCAACTTGACATCTTGAGTTTAACTCAGAACTGATCATTGGTTTCACAACAATACCTCTCTTATGCGCACTGTGTTTCATTTGACACTGTTTACATAGATTTAAATACTACATTAAAACTTCATATGTAATATTTTTGTATTTATTTTGCAACTCTCTAAGAGTATACGTGTTCTTCCTCCATTTCCTCCATGGAATTGTTCAGTATGAGTTTC
This sequence comes from Latrodectus elegans, assembly GCA_030067965.1. Classification (NCBI taxonomy): domain Eukaryota; kingdom Metazoa; phylum Arthropoda; class Arachnida; order Araneae; family Theridiidae; genus Latrodectus; species Latrodectus elegans. The sequence goes on along the minus strand of CM057811.1, from coordinate 47,902,572 downwards.
ATATAATATACTGAACAATTCCTCATTGGTGACATATATATTTTATATTCTTTTCTCCTGGTTTTAATAGTACAATTAACTTCTCTTCATCATTAATTTTTAAAACGTCAAAACCTTTTAATCGTCTATAATCAAAAGGTGTGTTGCAATTAGTTTTAGCAGAGACCACTTCAGAAAGTATTTTAGAATACTTTTCTTGAGAAAAATAAAAGCAATTGTCTTCTTGTTTGCCCGAAATTAATACATTTAATTTTTCAAGAAAAATATCACGATTCACTGCAGTATCCATTCTATATAAATCAGGAAATCATAAAAAAATTAAGAAAACTTTCTTCTCATCATCGAACCTTGCATAAGCATAAGACTGACAAATCTGGCTGACTCCACCAGCACAAAGGATTTGGTTGGAAACTACCTGTCACCAGGATTTTGCGGGAGACTCCTCCACAATAAAGGATTTAGCGAGAAACAGCCAATCGCCTCTTTGTCGGATCCTCTCTTTTCGACTTCGACCAGAGTATATCTGTGATTCACCAAATACACCGGTGAGGAATGTACAAGAATGTAATGAAATATTCGGTCTTTCACCAACATATTTGGTGTTGGTTGACATTCATCGGTGAATGTCCACATTCTCTGATTTCGTTCTTTCTGATTTCGTTCTTTCACAGTAACATACATAAATACATACGTACATATATATATATATATATATATATATATATATATATATATATATATATATATATATATATATATATATATATATATATATATATATATATATATATATATATATATATATATATATATATATATATATATATATATATATATATATATATATATATATATATATATATATATATATATATACCTGATTCAAAGTTCTGCAATACTAAAAATTTGTAATACGGGACTAACATTGGGTTATTCAAGTAAATTTCCTTATACTTTGTTTATTTATAACTCAAATTGCTTAACTTACATAGTTAAAGAGGTTACGAGGATTATTTATTGAAATTTACTTGTTATAATCAAATCGTGCATCTTTTAACATGAAATTTCAAAATAATATGAAAAGTATTACAATTTTTTTTACAACATAAAAAAAATTTTTGAGATAAAAATGAGTTAAATGTAAGAATGTTACGTTACTTTGTAATCATGGATTAAACAACATTATAATTAGTTATAGTGTTGTCAAAAAGGCATACATTTTATTATTAGTGAAATGAAATTCAATATTCGATAAGTAATATAGACTCTCTTCGCAACATTTATAGCAAAAATCAAATTCACACTTGGAAAACTCAGAAAAATAACGAAAACCATTTTTGAAAATTCACTTAGAAAAATATCATAACTTTTTGATAGGGTATCTTTTTCCACAAACTTTAATGTTTAGATCTATTATTCAACATAAATAATAAAAAAATCAATAAAACATTAGGTTTTATCTTTAAATAATTTAAATTTCCAAATCATATTTTAATATATCTAGTCAACTAGAATCTGAAGAATCCTTAATGAAACCCTTTTATAATTCCATTTTGGGTATATAAATAAAGATTAAAACATAGTTCTATTGTTAAAACTATGATTTTCAGATAAATTTATTTGGTCAGCAATAAGCAAAATGATACTACATACATACATATATACATACATACATACATACGTACACACACACACACTCACACACACACATATATATATATATATATCTTAAGAAATATTTAACATTAGAACCATCTTTTTAAATTATTGAAGTTCTTCATTTCATTCTATATCAGTTGTCAGAGTTTTAATTTGTAATTATTATGATTTAATATTCTTAACTAGGTATTGTATTACATTGTGATATTTCGCTTATATTGTCATTTCTCAAAGAGTATTTTAAAATACAATCATTTCTTTCAGTATAGTTCGATTTTGAAAAATTGTTTGTTCTAAAGGGATGCTCTACAATCAGTTGATTATCTGAAGTTGAATAAAATACAAATCAATAACCCACAAATATGACTATTTATTAAATTTTGGACTAAAATAATAATAGAATTATAGTATATTATACAATTATTCAAACATATATTATAAACACCTAAATTTAAAATAAAACGTGGTGTGAAAACATGCTTAGGAAGATTCATGCATGCATAAAGCAAAGCATAGGAATAAAAAAAAAGTTTTAGAATAATGAAATGAGTATGCATATTAAATATATTTCATATATTGCCAAACATCAATAAGTAAAATAATTTGTAGCTTAGTTTAAGTTTTCCACTTTTTTTTTCAATGAATTATTTTTTTCAAGGATATATATATATATATATATATATATATATATATATATATATATATATATATATATATATATATATATATATATATATATATATATATATATATATATATATATATATATATATATATATATTCAAAATTATAAATTAAACTGTTATAAATTATAATAATTTAGTCTTGTGCTAAGTATTAAGCGTATAATATTATTTTTTACAGTAAAAAAGATGAAATTAACATGCTCCTAAAATTTTACATTGAATATGTAAAATCAAATACTTATTACCATTGACACAAACAAATTTAAACATTATAATATTTTTGAAACTCTTTTAAAACTTGATAGCATTCACAAATAGTTGTACAATTTAACCAAACTAAATTACTAAATTTTCAAGGAATAAAAGCATTTTCAAAATTAACTCGAACGATTATATAGCAGGTAATATTTTGTAAGCAATGTTTCATTTTTGTTAGTATACTTATTTCTTAGGTTGTGTCGAAACGTTATTAAGAAAAAGAAAATTGTGGGTATATTATTTTTTATTCTTCAGACTATATTCCTACTTAATACAAAAAGGTATTTATATGTTAAATACTTTCAAAATGCTAGTAATAGTAAGCAAGTGCTTTTTAAAACTAAATACACCTGGCATGTATGTTTTCAGTGATTCGGAGTCCGCGTGTAATCGTAGGACCCGGTATAATAAGCTCTCATATAAAAAAGTGATTGCAGTACGACAAACCAAACTTACATTACCTCCCAAACACCATTTATATTTTTTTATATTTTGAATATCAGATTTTATTATTTTTGAGATAAAACTATATTATTTCATAAGTTTGTTTAATATTTTCTACATAATAAGATATAAGTTTGTCGAAAAAGAAATTCAACTCATTTCAAAATTTAAAGTGTTTTATTGTATATTGATATCAGAGCGATTATTTTATTCTATACTTAAAACATAAGTTTAAAATAAATAAATGATTGGGGTTCCAAATATATATAAAGAATTGTTTTCATAGAAAAATTCAAAAAATCATTATTTAATGTTACTGAAGGCGGGATTATTTTTTTCATTTTTAAAGATATAAAAAGTTAAATGGTACGGAAATCTCAAATATATATTTAAATATTTTAATTTATAGTATTTCATTTCATATTTGATTTGAATAACTTTCTAGTTGATTGAATTTGAATATGTATTTCAATTTCAATGAATATGCAAGTTTTGCGTGAATAAACATTCTGATATTTTATTTAGTTTAAATATAATATTAAAATTTCATTCAAGCAAATAACATTTATCATTTAGACTCTCCATTACATTCAATTTTTAAAGAAAGGGGAACAAATTGAAATGATATATATATATATATATATATATATATATATATATATATATATATATATATATATATATATATATATATATATATATATATATATATATATATATATATATATATATATATATATATATAAACATGCAGTAAAGAACAACATAGAACAAATCTAATTTATGATATATATATTTTTTTAATGATTTGGTGAAACATTAAGATTTTTTTTCAATTTTCTCTCTTCAAGTTATTTCTAGTTCCTTCCAAATGAACATAAGATATGCTTTATTAATACAATTATAACTAAAACTGTCTGCAGGAATTTTTTATGTTATATATTAAAAAATAAGTGTAACTCAACAATGTGTTCACATATTTACTTTTTTAATATCTGAACGTATCTTTTTTTCATTATCTTGCATTTATTCATGAACATTGCACACAATTTTTTAATTTATTTCAACTTGTATTATTTTGATTTTCATTTAATCTCAAATTTTATATATATATTTTGTATGCTCGTAGCTCTTTTACAAGGTAAACAAGTAAGGATTTGCCTTTTCGGTGACCCAAAAGAAAAAGAGCCACAGAAAGTGTTAACTTCTGTTATTCCTCGAAAAATTCACCATCGGCTCCCAACAACTTCTGCAAACGTGGCTCTAGTTGTGCAAGTCCCTTGCAGTAAAACTCGGTAATTTTAGACACAAAGAAGTCCGTGAGTGCTTGGCGCTACTCTGCCTCATTTGTGATATATATTCATGTAGATCATTGTCCAGGTAACGAAAAAGGTGGTTATCCGATGCTTCAATGTTAGATAAGTAAGGAGAATAGAACAATGTTTCCACACTAAGTCGTTCTATGGGGTTCCTGGACTCCTGCGTGACATGCAAGCTTGCTTTTCGTCCTAGAAAAGTACACCCTGTGATTAACTAGTTCTTCCTCTTTTTGTTGCATATGTTAAAATTGTTCCGTGTACTGGTCCGCCACAAATTTTTGTACCATTTGCATCAGCTCATAGTGAATCACTTGGCGACCAGTCCGCCAGACACCAACATCATCACAGAGGAATAAATCTCCTTGCCTGAATTTGTTAAACAAATGTCTTGCCAAATGATCATGCTCAGCCCTATTATCAAATATTTGGCGACTTGATGCAGTAGCTGACAAGCCCAGTTTAAATTCGTAAGCAAACAGCATCAAATGATCTTTTTTAACACGTCCCTTTGATGATCCCCTTTGAAAGATCCCCTTTGACTACTTTAAAAGTAACGCTTAATAATGAGCAACGGTGTGTGGTGGACTTGCTACATAACGATTGTTACCCCTACTCCCGACTGATAGATGTCTCAACCCGTTTTAACGTAATTTGTATATTTATTCTTGCTTCCTTCAATGACATTGATAACATGGCAAGAGTTTCCTTGTCTACCCTATAGTTTTTAACTCTGGGAATAGCATTGTGATTATATACACATAAATGTAAAGGCTGATAACCTTCAAAGGAAGATAAAGTTAAGATGATATTTATCATCTTACATTGTATATTTCAAAAATGATCATAACACTTTATTCTATTTTAACATTCTATGAGGGATTTTTTTTGTTCTATCTATGAAACTGCTTTTTTAGATGAACAAGCCCCATCAATATATTTTTGCAAGATTCTTTTTTTAATTAGTGTATTAAAATTAGTCCATACATTCAAATCTTAACTCTTCTTTTGAATTTTATTTTCTCAAACTTTATGTCTTCTAAGTGTTACTTTGACTTTAAAATTGCCTGAATGTGAAACTGTCATAAAATATACATTTATAGATTGCTTTTGCTTCCTAAACAATTGGCATTGCTTCAAACATTATTAAAAATATAAATTTTGAGAATATTTCTTTTATTAAATATTTATTAAGAATTAAGCATGAATTATTCTAAATAAATAAAGGTATAATTTTCCTTTAAAAATCAAATATGTTTAAATTATTTAGTAATAAAATTTGTTTCACAAAATAACATATATTCCCCAAATCAATATTTATATATTAATCAATGGCCAAAAAAGTGTCATCAAAGGATTCAAAACAAACCTTTCTTAAAAAATAAATGATTTGAAATTTTAATTGTTGCTTATGTTAAGAATTTATATTACATTTTAATTTTGAATTCCTTGAAATTCAGCATCATTTTAAAAATAATAATATTTATTTTTAAAGATTATATATTATCTTTAAAAAATAATAATCTTTATTTTTAAAGATTATTATCCTTAAAAATAATAATCTTTACCCCTCTTTAAAAGTATCATCGTTTAAAGATAATAATCTTTATCTTTTATTTATTATAAAATGTTTTCAATTTCCTTCATTCAGTTGAATTTAATGTTTTTTTTTCATGTCAATTCTGTATATGCGGTTCATCTATCGGAATATAATGGAATACTTATTTAAATAAAATAAAGTATTAAATCAGAATTATAAAAATAGTCATTTTTAAATCGATATTCATCAAAATATGGATATTTTAAATTAAAAATGGGTTAAAAACATAAATTTTTGTGAATTTCCATTTGTTCTAATAAAGAATGCGCAGATAATGTAAAAATTAAGTACTACTGCCTCATATGAATACTTTCATGCGTTTTTATGTGGCAATAAATTTGATTTTTTTGTTGTATTTATCCTGTTAAGACCTCTCTTATATTCATTGATCGAAATAAGCAAGATTTCAAAATAATGTCAATTACACTTAATTGAGAATTAATAATTAAATATTGATAATATTCTTTAATATTCTTTCCCTTAATTTACAACCATCTGTTTTAAAATACATGATTTAAATTACATATCGGATATTATGTTTTAATGGAAACGGTATATAATGGAAAAACCGGTGTGTTTGGAATATGCAAAACCTCAGATCTAGTAAGTAGAATTGATAGCTGATGTAGATCATAAAAGTGGAGAACGTTGACTATACCATAAAATCATGTTTATAAAAAGTGATCAGTAGCTATACATAAAATTGAAGTTACGCATGCGTTTTAAAATTCTTACAAGTTATTAGCTATTAGTAAGTAATAGTAAAAATCTTCTGTAATAAAAATTTGGAATTTGTATTTCTAAGATAAATAACACTTAAATAATTTGCTTCTGGAGATTTAAGCTTCACATATTTTTTAGTATAACATACTATTATATGCAATTGTTTGTAACAAATGCTAATATTTATTACTATAATTTAATTTTTTTCTTAATTTTGTTATTTTTCAAAAATTTTCTATAAATTCTTGCAAACATAATATATACCGACATAGGCACTGTCATTTATACAAGTATAAAAGCATACTATCAACTTTATTGGGTGTATTACTAAATTTGATATTTAGTATCAAAATTCTTATATTTATGTTGATATTTCTTCAGCAGAAGATTTTGACACTTACTTATCATTAATCAAAAATAAGTAAAACGGGATTTTTAAAATTATTTCTATAGAATGATATTACTCTATTTCTAAAATTACTCTTTGGAAAGTATTGAAACTGCAATGCGTACATATATGCTAAATTAAACTGAATATATAATAAAACTAAAAATTTTATTATAATAGGTATTCTTTGAAATATTAATGTATATTTAATAGCTTCGTTTTCACTTGTACTAATAAGCTTATCTCTTTAAGTTTGACGTAGAAATCTCTTTTCAGAACAAACATGAAGTAACAGTCAAACGGGAAAACAAGAGAACAAGACGGTAACAAAATATCCAAAGTAACAATTTATGTCGACTACCAATCAGAATCCTTCATACGTATAATGCACGGGTGACATCAAAGAGCCTATTTGTAAATGTTTTGTCTGGAGAGCGGCCAACTCATTTTCTACGCGTTCATTCTAAAAATGACTTTCATTTTACAAATTACAAATTAACTGCGCTTCCAGAAGGCGAACCATAGGAACTTAGTAAAATTATCATAAACAAAAAGAAAAATGACTTTTGAGACAGAATGTATATTTGAATGAAAATGTTTGCTTCAAATATGAAATTTAAAATTAATTTGTATCCACAAAGGTGACACAAAGTCATTAGTCAATTTCAGTAGTCTATTCGCACTGAATAAAGTTTGTAAATTAGTCTCTTTTGAAATGATACGTGACCGAAAAATTAAAGCTTGATATTTACATAAGAGGTTTAACTACATATGACTATTTTTACCAGGTGTTTGATTATTTTGCATATCAACACTTGATTTAAATGTAGAATTTTATGAAGGTTCTATGAACTTTGATAGTGATATATTTATTAATATAGGAAAGAAATAGCATTGTAGTAGCTCTTGAGAAGAATAAATACTCAAATTCTGATATTAAAATGCAATTCCATAATTATTTCTCGCAGTAAACTTTTCCTCTTTTTAGTAAATAAATGAATATATTATCATATTGGTTATACACGAAGAAATGTTTTAAATTATTGTTAACTGAAAGTAAAAAATTAGGAAATTATTTCTTTTAACATGCAGTAAATCGTAAAGTAAAGAATTTATTAAAATGAATAATGTTGTGTAATGTAATTGGTTTTATTCATAAAATGCTTATTTTAAGGCTCATACTTTAATAAAAATAAAATAATACAATTATTAAACAATGTAAAAGGGAGCATCTACATTGGATTATTATTAAAATAAAGCCTACAAGTTTACATGTAAACGAATGATTACCCAACTGCTAATAGTATGAATATTTTCTATTCATTATTGAATATTTATTTAAATTATCTTCCAATACTTCTTTACAAATAAATAATAGTAATTACAAATAAATAATAATATTTACAAATAAATAATAGCATAGACATAATAGAAAATGTTTATACACATGCCTTATGGTAAAATTTAGAATTCATGTCAATAAATTAATTTCAATAATAGTCATTTAAAATTGTATATTTTTGTAGTCAGGTATATAATAGGCTATTTAATGGGAGATATTTCAATTAACTTAATATGGTACAGATTTGTGAGGCTAAATACAACAAAATAATATGAGGCATCTTTAAAAAAATAATCATATCAAAAAAAGGTATTTATTAATATATAAAATAATTATAAATTATTTATTTGATGTAACAAATTTGATCCATATTGTTTAATAGTCCTTAAAGTAATAAATAATATTTTAAAATTAAGTTAAATTGCATTTTGATAAAATATATTTTAAATATATATTTAAAACAGGAATGTGTTTTCATAATCATAAAAATATCTATATATAATTCAATTAATGTAACGACTGAGTAATTAACACTTCACTTCTCTTAGCATTTCAGAACTTCTCTTCGATTTACAGTAAAATGGTTGAATAGCATTTTAACAATATACGTATAACAATAAAATTAATATCTGATAAATATATAATAAAAAACAAGCAATTTTTATTTATTTATTTAGGAAAAGCATAAACTATTTTAATAATTTTATAATAAAACTATACAAGTTAGGAAAATATATATATGTTTCTCTAATAGCGACTATAAGATAGTGAATTTTTAAACTTTATTAAAATTCAATCGAGGAAACACATATATTATTATGAATATAATTTAAGAATATAAAGGTAATAAAGGGAAAATACGGATAGTAATATTACTATATTTTAGTTTTTTTCCGTTGAAAAATTTAAAGGAACATTGGCACTAACAATTATTTTTTAAATCAAATTCTTATTCAACTAAATTAGCTGCATTATTTCAATGAAATAAATTAAATCTTTTATTTCTCAATATTTTATACAGATTTAGAATGATTGTATTTGAGCAATTGATTTTGTGGTAATAATATTGTTTTAATATTTATAATATTTTTATTATCCTTTCAACAATTTTAAGCTGAAACAAAATATTCATTTTTATCAACATCGGAAATTCTTTAATGTATGCTATAATAATATTATAATCTGATTGACCCCAAAAGCTTTGTTTCTTCTAAGATAAATTAATATAAAATCGTTTCAAACTTTACGTTGTGAATAATTCACAAGGGAGTTATTTTTATTTAGTTCATTAAAAAACTATATTAACTGATACAAGAAATTAAACACTTAAACTCTAATAAAAGAAAATAGTTAAAATTAATTGCGTATATTAAAAAATTGCAAGTACGAAGTTAAATATTTTATATTGACGATTAGTGTTATTTATACTGGGGTTTATTGTGCCATCGAAAACTTTTTATTGCTGTGTATCAAGCCTATATGAAAAATGTATTAAGCTAAATTAGATGCTTTTCAATAAACTTGTATTTTTAAGTAAATAAAAATCCATTTTGATAACTTTATGTTCACATTTAAGTTTGTTTCACAGACATTGCAAAACTAATGAAAATTTATGCATTTTGTCATGTTGTATTAAAATTTTTTTAATAAAATCCGAATAAAAATGTTTTATATTTTTAAAGATATTTGTATATGATGCAATTCTATAGTTCGATTTAAAGTTTTATGTGATATTTCCTCAAGTCAGGAGTAGAAGAAAAATTGATAGCTTTTTTTGTATCAGTTTAGTTAAATATTTGAAAAGAAACTCACAAAATCAATTTCTTTTAATCTCCCAGAATAAATTAATTGCAAGCACAAACAAAAGTACATATTATTGAATAAATGATTGTGCGCATAAAAATATATCTTTAGACAAAAGAACTTAAAATATCAGTCATAAATAAGCTTTTACATTATAAAAAATTTATATCCTTCATATGTTTATGTACTTCCAAGTGAATTTATTAGTTACCTAAGAACTTATAATTTCACTGAGTGCTGATTTTCAATGAAGACAGATGAAAATTTCATTTTCCTAAGAAATTTGATTATTTTATAATAAGGAAATTTTACTAAACAATATATATATATATATATATATATATATATATATATATATATATATATATATATATATATATATATATATATATATATATATATATATATATATATATATATATATAATCGATAGATTACAGCTACGTTAGAAACGTTTCTGTGTTAAGCTTATTTACAGCATTATACAATAGGTCAACCTGAAAGTTCTATCCGTTTTTATTTAAATAATTTTCAGCAATAAAATGTTATTCATTTGAGGCACTTCTGACATAATCTTCTATCGCTGAATGTATCAATTCTGGTCGAGGAAATGAAAATGATACTTTATAACTTTAATCAATTTATGCCAGATGCAATTATTTATCCATGGCTACACATAAAATTTAATTAACTTTACTGTATGCCGTGTTAATTGCATCACAGAAAGAATCCATGGAAACCCGCTTATTTATCCGCAAAATAAAAGCTTATTGATAGTATTTTGTGACTTTATAGTTTCAGCTGAGCTTTAAGAAATATTTTCAGAAAGGTGATTATGTCTTCCTGATAATGAAGCTTTGGGTGACCATCTTTGCTCAAGAACGGTATCCTCAATGTTATGCAAGCACAATTTCTTTATAACAACATCGGAATTGCTGAAATGTCTTGGTATATCTCAAGAAATAACACAAATCCGTTTGGACTATCTCAGAACCCGGATGTATATGGAGATATTTATAATTTGTGCCGCATGGAACGAAACCAAAATTTTCTTCTTTGGTGATTAACGATAATTAAAAGTAGTTTACTTAGGAAAACATAGAAAAAAAAACATATTGTTAACTCAAAAGAATCAATCCTTTCAATTTTCAAATCGAAATTGATGCAAATTAAGAGAGTGTGTTCATAGTGGAATATTCAATTATCAAAACATTTTTATCTGTTGAAACAAAAAGTAAAGTTATATTTGTAGATTTAGTATCAGCAATTAATTCATTTTAGCGCATTACTACAGTAAAAAGGAGATTTAGTGTCAGTAATTAACTCATTTTAGTGCTCCACTACCATAAAAAAGATAAATGATGTTTAATAAGAAATCTTTCTACTTCACAACAAATGGTAGTTCATATTATACTATTGGGATTTAACAAAAATCGGAAAAGCAAGACTGTGAAATTCTGCTATATCAATCATATTTTCTAGACTTAGAATTTTATGATGATTATTTGTTTTAGATCACATAAAATGTTTTCAGGGAAAACAATTTAAAAATAGAGAAGGCACATGACAAGTTTTGATTCAAATTTTTGTTTCCAGAAAAACAAAATTAATTTTTTTTTATTTTTTATTTATTTATTATTTTTTTTTTTTAAATAATGGGATATACTAATTGACATAAATGATGGCATTAAATAAAGTTCATTCATGATAAGAAAAAATTTCGCCTTGTTTTATTCAAAAAAGAGACACGATTTTTAAACTAATAGAATGAATATTTTTTTCAGTAGTTCAAAATATTAGCGGATTCAAAGCCAAAGAAATGTACATGACATTATTACCAGACCCATATTACCTTGAAAAATGTACGCAAATCAATGTATCTATAGACATTTTGTTATCCTAAATTATTTAAATGAAGTTATGTATATATATATATATATATATATATATATATATATATATATATATATATATATATATATATATATATATATATATATATATATATATATATATATGCAAGTTTAAATTTCCACTTTAAATTGATATCTTAAGCACATAAATATATTTACAAAATAATGGGAAAATGCATATATTTCTCACTAAGCTAAATTTAATGAATGATATTTGTGGGACTTTGTAAACAATTCATAGTTTAAGAAGATACGGTTTTACAGTATTATTTTACTTAAGATTCTAGTATCTTCCATGCATCTACATCGAATTCTTAGATAATTATTCATAAAGTGCATATATAAACAAAAATAGTTTTGCTTTACAAAAAGATAAAAAACATGGATTGGATTTTCAATAAACATATTATTAAATTAAGAGCCTAACTTATTTATATTTAATGTAATAAGTTATTAAGGATAGTCACAAATATATAAAAAACGTATTTCATTAATATAAATTTTACTTTCTGCAGCAATAAACATTTTAAAGGGAATTTAATTTTTCTGAAATGTAGAAAAAAAGTTATATATATTCTTATTTTTTCTTCAAACTAATCTTGCTGCAATTGTGCACTTTATTGAACAAATTCAAATAAGACTGCATTTAAATCCTAAAGTGATCATTATTATTTTCAGAAATTGTAATAAAAAACATAAAACAATATAAAATTATATTTTAAAAAAATAGTTCTATTTATTTTTTGCATATTTCAATAAATATGAGGGCAAAGCATGTCATATGCATGCGTTTACATTATACACATAAATTATGTATATGATATCTATGTTCTTTTTAATACTTTTAAGAAACTGATATTTAATCGAAAATTTATGGTAATAGACAGTAAAAAATGGCAACATAAATCAAGTCAAAATTGAGGCAATTTTATCTTTCATAGACATTTTAAGAGAACTGAAATATACCTGAAGAAAAGTTAAAATGGAGAAAAAGAAGTTCTGCATAAAATATAAGCATTTTTAAGAGTTTAATATACAATTTTGAAAGTGATTTATGGAAAGTCAATGAAAATATGTTAATGTTTTCAATTTAATGCCAGTTTTGAGTTTACAAAATTAAAATGTCTCCAAAACATATCAGTTAAAATATATAATAAAATTGATTTTACTTCTTTAGACTATGAACAAATCAGTAGAAATTGGACAATATCATATCATTAATATTATAGAAAATGAAAAAATATTAATAAATAAATTAATGACACCAAAAATGGAAATTAATTGAAAGGTATGGGATATTAGATTTTTATTATTCTTTATTAGTATTAAGATAAGCAATGATTAAAAAATATTTGTTTTTTTTTAAATTATCATAAAATTTATAAAATAACTATTCACCAATTTACATTTTTTAATATGAGGCATATACACATGTGATATTTTTATTCACATATTTCTATATAATGTCTGTTTCAATATTAATACTTAATCTTGGTAATACTTGTGACCATCTTGTAAAAATTTAGTTTCAAATATGAGAACAATTATAGTAACAATTTTCAATTACATAGGTACTAGTGAAATGAAAATGTAAGGAAAAATACAGTCAAAAATGTAATCAACAAGATGATTAACTAAAACTTTAATGAGAATGGTTTAAAATAAATATTAAAAAATATTTTATTTATTTTTGAAGTAATATAATTTTAATTATTTTTGAAATAATATAATAAAATTAATTTAAAATAAATTGAAATGAGTCAGAAGGATTTGAAACAATCTGAAAACTATAAATTGATAGATAACAGTCTTAACATGTATAAGACAAAGCATTTCGCAATCTAAACATTATTACTTTACCCCAATATCATCAGAAAAAAACAAATTAATTTTATTTTGTCATATCATCCTATTTCTCACGTTAACATTTTAATAAGAAAATCCTTTTTTTATAATATATTCTTTATATTTCATAAAATAAATTTAAAAAATGCTTGGGATGAATATGAGATATTGTTTACAATGATAAGAATCACCAGTTTGTTTTGTAAATATGGATAAAAAATAGAGTTTGATAAATAATTAAATAAGTTATTTTAATTTGTATCTAGAGTATTGCTGTCAAATATTTGAAAAACAGAAATATTGCTTAGAATGAAACTTAAAATTATTGACGAATAATTATGTGTAGTAACGTATAAATTAATTTGAAGCAGTACAAAAATAACTAATTTAATTAAGGGTCAATTATTTCTAAATCAAAATGTAAAATCAATGAAATAAGAAACAGTGTATTATACTAATTTCATTTTAGAAATCACAATTTAGACGAAATGTGTCACTGTTTTTGGAGATAATGAGGGGATATTGTTTTAGATCTAGTTTTGCGACATGGTCTCTTGGATTTGGTTTAGTTTGTCTAGTCCAAGGTGGATAAACAACAGCACTGTTTTGTATTGTTCTAACTTAAGATGTTTAATAAATAACAATATCATGGCCAGTGTATAAAAGAATCAGTTATTAAACTCAGAAAATAAATAAAATTAGTTATTTATCTTAATAAAATTGTCAAACACAAAATTAAAGTTTCACTAGTTCAGTTTTTGATTGATTGAGAATTTACGATAATATTCAATATAATTGAGAATATACTCACACAAATAAAGGTAAAATAAATATTTGATTAGACCGTGGACTGTTTTAATGAAATTAAATTAAATTTAAAAATAATGAGCAAAACATTATAATTTGCATGAAATGTTCATTTATATATATATCAATAGTTAATAATTTGAATACATATTAGTTAATAATTTATAAAATATATATTAAATTATTTTATTAACTTGACTAATTTTATCTACTGAAAAATACACGATATATGTCCACAATATTTCCTTTTCAAAAACTTTGATTTATATTTGTCATAGTTTTTAAATTAAGAAATCGAGTAAACTATTATGCAAAAATTTACCTGTAATGTCAGAAAACAGAAATTTAATATAGAAAAATAATTAATTATAAAAACAGACCAAAGACAATGCCGAAATTTTTACTTAATTAAATCATATAACTCAATAAAGCAAAAACAATAGTTTGAGTTCTAAAGTTTGACATAGTAATTAAAGTTTTTATTGAGTCATACTAAATCAAAACAAAGGTATTAAATGTATAAATTTCAATAGTTAGCTACATGTGCTTAATATTTTAAAAATTATCTTAGAGTATTAGAAGCTAGTCTATGTATAAATCAAATAATATTATTTAAGCACAGAACCTGCAAACAGTTATTTAAAAATATTGAAAGGTCAATTTTTTTCAACATTGGTACATTGGAAAGTTTAAAAATAAATGCTAAAATCATAAATTGTTTGAAATAAAAAAGTATACTACATCAAATTGCTAAAGAAAAAATATATATAAAATAAGATTATTTTAATATGTTACAATTTACATTTTTAATATATTACAATTTTTATTTTATTATAATTAAACGTGCTATATGTAACTTAACTTTAACTTTTATTAAAATAATAGTAGAATTTAATGAAACAGCAAAATATGCATTTGTTTTTTATGACTTAATATTACATATTATTATGGGCTTATTTATATGCACGCAATAAAAAATGAAAGAAAACTATTTTTGCAAATAGTAAATTAAAATTAAGAATCAAGTTTCCCTTATAATAATAAATTTTTCTAATATTCTAATTATGTACATCATATAAAATTTACAATAGAAATATGGATATCTTGTAAAAATGGATAAAGCACATATTGTTATAGAAAAATAGTTTATAAGTTATCCCTCAAAGACCGCATTGTTTCATTTTAGTATAAATATTAAATGACTACACAAGCACCTAAAATGTTCCAGTTCAGTTGTATTCAGCAATTGACTCTTTGAATTGGACATAAATCAATAAACAGAAATCGATTTACTATCTCAGTGCATGGATACTCTATTAGCTGTACAATGGTTAAATTAATTTTTGTATATAATCCTCCAGATTTATTGGACAGATCTAAGTAGATTTTCATTAATCGATAGAAATGAGTTACTACAGAATAAATATTATTGAAACTTTATAACGAAACATTTGTATATACAACATCCATTCATTATATTAAATTAGAAAACATCTCTTTGACACATTTCTGAGAAATCCTTTTCTAACATAAGCAATCTGAAAATGAAGTTATAGAAAGATCCATTGCTAATTGGTACTTATTTCACAAATATAGCTGGTTCAAGATTAGTTTTAATGAAGCTTTTGAAATATTTGCTTGTAAGTTATTAACATTTTTAGTTTTTCTAAGTCTCAAAGTCCATCTTTTGCTGATTTTCTCAAGATAGTTTTTCACATTCTCTATTATTCAAACATTATTTAATAGTATTATGCTGATTCTTAATAAAAAAATATCTTTTCTTCCAAACTGTTTATTTTCGTGAATTTACACACACCAATTATTAAATACTGTGGTCTCTTTAAATTTTAAACTTGACATGATTTTAAATATGATATTTACTATACTATAAAAGTGCTGTCAGAAAAATAGGATTATCGAGATGAGATAATAACCTTTATTTTAGTTCTTGATATATGACTTGTGATTCATTACACAATATATAATTATCCACCAAATTTTCAAACTTATCGTTAAAGGATACCCCTCGTCTTAAAAATGATACTAACATAGATTTTCAATTTTCTTAATTTAACATTAAAAATGTATGTAATTCATACTCAATCCTATACAATATACATAAGATGCCTTTTACTTTGGCAGTTCAAATAGAGATAATTTCAATTTAAGTTATTCAAATTCTTCTTTTCAAAAGTATCACCTACATATGTATTTTTTATTCCATGGGTAACATATTGTTCTTTTAATCTGTGTGATTTAATACAATGAGATTACACTTACAAATATTTTCAGTTTTATAAACTGCTTTAAAATATAATTGGAATTTGCAAAATATATTCCTTCATTTATCAAAACAATAAATAATTTAAGTTAACATGAATTATTTATTACATAAAGTCATTTATGTATCTCTATAGGCATAACATCTAAAAACAAAATTCAACACATTCCTTAATTTATTGTAGAAAAACAAACATAAAGAATTTCAGGCGTGACATTATAAACAACTAAAATCTCCAAGGCTCAATAAAAAAGTTTGTATATTAATATATAAATCTGCATTCTTAAATAGAAATAGGAATATTTTGATGATAATACGATGTTAGTAGTAAATAATCATATATATATATATATATATATATATATATATATATATATATATATATATATATATATATATATATATATATATATATATATATATATATATATATATATATATATATATATATATATATATATATATATATGTATATTAATTAATTAATGAATAAGTTTTTTTTTAAATTTGTGATACATTTTTGATTTAGTTAATGATTTATTTAAATCATTGATTTCTAATGAAAATATATAACTTTCATCATCAAAATAACTATCCAGTAAAATAAATTCTATTTTAAATTGATGTCTTTATTGGATTTTTATCAAATCTAAAGATATTTTTGTGTTATTTAGTTTTAAATGGACATAAATGTAATAAAACAACAAATCACAAATGTTTTAATATTGTTATCATAATTAGTTCATGAATACAAAACACTGGAAAAATTGTTTTGCTCTAAATCGAAATGAATTTCCAATTTATTAATCCTTAAAATACATTGAATTCTGCTTAGTTATTTTTGAATGGTTATTTTGTGCATGAATTCAGAAATATAATAAATATATTTCAATAAATTTTCATAATTTAAGAATTTAATTTAAAAAACATGCAGTATTTATAATCTTAAAACTACATTAATTATCTATGTAAAGATTAAAAGCATACTAAAAAGTAATACTGGTCCCCTTATTTATATTCTGAATATGAAATTAAACAAACATAGGATATGATAAAAATAACATTGTTTTTAAGAACAGTATAATTTTTAGTAAATTGCACCACTAAATTTATGATTATGTTATGAATCATTTCATTTAACTTTTCACTTATAACACTGCAAAAAATGCATGAGAGATATTACATGAAATTCATTCAAAATATAGAATTAATAATACATTTCAATTTTCAATTTATTAAAATTAAATAATAATCAATTCCATATAATTTTTTAAGAAATGTTATTTTAATTTTAAATAGTTATATTGTATAATAAAAGATTTTTGATAAGTATAGTAACTTGGTTTCGTAAATATCCTAATCCCAAGTTCACAAAACCTTAATCATGTTTACTCAAATTAATGGAAATATTAATCAGTTTTAAAATTATGTATTATAGAAAGCAAAAGATGCCAATTTATAAATACGTTAATCAAATAATCAAAAGTAGTCCTTTTACCTAGTTTTAAGAAAATCCACAAATTAAGAAACAATAATGTTAAAGACTATTATCTGAAATTTGTTTTGATATGAAAATCAATCAGTGATTCCAGATGGTGGCTTATAAAATCTAATTGCGCTTTCTTTTATTGCAATTTTTATTTAATTAAAAAATATTCTTTTCTTATCACTTAACAATATAAATTATTAAAATATATCAGAAGAATAATTCTAAGAATAAGAAAATGAATAGATTTTTGAGTATAAGGTAGAGAGTCTAAATTCTCAAATATAGTACATTAGAATTCAAGTTTCACAGTAAACATTAGATCAAATTCCTGGTCTTCAAAAATTAAATTTCAGGAAATTAAAAGTAATGGAATAGACATGAAACTACTTTACTCTTTAAAGGACATTTTTATATAAATGGAAGATAATAAATAGAAATTTAGATAATGGAATTTAGATAATGGAATTTAGATAAGGAAGATAACAGTGGCAGTTAATGGCGCTCAGAGTTGACATTTGGTAATAATTAGAAATTATTCAATCTAACGTAAATATTTTAATGCATGAAAAAAATTAGAAAAAATATTAATTTCATTATCACAGAAAAACATCAAATATATTTGCTCAAAAAACTTTCATATGAAATTTATTTGAATCTTTCTTTTTTCAGGTATAATATAATATGTTTAATCAGAATTTATTAATTAGGAAAAATCACGTTTATATTTTTTAGATTAATAAAATTTAACAAAATATTTTTAATAAATTTTTTCTCACGTATCATGTCCAACGTTATTTCGATATTTAAAATTAACGAAAACATAGACATTTTCTGTCCAATATCTCTCATAAATGCAACATGTATGATAGCTGAGAAGCTGATTGCTAACAGCTTATGCATGTGCTAGACAAAGTTGGAATAATTTTTGATAAGCAAACTGGTTTTCATAGACAGGTTCACTTCTGAACAAATTTCTAAGGGATGGCTTTTAGAGACAGCAAAGTACACCTTCTTTGTTTGTTGATTTTAAAGTAATGCGTTTGATAGATTTTGGAGCACTAGATTGCTTAAAATATGATTTCCTATAGAATTTCTGGCTCCTCATATAAATGGATTAAGAGTTTTCTTCTACAAAGATTTGTTAGCGTTGATTATGGCAATAATTAGATGTGTAAAGTGTTGGGTATGGCTTTAGTCAAATTAGGCAGCATTTGATTTAATGAGAATAACTGAGCCAAATGTTGCTTTTAATCAGTTATGTGGCCAAAACATCCTTTATTGATTTAATAGAACGCTTATTAGTTTTGGATATCTTTAGTAAAAATTGACAAAATAGTGCAATGGATCCTGATAAAATAATCTGGAGAAGAAGAAACGAATTCCTAAATTATTATAAATTTCAAGTGATAGATTAAAAATCTTTAGCTCTTTTCCATTCGATAGTTCATTATATTTTTGACACTTATAATATTTCTAACAAGTTTTCACACATGAATTTAACATTATTACGAGGCAAATGACGTTAAAAAACAATGTGGACATTGTTTAGAATGTTTATAAGCAATTTTCTATGCAGAGTGATTTAAAATATGTTGATTTTGATATACATTACAGATATCCTCTCAATAAAATATTACCTTCTTCAGCTCTCAACCTAGATCTGTTAGAGTTACTTGCATTCGTTTCCTTGTTTGACATTACTGCTAGGAGAAGTATTTACATCTTATTGGTGTCAAGGATTTGGCTTATTCCCTACTATGAAACCTGGAAGATATGGTTGGTATCTTGTTCCAATTGCCCATCAACTGAAAGATTCTAGAAAAAAGTAACTCTACTGATGCTAAATTTATTTCTTTTTATACATCATCATCCCATTATTAGTCTGCACATACACTTACATCATAACTATCATTGTATAAAAAAGCAGAAGTTAGGGTTAATCACTATTTAGTATTGTTCTGTATGTTATTAAATTCTGAATGACTATATCAGCTTTTCCAAACTTTGAAATGTGTTTAATAAGTTGTTTCTGTTGCAATTGTATTTGTATTAAATCGATTAGTTGAAGTTTAAAAATTCCTTTCAAGTTCAGTCCGCATGACATGACAATGATTTTATTGTCTGTCTACCATGAGAAGAGCTCCCCTCCTCCAAATTTTTCTCAGCCTATTTTTTGAAGTGGGAATAAGATATGCTCTATTTTCAGCAGGAGGAACTAGAAGAAAAACACCAGATTTCAGAATACTGAGCTCTTTGAGAACAATATGATATATCCTATTTACCAACAATTCACGACAATATAAACTCCCATTTGAAATAACAACTCTTCTTATCATAACAACTGTTATAATGACTATTTGGTGGAAGCCTTTCTTGTGGTAAATACATAGTATCTTGTGGTTAATATTTTGATCTCAAGTCCCATAAGTTTGAATTGATTCTTTTCTCTCTTTACGAATTAATTAATATAAAAATTTATGAGATCAAAATTTGTAAGTTAAATACATGTTGTTATTGTTATCCTGAATTTTGAATTTTGGGAAGCTCAATTAAAAGTAAAAAAACTTTTATTAGATTATTTTTAAGCATTAAAATTTAAAAAAATGATGATAACACATTTATTTATTTTGTAAATAAAAAAATCAAATTTTATCAGTGAGATAATGTCAGAAATTTATATTAAAATAATATTTTCTCCCACATTTCTTAATTATTTCTTATGTATTATTCAAAATACATAATAATCTGGGGTTTTATAAATAATAATATATTTAATATAAATGTTTGTGTCAAATATTAGAATCAAATCATATTGATTTTATATAAATGAGAATCATTATATATATTTTCTTCTTAAATTTATGAAATCTTCATATTATTCATGTATAATAAAAGCTACACATGTGAATATACTTATTGAATATATAAGTATACATATTTCAGAATGTAACAGAGAATATGAGTTTGAAGAAAATATTCAGTTAAGCAGAACATATAATTTAAGAAATAAATCTGCAGTTCAATAGTTTCTTAGCAAATATATTAGTTAAATGAGAATATAAAATAATGCTTTATACGATCTTGTCTAATATTATGCATCACATGACTGAATGATACATTCATGTTTACCTATTAATATCATAAATGTATACCTTGAAATCAATTTTGAAGTTTTATGAAATGTTTCTTGGTCATTTAAAGCAATGCTATTAACTTCGCAAACGTGATGAAGTGTTGATTAACATTTCCTCAATTAAATTAATTTTTACTCGTAGTTCACGCAATATTTAATCAAAATTTCACATAACCTATCTCTGAAATAGCACCTAAGCTGAATAATTTGACAAATTTTAATTTAACCCACCTAGTAATAGTAAATACCATTGAAATAATTTAGAAATAAATAAAAGTTTCAAATGAACAAGCTATACTAGTACTTTTATATACAATGCGCTGGACACAATTTATATGAATTTAAATGTAAGAATATAAATTAAAAGGAGTTATTTTTGTATTTAATTAGAAAATTTTTATGGATGGCTTTCTTTACCGTTAACTACTAACATGCAAATTTCCAATGGTATATAAAACAATGCATCATTCACAACATAATAGCATATTTTTCCAATATTTTTTTTTACAAAATAATTAACGACACTTTTTTTATTAAATTTAATTGTCAAAATGTTTTAATCAGTTTTAATCCAAAGATGTGTTTATTTATTATTCGAATCTCTTCAGAAATTATTATTTTAAGTGCTTTTCTTATGAAAAATAAAAACAACAGTCTTCTAATTTATTCACAATCAATCAATTTATCTTTTGAAGAAATGATCAGAATTCAGCAGTCATTTGAATGTGAATTAAAATATTATGTAACAAATCAAATTTAAGATAACTTTCCGTTTACAATCAAACCTTGCTTAAGACTGAAAAACCGTATTTTCAGCGTATAAACAAGGAACACCCTGAAATTAATTTTCAGCAGAAAAATAATACAGCAACATACTTGTCTCCATCGAGTGTATACGTTGACATTCATTTGTGAATGTCAACATTCCCGAGTTTCAGTTTTTTATGGTAGCATGTGTATAACATTTTTATAAGCAGGACAAGCTACATCTTTATCATAAAATTTAATGAAAAATAAACAGAAATAAAGATGAAATATATTAGAAATCTAAAAGAAAAAATATATAATTTCTTATCAGGGTCTCAGATGCCGTAAGAGTGTTTTGATACATTATTAAATAATGCGGCAAAAATAACGGTAAAATCTTTTATAAAAACATGAAAGCTTGATAGTATGATTTTACGTTAGTTTCAAATGTAACTTGATTTGCATGTTATGAATATGTGAAAAAAGGAGATTATTTACAATAAATTTACAGAAAATGAAGGTTATTCAAAGAATTCCAAAACTTACATTCTAAATATGAAACTAGATACGTGAAAACATAAAACTGATTCGCATTTTATAAAAAATAAAATACAAAGTCTTGCATTATGATATCTATTATTACCCACAGTGTAAAAAACTAAAAATACTTCTACATGACTTATATGATTATTGTGATTGAAGTATTTTTATTTTCTTAAAGATGATCATAAACTGTGGTCCTGCATTTTACCTGTAATTACCTTCAATGTAGTTCTATAAAAATACGTATTTCACTAATTTTATGGTACATAAAATAAGTGAAATAAGAAATTGTGTTTTTTTTTTTCGTTAAATTTTCCATTGCATTTCCCTTATTACATTTTATTAAGAAATGCCAATTTTCTGACTTTCATATTTCAACACACAGTTATAAAATAACTCGGAAATAAAAATTCATATCTATATCAAAATACTCTTAAAGTAAAACTTCTCACCATAAATTGCTTCATTGCTCAATTAAAAATGCATTAATTTCCTAATTGCAAGGGATTCTAATAGCAATTTTCAATACCATTATGTTTGCTATTAATACTTGCAATAATTAAACAATCATTTGAAAGAGAACATCAGGAAACGTTTTGTGTGTTGCACATAAAAAACAAGTCAATATCGATCATAGATGCACAAGGAAGGCAATACCTGACACAAAGATAAGAAATTTTAATAATATAAAAAATAAAATGCGTTAATTTTAATTACTTTTCATAATATGGTAAAAATGCATGTATGATGTTTCAAGAAACTTGCTTTATATTCTATGACATTTTTGCCATCTAGGTACCTTACACTTCTCGCTAAGTGAGTGTACAATATTGTTTTGGATATCGAGATTTGAGAAATTTTTTTTCAAAAAATAGTTAATGTGAACTGTAATATCTAGAAATTATAATTTTGCATGAACAATGTTCGCTTTTACTCAAATAATGAGTCAAAATAATATAAAATTTACACAAATAGCCTATACTAATACACAAATAAAAACCAAAATATAAATTACTTTAATTTGCTAATATAGAAAAATTCATAAAACAAATTAGTCTTATTAAATTTATATACTTCTGTCGGAAAAAAGTTTCATATAAATAAATTTTTATGAAATTTTAATTTTTACAATTTGCATTTCATTTAAATATTATGTATTTAGAAAAATGTCTCCAAACAGAAAGTTTTAGAAGCTTCAAAAATAATAATAAAATTTATAATAGAAATAACAAATTTAAATACTGTATTTATAAAACAATTTTGAAGGAAAATCAAAGTAAATAATTAAATAAAAATAGCAATGTCAAAGCTTATCTACCAGACCCAAATAACACTTTGTATAACTAGTATTTTAATCATATTTCGAGCAAGTATAATTGAAATATTAAAAACAAATTCAGTTACTCAACTAAAATATTGTTTCCTATTATGTAATGAGGGCAGAGAAAGCAGTATAAATATTCATTCCAAGTCCGATACTCAGTAAGTAGAAGAAGGAAACAAAAAAAAATCATCAGATAATAAGAAGCAAAGGAATTGAAGGAGATAATATATCTAGAGTTCGATATTCGGAGCGAAAACTAATACGAAAAGCTGTATACACAAACTGGTTTTATTTGATAATAACAAATTCAGTATCATATGGAGAACACAACCTTTATTTTTTGGAAAGTAAAATGATGAGTTTATAATAATTTTGAATGTATTTAATTGAGAGAGAGAGAGAACTTGGAAAAAATGCTCGTTAAAATTTGTTTTCTATAAAGTTTTATTAAATTGGACTCATCACATAAGATAAAATAAGATTTAATACATTATTAAATATTTTTATAATCCTCATATGCGTAGGATTTTACTCTTAACTGTAAGAACAACTTTCAATCAAATAGAAGCTAACATTAATAATTTTTAATCTTCGTTAGGAGTCTCAAAGTTCATATTCTAATGCATTTTCTACAGTTGAAGCTTTGAAAAATACGTTAAGATTTGAAAAAAAAAATTGTAAAATTATTTTGAATTGTGCATTTTATCAGTATATATTCACATTCTATGGAACTATTTCAATCTGCAAATTTTAAAATTTAAATTACTTGAGTGCTGCTCAGTATACATTCACATGTTTGATTCAAAGTTAATTTAAATTGAACAATAAATCTACTTAAATGACTTGCAATAATTTTCTTTTCTTCAGTGAAAATAAATAAATTGGAAGTAATTTTTAATAATGTAATGTTCCACGAAATATAAATTGAATTTATAATAATAATAATAAATATATGGTATCTTAATAACAATGAAATGCTTCATTATTTAATCCAAAATTATAAAAAGATATTTTGAAGAAATTAGCATATTAATTTGTAAGTATTTTTAATTTTATATTTGATGGCTAAATATATTTCTTCAAATTTAGTTCTTTTTCGCAATTATGAACATTAGGAATTGAGCTGATGATTTGTAAAAGCGTAACGTAAAGAAAATACAAAACATTAATCAAAATAAAACTTAATAATTTTATAAAACAAACCATATTGATGATATAATAACCATTTTCATTAAATAATATATATCTGAAGTTAGAAAAAAATCATGTTGATAAAATTTATTAATACAGCAGTTTATTATTACGATTCGATTTAACCCAAGAAAGTTTGTGTGCGTATAAAACTTAAAACGATTTTGGAATCCGAAATCAATCGGCAAGTGGTTGTAAGTTGTAATACCATTTTCTTTACGTTGAATGTTTACAAAAATGTAAGAAAATGTATCTTATTGATTTAAGTAATACATTTTGAGCTATTTTTTATGTTAAAAACATTTGATAATTTAAAAAAAATAGATAGGGTGATTTGTATACAAAAAAATTTAAAATTGAAAAGAAACAGATTTAAGACTCATTTTTAAATCGAATTCTTTAATAGCATTGAATATATAAGTTTCGATGAGGTTCACACTTGACAGTACACCTACCAGTTTAATATGCGACATTTTAGATATATCATTACTTAGAAATTTATGTATGTAACCAATTCTTGAAATACACTACCATAAAAATATTTTTTGGAATAAAATTCAAAAGAAGATTTGATTGAGTTGAATTCATAATATTTTTTAAAAGTTCATTTTCAGTTTCTTAATCTATATAGGTTAAGAATAATTGGTTGAAAATAAAGTAAAATAATGTATATTGTTCTCATTTGGGTGGATTTTCTATAGATGTTTTTTAAGATTGAATTACGCAATTAATTTTATATTGTTATTTCAATTATTGGTGATTGAATTATTTCAAACCATAATTTCCAGTGAAGAAATGATTTTCTAATAGCTTGTGAATCTGTTGATTGCAATGTAAACAGGTGTAGATGAAAAAATCGTGCTGTTAAAGCAGAATTGTCCTTTCTAGGATAACCATATGTAATTATGTTATCCTAGTTATCAAATAGTCTTAATTTTCCGGTAAATTAAAAAAAATGGTTAGTTAAACTGAATTTAATATTAAGAGTATTATTGTAATGTTTTACTAAAGAAGAAAAATATGATACGCTGCATTAAATTGCTGTATCCTGGAAAGAATGTAACTAAAAATATATTTTGCATATAAATAGCATGGAATGATAATAAATTATTTAACATTTCAAATAGATTTTAAGGCTTGGTTTATAAAATTAGTAGCAACACAGTTAGCACTCATTGAAGCTAAAATGACCTTACTCGGTAGTCTTGAAGTTGAACCGCGCTTCGATAATGCAAAAAGCAGTTTTTTCACATATTAAATTTCTGCTACTTTATCAAACGTAGTATATGAAGTGATATGGTGACTTGTATCTAAGCAACCCATAATCAGATGTTTTCTTGCTAGGAGATTTTGGGTAAACCTAGTAAATCAGGATAATACACGCTAGTAGCCCCTAGAAAGGTAAGAACATATTTCCTGCCTCTAATATAGAACAAAACCATAAAATGTGAAAAAATGAATCGACCACATTTCAAATTAAGATTGATCCGAACTTGAAAAAGTTTAATATATCGTTTAAAAATAGTTTCCGAAATCATTCCTTCTCGTGAAAAGCTTCAATGGAGATATCAAATTAAACAAAACAAAGAGCGTTCTTATCGAGGCCAGTAAACAAGTAAAAATAATAATGAAATGGCGTTGTCATCAGAATGCTCTATGCGTTTCATCCAAAAATACGATATTGTGCCTCGATGGAATCCATTAGTGTTATTTTGCTAGTATTTTCGCCATATGTTTCAAAGCTGCTTTGTCAGTTGAAGCCAAAACAGCGGTCTCTTTGGTAATAATCTCTGCTACTCCAAATGTTTTTTTGCATGCAAGCTATTGCTCTATCAATGAGAAAATTATTGTCTCCATATAATAAATATATATATAACAATATACTCATAAGAGATATGATTAAATTTTTTAACATTTTATCTTTTGTAAAAATATTTACTGTTTCTAAGATTTTAAACTTTCTGAAATTGAAATTTAAATTTAAAAAATATGGACTAATTATTTTATTACCATGCATAATATTTTACAATGAGATGATAACATGCAATTTAAATCTCTTTGGCGTGTATTTAAAATAACTATTTAAAAATAAATATATGATGACGATAAATCGCAAAATATATAGACTAAATTTTGATTGATAAAGTGCACATTTTAAATAAATTAACATTAATGTATTTAACACGCTTAGTTTTCAAAAATTTTTTATGACTATTTATTACAAATTTTGAGGTGAATTTTTTGACATTTGATATTAATGTAGTATTTATCTGAAATATTTTAATCACTTATTTATAACAAGAGATTTCTTTCAAAATAATATTTGTCTTTAAAAAACCATCTTCTTAAAATTCATTTAAATGGCTTCGAGATATAATGTATTCAATAAGTAAAGAAAGAGGTCAAAAGAATTGAAATTATTCATCATATTAAACACACGAAAAATACTTTATAACATAAAGATATTATTTATTTAAGCATTTCAGTTCCGAACAATAAATTGTTAAAAAAAATTATATCATTTTAATGTAATAGTGAAATATATTTATGAAACTTCAATGTAAATTTTTCCTTTCTATTATTTAAAACCTTTGAAGGGAAAATAAATTTTGTTTTATTATTTAAAAGATAATTTGATAATATTGAAGTAAAATTATTTTCGATTTATTCCCTATACTACAAATAATATAATTTCAAGCATAATACAATACATATACAATAATATTTGTAAGATGTTCATTAGAACTATATTTAACATTACTGATTCAACTAACATGAAAAAGCATCTTTCAAAAAATGTATTTACTAAAGTTTTCCTCAGCTGAAATAGAAAAATATTTATTATTAAGTGAATTTATACTGTGATACAAGTTTATGAAACTAATGTTAAAATAATGTCTATACTTCCACCATTTATTTCAATATTTAAGATTGAAATTCAAATAAGTTGTATTTGAATACAAAATACCTTACACAAAGTAGGATAAAAAAAAACAGTATATTGAGGTCCTTCACTTTTTCTAATGCCTTCTGAGTAATATTGGCAGTTACCTAGCTAGGTAATCTATAACTTCCTAATGGGTTTCTTAGGAAAGCCTTTCGCTGCCAACCGAAACTTCCCGAAGAACTTCTGGATCTGCTAGAGTTACTTAGTACCACATAAATGTGAGCAAACTGAGATTCATCCAAAATCAATGGCTGTTTCTTTTCTTAATATTTTTGGTTCATTACATAAGAACGTTCCTCTGTCTTACTTGTTATAAAATAGTTTTTCTTAATAAAAATTTATATCAATCGTAAAACAATTTTGTGTTCGGGATTGAAGTTTATATCATAACATTTATTGGATAACTTTGAAATAAATCAAATTATGCAAAAGGCAGGGAAAAAATTAAAGGTTTCTTTATTTGATCGAAAAAGGACTAAAATAGTTACGAGAATAATTTAAGATGGTAAGTTCACGCTTAATTTTACATAAATATTGTGTTGTTCCCAAAAACTTTAATATTGAGTATTTATAAATTAGGATATAATTCTCTTAATTTACTATCTAACTTCAAATGATGATTTAAATATTTTGTTCGATGTGTATTAGGTATATTTCTTTTTATAATATTCCAGATTTATAACTTTAAAATCAATGTGGTTTCACAAAGTGAAATAAATTTTCTCTTTTAATATTTATTGAGACAATTTGATTCCACGTTTGCCTAAAATTATTCCCCGAGAAATGTTAGATAAAAACTTCTGAACATAATCAGGAAAATATAGTTTTTCTCAAAGTATTTCTTTAAAAATTAGATAGAATAGTATTTAGTATTAAGATATGCAAAAAGGGTATACTTTATATTATTTCCAATGTAACAGGTGATATACAGACATTATTCTTATACCCATACAAATATTATAAAATATAAAAAACAAGCATGTATGGAAAACATTACACAAAGTATAAAGGAAACAAAAGAATTGAGTATGAATTTATGATAAAAATGCAATGCTGATTTCTTTATTTCATATTGTATAGCGATTTTACCAGCAGGCCATCAATGATAAAGCAGCATATTATATTTTATAGGCGGATTAAAGTTTATTAATACCTTCACAAGATACAGTGATAAAAGGAGCGTTACAATAAGTCATGATAGATTTTATTAAAGATCTTATCACTAGCAAGTAGAAATGTAAAAACATAGCCACACCTAACTCCTGCAACTCGTTTAAACAGTAACATGCACTTTTTGCCTATTTCATGATATCATCAATATATAATTTTCAAGTGAGTTTACAATCGAAAATGACTTCCAAGTATTTGGTGCTCTCATTGCTAAAAATGGTTATTGTATTATAAGATACATGCAGCTGTAGTGGTTGGTGATATAATTAATTTTTTATTAAAAAGCCTCATGAATGTTTCTTGCTTTCTTCCCAATAAGAAGAAAAAAATCGAAATAATCGAAATTACGTCCGAAAGATTTACTTATCTGAAAAACAGCTAATTTAAACTTCAATAAAATTATTGTTACACAAATCCTTAATAGATTCATACAATTCTTGACAGAAAATGATCATTTTTAGTGTAAAATCTCATTATTTAGTTCCATTAGTTTCTTAATCAGCTTATAACATTTGAGTAAAAGTTCCTTGAAAAATTTATTTCATATTTTACTATGAAGATGTATTTCCCAAATGCAGCTCATTTTGCCACTTTAATCTTTCCCTTCAAGGTCCGAAAGACTCAAAATTTCATTGATCCTTCTTCAATTAATCACAACCTTATGTTTCTTGAATCGTATGTTAACCTTATGTCTTATCTTTCTTAAAATTTATCCCTCACATTCTTTTTTATCTCTTTTTTATCTTAGTGATGTTGCCATTTCAGATGCAGCTGAAGACCGGCCGCCCAAAAGGAATGAACTTCTTGGTAACATTAAGAATATTGTTTGGTAATAACTTTGCCAGAATGTTGATTGTAATTTATTTTCGATTTATCTCGAGGTATTTCTCCAGAAATCTTTAAAAACAGTCTAATACTCCTATCGAATATACCATGGCACTGTATTGCAAAGATGTAATGGTATGCTCATTGGAATATTAATAGTAGCCAGAAACATATAGTGTTCAATGATGCAAACTTCCATATCAATTCTGTGAATAGTGTCTAAAACATCAGTTGAAACCATGAAAACATCTTAGTTACTTACTGTAGTGCAAAAAGTTTCGATTCATCTTATTCTTAAAAACATGTTCCAATTTATTTTAATTAAAATAACCCTAGATAATTATTTCAAGAAATCCTAGAGATTTAATTCAAGATCCCCGTCCAAATTATTATCATTTACTCCAAATTTGAGAATGGACATAACAGTTACTAACTGGAATGATAGTTACTAACTGGAATGGACATAACAGTTACTAACTGGAATGATTCTTCTTCTGATATCAATTAAAATGAGGCTTGGTTTATGATTAAGATGATTATATGCAGACAAATTTTATATAGCAGTTATTAATAGATCAGTTTGGTAAATCTATTTCTATTTTATCATTTGTATATCCGATAAGATTTACAGCTTTAAAACTCGAAGTGATTGTGTTCTTTACTCCAAACAATACACCACTAGGAATTTTTCAAACCTTCTTCAGAGGGGGAGAGTATAGCCATGGTAGATTAATATCCCTATATCCTTATTTTAACTTATTCACCTCAGAAATTGTGTAAGAATGTATTTTTCCGTGGTTTAATATTTTTAAAAGTGTGATCCTAGGGTAAGTCTATGTATATTGGAATTCAATTGAATACCTCTACAGAATAGTACACTAATTCGATCTACATTTCATAATCACTATCTATAAAAAGGAACAAAACAAAATGGCCTATTAGAAAATCAGGCAAGAGATCTCGGCTTCCAAGTTGTTATTCATTTAGCACCAGCCTGGGAGTACGTATAGCTTACGATATCTGGCGGATGGGATTAATGTTGACCCCCAACAAAAAAAGAGTACTAAAATAACACAAAGAAATGATCTAATGCATCAAATTAAATGGAAGATTTATGAATGGTTTCTCATTCTAAGTTAGGAATATATAAAATTCGCACAATTTTTATTTATTGTTAACCACTAGAAAACTTTATCATAGCTTGCATTCATTGTTTTAACTGCTCAAATGTATTACGTAAGCTTTAATGAAGATTGCAAAAAAATATATTACTAATATTATCAACATAATAGAATTTGCAAACTTATATATATGTCATCATCTAATAAAAAATATCACAATTTCTGAAATTAATTAAGCAAACTATGATTTTTAATATATAATTAACAACATAAAAAAACATTATATTTGTATACTGAAAATATCAAGCAAAACTGCAATTAAATTTTGTGTATTTCAATAAAAAAGTTAATTTTGAATTATAGATCTGCAATAATTATTAAACTCTTTAAGTGTGTTGTGCCTTAAGAAGTTAAAAAATATAAAACAGCATACCTGAATCATAATTTTTATAGTTTAAAGTGGTTTGTAAAGACATCTTTCTCAGGTTATGATTTCTTTTATCCATATGTTCTATAATACTACTTATCATAATCATGAAAGAATAAAACTAATATATATATATCTATATATATATATATATAGATATATATATATAGATATATATATATATATATATATATATATATCGACATCACAGAAATACTGAGTTAATTGCTTACAAACTAAAATTTCGAAAATTATGTACATCATTTAGTTTTGACTGCAATTTATTTTGTGATGTATTAAAAGAATTCAGTGATGTCTATGAATAATCTTAACATCATTTATTCGGTAATAATAATAAGCGTTATAGTTTCGGAAATACTCATTCTTAGGATTCATCACTCAATTACCAAGGATCAATTAAACACCTTTCACAATAAAATGTAAATTTGAAGAAAATCTGTAAAATAGTGGTAGAAATTGAATTATAAAATATTTATAAATCAAATAATGTATGAATGTTTTTGTTAGTTATATATTTTGGAAGTAATATAAGTTTGAATGGAAAGGAATAAAATGTATGAGTTAAATATCGCTGGTTATGACTGAAAAAATAAAATCATTAAAACATCACTCACTAATTCCATGTCATGCTTCACTCAAACGCCGTCTGATAACTATACCATACAAATAATTTAAAATATCTTCATTTAAATACTGTAATATTTTCTCGTACATTAATTTTATAAACATTATTTGCTGTTCTCAAGCTTAAAATTAAATCGGAAAAAAGCTAATTGCAGAATAAAGCTGACCGAATAAAGTTAATTGCAATTAATTTAATTTTTTTTTTTGAAGGATCTTGATATTGTAAGATACTTTTGATTCGAATAAAAAATCCAATAGTTATGCTCTTTGGACATTTTTAGGTAAGTTAATAAGCATGATACACTTATAATTAAATCAGTGAATTTAATTATTTTTTAAATATTTTACCAAAAATTAGCATAAAACGGTCTCACTATTAAATAAAATTATTTTTTACTTTGTTTTTTTTTTAACAAATTTCAATTTTTAATGAAGAGTAATTATTGTGCAAACATTATTTATTTATGGACATTTATTTCTATTTATGTATTTAGATAATAAATAAAAATGTTTAAAAGAAATTTTGCTTTATTAGTAGATTCACAGTAGGAAAGTTTTATTTAACAATGCATTTAATTTAATAGATACCACTTAAATAAATAAAATTATTTGTATTCTAAAAAATTTGAAAGAAATTTTACAACGTTAATGTTAATGCATTACTCGTTGTTACTAACAATAATTTTGGAACAGAAAAATATGCGTAAAAAATGTAGAAATAAGTTGTAGTTCTCTGAACGCTAAACTATTATTTTTCTGTAAAAAAATGTGTTTTATCTGCAAGAATATTAGTTTATTTTTGTTATTCAATGTTTTTATTTTATCTTCTCATATTTTATAAGGTGTTAAAGTGAGACATTATATGACTTTTCAGGGATAATATTATAAGAAAATACTCAAATAATAAATTTTCATCATTGAGATGAATGGAAAAATCCCTTTTATACAAATTATAAACCCGTATTTGCACTAACAGTTTTTAAAATATTTAAAAAAAATTTACTTTGGATAAATATCACATTTTGGATAAATGTGATATTTATCCAAAAAAAAGTCTTGGAGTGTTAACTAAATAATGTCCGAATTTGAATAAAATGCGTCATTTAGGTAAAATTTCTTGTGATAAATTACATAATTTCTTTTTTGTTTAAGACAAAACTTTTAAGTTATGTTATTTTATAAATGAACTAAAATTTATAATGTACTGCGATTAACATAATATATTGGATTTACATGTAAATAAAAAAACGCACAATAACGCATTACTTAGAATTTATATCAGATAACATTTTTGGTCTTTCTTATAAATTGTTTTTGATTCTAATATTAGATTAGGTAATGCTTTCAAACGCAAAATAAATAATGTATATATTGCTTGTTTTCTTTTGTATTCTAAATGCCGTGTATTTCCTGCGTTGTTATACATTTCCTATAGTAGAGTTTAAATACCTTTTCCTATAGTAGAAATGTTGTAATAATACAATTGTTGAATAATAGTGCATTATAAATTTTAGTTAATTTATGAAACAACAGTGCCGATTGTACGGGCACAAAAGTAATTACTAATTCAGAAAATATATATTAATGTCCATAAATACAATTAACGTAGTTAAAATTAATGATTAATAGGAAAAATTTATTATAAAACTTATCGTAATTATATTAAAAAAATTAATGTTAAATATATATTTTTAAGCACCATTCACTTTTTAAATACATTTCAAAACAACTTGAAAATTACTAAACAATCATCAAGAGTTTCAAAAAGGTGGAGTATGATTCTGAATTATGAATGCTAAATCTTACATTAATTTCCCTTGAATATTAAATTATTTATATCTTA
This sequence comes from Latrodectus elegans, assembly GCA_030067965.1. Taxonomy (NCBI): domain Eukaryota; kingdom Metazoa; phylum Arthropoda; class Arachnida; order Araneae; family Theridiidae; genus Latrodectus; species Latrodectus elegans. The sequence continues at coordinate 47,868,102 of CM057811.1, read as the reverse complement.
ATGAAACATTTGCAAGCAATGCTCAAGCGGAGAAATGAGATTTAGTTACTACATTGTCACTGTTTCAATTCTAATACAAATTACAAAGGAGTTTATTTACAGAATTAGACATAACAATGGAGTACTGAATTTTAAATATACGTTTGTTTAATATGCCACTTAAGAATAATTTATAATCTTAGAGTAAACTCGGGAGGAATGTGATATGATTAAAGTGATGAAATGTATGCAAGACTGCTGTATTATTTTGTGAACCTTTTTGATTTCCGACACGATTTAACTAAAAATATTTACTTACGGTGATCTAAGATGAATAAACACGTTTTCGGTATTATTGACTTTTTTTTCAATTACCTGGTAAAAAAAAATTTATACCATACATGACGTTTTTATATGGGACACAAATATTTTTATAATTAACATTTATTTTTAACATCTCTTTGCTATTTATTGCCTTTGTTACAATTTTATAAATACAAATTATTTTTTTAATACAAGTATTCCTTTATAGCAAATAAATTATATTAAGTTATACTATATAAAATTCGAATTAATATTTCTAAATTTACTTAAATTTATTTATTAACAATAAAAGCGAGATCTTAGAAGTTTTCTCTCTATATTTAGATTTCCAAAAAAATATATTTCCCTTTCATTTAATTATAGAAAATTTTTAAAAGTTTTGCAGTTCATTGCTTTGTTTAATGATTATAGTAAGAAATATAAGGGTATTTTATGAACATTAAATATAGAAATACTTTCATTATACATAATGTGTTTCAGAAAATCTTCATTAGTATGTTAATAGTTGTAACGTTAATGAATCTTTACTGCAAACTCGATAAACTTTGCCATGGACTTCGAGATACTAGCTTCTGTTAATTTATTGAAAATTCTAAATTCGAGAAACATATGCTGCATATTGCTGCTGCAACTTTTTTACTTTTTGCACATTGCACATTTAATTTAATATTTTTTAAACTGGAAGTACTAATAAACTGGAAGTAAGAAATCAAAAACAAAGGAATTGCAAATCGTTGTATGCAAATATGTAAAAATTTCATCAATGATATAAAAATTTAATTTTGATAAAATGAAACGTTAAAAATTTAAATATATTTGTTTTCGAATTTTACTTTTTTATGTTCTATTTATAAAAAAGCAAATATGCACACATATTTTTATCACTTAATATTATTTGATCTAATGTGATTACTAAAATACTAAAATAAATGGAAGGGAAGGCAAAGAGCTTAGACATTAAAAGCGGTTTAAAAGCAAGCGATTGTTACGTATTAATTAATTAAAAGCCATTGTGTTGTTAGTAGATGAGACATAAATAATCAAATAATCATTTAAAAAACAGGCACTATTTCATAAGAAACATTTGTTATTAAAATGAACATTTTAAGATTTTTTTTCCAGAAAGATTATATGATTTTTGAATTTTAAACATTTTTGCAAATAATTAATGCTATTAGGATAAAAAATTTATTTACTTTTATATACTTTTTCTAAAAAAATGTAAGTAATATTGTCGAATGAAAAGTCAAATGCTGATATTTTTAGTCTCTTTTATTCGAATAATTAGTTTTTACTATTATAAGTTTTGATTAAATAATAATTTTTGCTTTTTATCAAATTCAATTTCATATTCATGTATAAAATATATAAGTTGCAGTTAAATTCATTAAGTTTAATCACTTATACAATAAATAAATATCTGTACGAAAATAAAAATATAGTACTTAACTCTTTAAACTGATGATAAATCAGAGTTTAGTTGAAAACTATATAATTAGAATTTTTACATTAATATATGTCATATATATTCTCCATGTTTCAATACTTTCCATGTTCTTTTGTAGAGAAAACTGCAGATTTGACTGAAGGAAATAGTTGCAGGATTTAAATCGGGAGATGGATACTGCATTTATATTTTCTGTGTATACACGTCTCGTGATGAGTATTAATGAAATTTTAAGCTTTTCTGTCAAATAACGTTCAAATGCGGTACAATATCAAGGAAATATCTTCTCACAAATTTATCAGGATATTCAAAAATATAATGTTATGATGTTAACATTTAAATATGGATAAAAGTATTCAAACTGATTTAATTTTAGAATTTGCAAATGTAAGTACATTATCCTAGCTACTGTTGGTATTTTTATTATGATAGCGTTATTGATGTTTCAAATCCTATTTCATAAATGAGAATCTGAATTTGATCCAGAGTAAGAATAATGAATTGTATAAATATTTGAAAATTTTAATGAAATGATGTCGATTTTTCTGTTAACCGTCAATCAATATAATGACTCATGGTCTTTATATTTATTTCAGAACTAGACCACTATGATTATCCAAATATATTTATTTATTTATTTCAATATGAGTCAACAAATAGTTATAAGTAAATGTTTTAAATAGTCATATCATTCAAAAGTTTAATTGTGGGATCCGTTTTCCATTGCTTATCATAGCTAATTTATTTAAATAGAACAGTTGGAATGGTATATTAAGCTCAGTATATTTACAATTGTTTCCTGCATCCATAATAAATTAATATAAAATGTCTTGTTATAAAATTATCCAGAAATGATTTTAATAATCAAGAAGTATGCCTATACTTCTGTAAATTCTTACACATTAATAAGGTTTCTGTAGACAAAATGGTTACTTTGATAATTAAATATAATAATTTATTTAAAAAATATATAAAAAATCAATGAATTTTCTCAGTTCTTTTTTAGAGAAATCATACATTTTATTAATGATGTTTACCGTTTAATTTCTAAGCGTAAATTGATTAACATATAATAATGTGATCTTCATTTCCATAAAAAAACGACACCTATTGTGATTTCACATTATATCCATGTGTAAATGTATTTTACTGTAAAATCCCAAAATCATATAAAACTAGCTTATATTAAAGTTGTTTGATAAAAGTTTGTTTTAATATTTTTCCAGTTAGGCATTTTACCAATTATTTGTGGTATATATATACACTTATAACATATTATATCAACATATTAATGAGATCTTTATCATCAGATGACTTCCACGAAAAATTCCGATCCACAAGGCTTAAATCGTCTCATATCTGAACAGGAAAATTCTATTAAAACACTTTTCCAACTACAATTTTGTGCCATTTGCTTCAAACAAATATAAGCAGTTACAATCTAAGTACAAATATTTAAAAACTCGGACAATGTACTGGTATTTTGCTTAAATCTGTAAAAGATGAGCATGATTGTATCTTTTATTTAACAAATGTGAAGTATAGAACTTTGATAAATTAATAGAAAAAAGCAAATTGTTTGATGAAAAATAAGCACTTTCTTAAAAGAAAGTTAGAAAGTTAGGGTATTGTAAATTGTGGGAGAGAGAAAGAGCAAACTTCTATATTCTTATTATTTGAAAATAAAGAATAATTCCTGTTTTATTTTACAAGTAATGAAATTTTCATTATCGCACACAGCACTCACATCATAGTTAATCATGGTTGAAATGACAGTATGATTCAGGAACTCTATTTGAAATATAAAAGTGTAAAAATAAAATCCAAAGTTACGTATTTCAAAACGTTTGAAAAATAACCACTGCGACAAAAGGAATTTCAAATTAAACAATTATGTTCATCAAAATGTGTTCTCAACGCCTATATGTCCAAATAAATATACAATTCAATTGTGATCATGATATAAGATTCATTTTAGTATATTAAGATCAATTTGCAAAACTCTCCTCACTCCGAAATTTATTCAGTAAGAGAACCGAAGGAATGTCCTTTCTCTTTCCGAATGTTTTAACAAATTTATAAGAACTGTTCAACACACGCATAGAACTGTTAGAAATGACTTCTCTTATTGAATCTACGAGACAATTGGATAGTACGTCTCATCTAGAAATTCATTTGGTAATTATACAAAGATTTTTCAGCTAAACAACATTAATTGACTCCAAAATATTGATTTCTATGTAACTAGGCTTGTAATATTTAATCCTTTGGCCTCTTACATAATTAGGTTAATGATAGGTAACATTTGGGATTTTGATATAAGTTGAACTTAAGATATTATATCTTACGGGTTGCATTTCGATAGATTTACAGAGATAATACACTTTGTATTGAAACATTTTGTCATCAATGTTTTCTCACTCTTAATACATTATATAACGTTATGTTATAAATATTTTATCACAAAAAATGCATAAAACTAAAGTAATTCAGTTTAATGTATAGCCAACAATACTTGTAGGTAATAAACTAAATTTATTTGACAAAAGTGTGAGTTATATTTACATTGCTTCATGATTATTTTATTTTCTTGTATTAAATACAAAGTAATTTATTAATCTTAACAGTAAATTACAAGTGACTTTTGCCATTGTTTCTAATATTCTTCAGCTTGTAAGTTTTCAATAAAATAGTGTTACTTTTCTGAGAGTTCTAAAAACTTTTCAATTTATCTTTTTTTTGATTGTGATTGACAAAAGTAATTTATCTATAGAAATTAACAAAATATTTATCCCATTCTATGGATATTTTAGGAGAAAGTAAATAAAAAAATTATAAATAATTACTGTAAATACAAGATTGTTTTGAATTTTATCACATATCTATGAATAAATATACAAAACAGTAAATTTGCATATGTTTATTTTTTTGTACTATCGAAACATTGATATGCTTTCTGAGCCATGAATTATTTTGTGGCACTATAAAACCCAAATTTGTTAATGTTAATTCCGACTAAATTAATAACTTTAAATTTAGAAAGAATATAAAATTACTAGAAGAATTACAAAAATTATAATATTGTTAATATATCATTAGAAAGAAATATTATGATTAAATTACAAATGTGTACATAATTATATACTAGAAAAAGATAGAAAGTATGCGGGGCACATAATTTTCTTTGCCTTTTTACTACTTGTTATAGGAAGAAATAGTGAAAGCTGCCAAGGAATTGTTTCTTAGTTTTACTAAATTAAAAGAAATTAAATATTAATAAATTACAAATTTCATTAAATCTAAAGAATACTTTCTGTACAAATGAATAGATAAGAACCTTTAGAAATATTGAAAGATTTAAATTTCAATGAAAATACAAACATATGTGCTATAACTGCAAACACATTTTTTTTCAATATATTACGTGGTCAGAAATTCGTCTTACATTTTACTCTAATAAAATTAACTGTTATATTGAAACTTATATTACAAAGCTTGCGGTGAATAAAACATCGAATTAAATCTGATAAGTATATATATATACTAATCTGTATTGCGTGTCGAAACTGAGTCAAATTCTTAAGTTGTATAAATATTGAAATTAAACACATTAAACCTGTTCAAAGTAATTCTACACCTTCTTGAAATTCTTTGAAATAACTGAAAATTAATATCCATTTTGCGTTGATTATTAATAAGCAGAACCAAATTATGGATTCATTTCTCAATAAGATTCATAGAGGGAGTAAAATTTTGAGTGTAAACTTCATATTATATACATTCGATTTGAATTGAGGTGATTGTTTCAAGTATGTTAATGTGACTAACTTCATTGTTATACCAGATTTTCTATAATGCTGTACTCATTTATCAAAGGCTAATCAAGAAATTTTCAGGTTGTAAAGAGCATACATCAAAACTGATGTGATTTTGATACCACAATGCTTATAAAATAGCACGCTAATATTATGGGAAAAACACATTATATGAGAAAGTCATTTTCATACATTCTTTCCTAGCTTAATTACCTACAGTATATCAAATATGCCTCTAAGAGGATTCGATTTTGGAAATAAACATAATTTTAAAATAAATGTAAATTTAGACACTATGTCTATGATAATTCATATAGTTGGAATGATATATTGGTTAAAAAATAGAACATAAAATAACTTGTAGTATAAAAAATCATTATCTTATAATCGATTCAAAATAAAATAAATTTTTTTATTGTATTACTAATAAAACCTTGCTAAACATTTTCCATAAGCCTTTTCAATATACAATATGTAAAAATATATTGTATATTGAACACACGTCAAACTTAGTACAAAATTAACATTGTCTCAATGGATAAATTTGGTTCAGAAATGTGAGAAAAAATTATATATCTTATTATGGCGCTGAAATTAAACTAATCTTAGGAATGCATCTTATTCAGAAATATCAGAGTACTTGATCAGACAAAATTTAAATTTCAAAAACAGTGAAATCAATTTTTCTAAGGTGACAAAAGAATATATATCCTTAAGAATGAAGCTAATTTGTAGACATAAAAATTCAGATGCGTTCATTTTATAGGGAAAAAAGTTATAAATGTAAATGATTGAGAAAAAAGATATATATTCAAAACTAATTTCATTCATACAAAGATAAAGCTCTATGAGTAAACATTATGGAGCTCATTTTCCCTAGAGTCCTAAATTTTGCTTAAAAATTTCTATACATTTCAACTGTATCTTACATTCAATAACTCACATAATATTTTACATAATTTAAGCTTTTAATTAAACATACATTATGTATATAGTAATAAAAAGGTTTTCAAACTTCAATAATTCCGTTATTTTAGTTTGAAAAAATGCTTATAACTATAAACATAGAAATGCAATACAAATTAATTTAATTATAAAATGAAATTTTACTCAAAAGAGAGACACGTCCCTTTAAAAAGTACATATATGGAAGGAAATTTTAAAAAATAAACCAAACTAAAAATATTTATTAATATGCATACCCTAAATTCCTTAAGGCCGTATTCCTTCATTTTAATGGGAATCAGCAATTATAATTAAATACTTATTTTAAATTTTGATTCATGCATTTCTGGAATATTCTCTTAGATCAAGAATCAGTATTGATTGCATGCTATCGCATTTAACAGGGACATTTTCGGTTACTCAAATTAGCACTCTGATTGGTTTGTCTAACTGTGATTTTGACTGTGATATGATACTGGCTACAAGAACCACTGAATAACTAAAATAACTTTTTACTTACTATCGTATTACAAAGCTATCATTCTGAACCTCATTTAGTAGTTAACTGTCTTTGCATTTAGCTATCATATGTGTTCTTTATGTGTATATTAGATATTAATGAACTTGGTTAGTGTGATTAGACATTGATACTAAACTAGGTCCGTTCTTATGATAGTGAGTTCCAGAAAAAAACGAACCATTAATCTCTTTTATTTGAATAACTTCTGTAAGCAGATGAACAACAAATATAAATGTTTTCATTACTTTTAGTAACTCTATTAGTATGCAAAAAAGTGATAGGTTGAAAGTCACTACAAAACCATTCTCCCAAGTATTGCAAAGCATATAAATACAAAATTCTGACCAACGTAAAGAAAAAGAAAGCTGTAGCTAAAACTTTTAAACTTAATACTAAGCACACACACACACACACACACAATCAACTTTATAGAAACCAGTGAATAATAAAACTACTGCTGAGGTATGGTTCAGATAAGAAAAATTGGAAATTTATGATATACTTATAAATAGCTTGATTAAAATATACTTAAAAAACTTTATGTAGAAGTTGTAATGGGAATGTAAGGGAAAAACTATTCACACCTATTTTCGTACAGATATACCTTTCAAAATATCCATCTCACCATAGTGCGATATAGTGGAAAATAGACGAGAAATACTATACGAATGAAAAACGTAATAAAAAACACGTAAAAACTGGCAGAAGTTAAGCAATTCAGAGACGTATTTCCATAGCACTACCTGCTAGCGAAATTACAAATGTGTTCAACTACAAACGAAAAACCGTTTGTTGAACAGAAAAAAAAAATGTTTCAATGTTTTTCAGAGTTACCTTCTACCTTAGTTTTATTTATTTTTTCTCTAAAAAAAAAAAAAAAAAAAAAAAAAAAAAACATAAGTGACCCAGTTTAGCTGTAGAATTTTGCTTTTTCTGTCGAAATGAATGCAGATACTTTGCCTGTTTGAAAGAAATCATTTCATATATAATTCATTTTCATAACAAATTATTTTTAACTTTTTGACTAAAGTGTATAAATCATATGAAATCATATGAAACTTTAAAAGAGAAATTAGTTAATACATAATACACTTCAAAATGATTTTAATTATGAAACAGTTTTCAAATTACTTTTATGGAGCTTCATGTTGAAAATTCTATATTGTAGAACACAGAATATATATATACATATATATATATATATATATATATATATATATATATATATATATATATATATATATATATATATATATATATATATATATATATATATATATATATATATATATATATATATATATATATATATATATATTGATTTTTGGGAAGGACATTCTGCAAAGGAATTAAAATTTATTGAATTTATTGGTTTTAAAAATGACTTTAACTCCATAATATATAAAATTACTTTCTTAAAACTCCGAAAAAAAATTTTTTTTTAAAGAATAAACCCGATTCATAACAAATGTTTCCTAAATTATAATAAAGTTTTGTGAAAGATTGTGAAAAATTTATTCTTTCAACGTGAAAATTTTAAAAAATATAATTGACATTTATTGATGGGAACATTTGAACAACTGCTCTCGAAAGAGAGCTACAACCTAATCTACTAATATTAAATATTTAAATTATTTAAGAATTTCACATTTTTTATTAATGAGTCCACCAAATAATCTGTAATTTTTAATTGCGCTTCAAACTTAGACTAATACACAATTAAATTTGTTTACTTTTGTTATATACAATTCACTTAAAACTGATTTCATACTTATAAGAAAGGTAATTTAATTCGTAATAGAAAAATGTGTATTTTTTAAAAAAATGTTGGTAGATCTTTTAAGATGGTACTTCCCAGCAGGAATGTAAAAAGAATAAGGTAGTTCTAAAACTTATTATGTTTGAAAATTATTGTATTAAAGTTTTAAAATTCATGTTTTGTTTAAATGCCACTTCTACTATGTTTTTAATTTTATGCATACGTAATTTTTACTTCATGTAACAAAAAGAATGAAAAATTCAGTAAAGTGAAAATATTTTAATAAGTTTTAAAATAATTATAGTTTGCTAACGCAATAAACAATTAGAATCTTTTTGGAAAAATAAAATTTATTTATTGGTTACTTCATCAATGAGAAAAAAGCCCTATATTTAAAAAAAATATAGAACTATATCTAACCAAAGATGGGTGCTTCACACAAATTTATTTTTCTAAAATAAGAAAAGATATTAATATGATTTACAAGGTAGAGTTACAACTCTCAGCATAGATATTTTCCTAAGCACTTTAATAACTATTTCGTATGTAAACAACTCCAAAATTAAAATCATTTTAACAAATTTAAATATTGTTATAAATTAATGATTAATTAAGCAATGTTGGTAATGCCCCGATAAGAATATACAAGAACACTATACACACAATTTAATCTTAGTTTGTAACACTAAATAAAATAAATATTTTTGTGAAATACTTTATCAAAAAATTTCAAAATATTCGGTATTGCAATATAATTAATTTAAAGAAACTAATATTCAAAGAATACAACAAAACTAAAAAGTGTTTGAATATTATTTTTACTAAAATCAATCACCAATATATTTCTTTATAAAAAGACATCACGTCAAATTATAAAAACCTTCTAATTTATATAATAATGCATAAATGTTTGTAAAACTAAAATTTATAAAACATTGGGTTACATTTAATAGAGAAAAACACCATGAGGATAATTTAAGGAAAGCATTTTTTATGTTACTTTTTAAAAATTAAATTGGAGATTCTTGATTGAAACAAGAAAATTATAAAGATCATAGTAACACTTTAAGAAGAGTATATCGATTTTCTCAATGCGTAAACATTTTTGCAATAAAACTATTTTTAAATTAATCCAAGATATTAGGACATCATTATAATATTATTCTGGATTATTAAATATTAATAACAAATTACGTTGGTAAATCTTTTAAAATTATTAAACATACCATTTTCGAAATTTATACAAAATACTTAACATAAATTTTCTTAATTCCAATACTAATTATATAATAGCACATAATTCAACTAGTAGATTTCGGCCTTAAGTGAACTAATTTAACTAATGATATTTCCAAAAGAGTTTTATCATATCTAATATAATATTTGAACTAGATTTAGAAGAGGGTGATTTCAAGAAAACCTAGAACTGTGACCATGTGTGCATTACGTAACTAGATAATTTATATTCACCAAAGCTATGAATTTGTAAATTGAAATATTTCAGTTTTCTAAAAAATTTTTGATTTTTGCCACATCACTACATATTTTCATATATATATATATATATATATATATATATATATATATATATATATATATTTATATATATATATATATATATATACATATTTATATATATATATATATATATATACATATATATATATATATATATATACATATATATATATATATATATATATACATATTTATATATATATATATAATATATATATATAACTTTATATTAATCAATTTTTTAAATTATGGTAGAGCAAACTTAAAATTTCTTTTCCTACATAAAATATAATATTAGAAAAATCAAAAGTTACTTAAGGACGTTTCTGAAATGTAATTTAATATATCTTGCAAATGAGCATCGTAAATTAATATCAAAATATTTAAGAGTAATCCTAGTTTTTTTTACATTATAAAGGAATATTAAATTATATTTGGTGTTTAGAGGACCAAATTTACATTTTTAGTTAAATTTAAATATTATGAAAAACTGAGTTTTGTTAACTCACTTGTTTTGGAAGTTTACGTTAATTTAATTCAATATTTATTTTGATTTTATTTATTTTCTTCTAAAATGGATATTTAGAAAGACTTTCAAATAAATATTAAAAATTACATAAAAGGATGATCAAAATAAAATATCAAATTAAGAGCACATGAATTACAAAATATATTTTAACATTATGATAGCAATAATATATTATCAAAAACAAAAATCCAATTAAATAATTGCTCAAAATTTAAAAAATTTAATTTTATTAAAAACGAAAATTTTATTACATTATTATAATAACTTTGTTCAAAAGCAAAGAAAGTTTTGTAAAAATTAAAAATTAAATTCTAAGATCTTTTAACAAACATATTTCATAATAATTTAAATTTATAAATCACAGATTTAATTATTAAATTTCATTTTGTTAACAATATTTGTATTCATTTGTTATTAAAAAAATATTGTTTCTTCGGAATTATCTGTTTCAAATATTTAATTTTTGTCATCAAATTCATACATTTCCTAAAAATATATTAATCAGCAGTATAAAAATTGTCTCATAATTATTTAATGAATTGAATGTATGATATAAGGAAATTTAAAACTTAATAAAATATCAAACAATTAAAGCATACTTTTTTTACATAAAAATGGAGAAATTTATAATTGCATATGAATTGCTATATATTTATCATTTCTTTTTATTTGTCTAGTGTGCAGAATGTAACATTTTTTAATTTGTATTTCTTGTACTGTATCCCGATAAATGCAGTTATAATCCATTTAAGTTTACAGAAATGATTTAACGCATATTACAGTTTATCAGATAATTTTCCTACCTCTCCTAAAAAAGAGGATTTTTACAGAAAGAATTTAAAATAAATAGTTTAAAAATTATTTTCAAGTAGTATAAGTATTTCTAATTATTGTGTCACAGTACTGTAAAAAATAGTAGAATAATTACTATAAAGTGGAATATAAATTTCGAACTTAAGGCACATATTTTGTAAATATTTTTAAATTTGAGAGGAGATAAATTCCTCTAAACAAACATGTTATTCCTAGAATGCAGGGTCTGAAACGAAGTTTAAAGATACTAGTGAGTTTAAAATAAAACACTTTAACATTGTTGTTGCAAGAAACTAGAAAAAGCATTTAAATATCCTTTAAAGTGGAATAAGGAGAAACTACCCTCGTTTTCAATTCCATTTGCAGAACCCGTTTGGAACTGCTTCACAGTCAATAATGTCAAGAGATATTTTCAAGTAGTTTGTTTTTCTTCTTGAAAAGCACATTTGGAATGCAAATATTACTTGAAGAAGATAAAGAAATGGTTTTCAAAAGTATGTCACAGTAAATAAAAGTATTTTCCTTCTCGAAAATAGCATATTTCTCTACTCGCAATTTACATCATGAATTATGTTTTAATCTTTGTGGAGAAGGCATTCTAAATTCTGAAGTATTTTTTACATAAGTTATTTCATATTATTCTGCGCGAATACTGATTTTATTTTAATATGAATTAGAAGTTAATAATTATCCCAATACTTCAGAAAATATATACTTTTACATCACCAACATTTTGAAATTACTTTTAAAAACTCAAAAACAAATGCAAATGAAAACATATCATTTCCACCTAATTTTATTTTATAATATCACAAGATATTTCATTTGTCAAAATATGACAGTTACATTATTTGTATGATACTAAATTTCAAATTTTACTTCCTCTTTTCTAAAAATAACTTTGGTGAATAGGTATAATATAAAGAGTAAAATATAAAAAAAACTTAATATGAAAATATAAATCATATATCTAACAAAATAAATTAAAAGTGATATGCATTGAATATATTTTATTTTTCTCAAATTTTTTACGCACACCGTGAACAGAATAAGAAATATTTACATAAGCACAATTTAGTCTTTTCTAACAATCAACAATGAAATGAGAGGAATGTTTGAAAAATTCACAATTTATTCTTCGAAAATAAAATATTGATTTTTAAGAATGAAGTGTGTTTAACCTCATTTAGAATACAATAAACATTTTCTGCATTGATTTCTATCTCTACGAATTCTAATGATTATTGTAACGCTAGAGAGAAATTCTTCACACTACCCAAGCAAGTTATAAGTGTTATTGGAATAATCATCCAAAACCCAAATATTATATAAATATTAAATATTTTTTGAAGCATGAAAACAAAAATGCTAACCATTTCTTAAAAGAAAATGTGAATATCAAAATGCATAGAATAATGAAAAATTCTCATTTTTAAATATCGCAATAACTCAAGACAAAATGTGAAATACAAGAAAAATCTTATTTCCCTTGTGAATTATTCCAATCGAATATTTCCGCAAAGAAAATCGTATCTAGATTGAAATGACCTTACCGGGAGCGTGAAAATAAATTCCGTCTTTATAAAAAGAAAAAGCTACATTCCAAAGAATGCATACCAGATTTCTAATGTTACATCAGACAGATTAAATCAAAAATATTCAACCGAATAAGAATTTAAGTTGTCGGAAACAACATAGTATGAGATTACATAATATTCCAAAATCAAAAAAATATAAGAATGTTTGAACTGTGTTATTATGATACAAAACTTTATTTTTAAAAAATTACAATGAAAAATAAATTGGATTATATAATTAAGATCAACATCTTGTTAAGGTTAAGATAAATATGTAATTATTTTATTATATGCGTTCTTTAATTCTATTTTGATATTCAAAAGCACATATTGTCTTTCTATATCGAAAAGTTATTTGTTACACGCGTTATATGTTACATTTAAAATATTTAATATGCATTTTACATTTAAAATTAAATATACTTAATATAGACAATGTAATTGGATATTTTTAAAAACAAGCAAATGTAAATTTTAAATTTTTAAAACAATGGTATGAGACAATCGAGTGGTGATCCTAAGGTGGTTTGTAGCATTGAATCATCTATTGAAGCAATACAAATACATGTGAACCTAAATAATTTTATTTTCTACGTGTCATCATAAAGAATACTGTTTTTGAACAACATCTAAATTATATAACCAAGAGTTGATAAATATGTATTTTGTAAAACTTTAAATGCCAAATTGAATGATTAAAATGTAAAAAAAAACATCCCTGCATCATAGATCAATGGAATGTGACAGAATAATTTTTACATATACGTCAGAATATACATTTAATTTTCTCAACAATCGTAAGAAAGGCAGAAATTACTCACATAATTCTTCTAGTTTCAGATTTATTCTTAAAATTCTTCACACATAAAATTGAAAATCATAATTGAATACCTTCCAATAATTCATTGATCAAATATTTTACTTTTATGGAAAAATATGTAACTGTTTTATATGAATTATAGCCTTCCTTCTCTGAATACCTTTTAAAGAGAGAAATCCTAAGTAATTTCATCATTTTTATAAGCAAAATTTGGTATAAATTCATCATCAAGAACAGTTTCTTCACATTATATTCTCAAACAATGAAGCTATAAGCTTTCCTTAGTTTGATATTGCTTTTATATATCAAGCAATGTAATCTTCATATTGTGAGAATGATACAATAATAATTAATTCCAAATTGAGTCTTCTTCCAAACATGTTCAGGATTGGTTTCTTCAGCTTAAGATTATTTGTTTGATAAGCTTAATAAAAGCCTTTATCTGAAACTAAATTAAAGACTATTTGAAATGAAATAGAGTGACACCTATTACAGGACAATTTATTCCCAAATTTATAATAGAATTTCTCATAACTTTCACCAAAAAACATAAGGATCTTTCCTTGATCAAAAATATATTAACCACCATGAAATTATGACTGGGTGTGTTGTCATTGTAATATTAGTGATCTGTGAGACTACACGTATATAACTAATAAATTGTTTTTACTGAAAGCGTATAGTATCTAAATTAATTATTTATAATTGCAAATATCGTGAAATTATTTATGTTTATATAATTCTAATCAGAGTTATTTTATTCACAAGAATCTCTAAATAAGTCTGTATTTGAAAGAAAACTCTTTTAAAATATTATCAGTAAAATTACTAAAAGTATAATTACTAAAAGTAAGTAAAATTACTAAAGTAGTAATTTACTTATTATCAGTAAAATTACTAAAATAAATACTAATATTAAGAAATAATACATAATTATATAATTGAATATTTAAGAAAACACTTTTTTTAATTTGAAAATTTTTCAGAGAACTATTGAACTAACAGAAAATTGTGCACAAATCTCCTAAAAAATACACACACACATATATATGAATATGTGTGTATACCTGTGTGTATACCTGTGTGTGCGTACGTGCGTGTGTGTGTGTGAGAGAGAGAGAGAGAGTTTAAATAAACAATATAAATACAAGTTCTGCTAGAAGATACTTTAGTCACACAAAAAAAAATATGTATACAAATTGTTTTATTTTCCTTTGCATATAAAACCAAACAAAATGAGCTGTAAACGTTAATGAATTTTTTTATAAGAGTATAAGCTCACGTTTGCACTGGTGGACAAGCAGGTGTACAAACAGCAAACAGGATTTACGAAGGATTCATGGAGAATTTGTTTCATCCAGGTGAAAGTTTTGAATTATTTTAAAGTCCTAAAATGTCAAATTTTTCAGATTTTCAAGGCGTCCAAATTAAAAGAGTTCATCTAGCTGTAACAAATGTAACAAAAATATGCCAATAGTCATGACATAATACACTTAATGCACAGCAAGACAAACACAGAAACTCAAAGCAGTGGCGGAAAGAGAAGCATATTGAAAAAAGATCGACAAGTATTAAAACGTATTCAAATTTTTAAAAATTTAAAAAAATCAGTAAAAAATTTGCAGAACACAATTTATGAACTGGATACTTTAGAATGAATGATTAATCTGGAAGGAATCTTCATAAGCGGAACATATTTGGCAGAGCAGCAATTTCTCCGCTACTTGTCACAAATGTCAATGCCAAACATCGTCTGTAGTAGCAGGCCCACAAAAACTTGGTCGATTGAAAAGGGGAGGAAAGTGGCATAGTCTGAGGAATTATCCGCCTCATCCTTCACTGTAAAAGTTCAGGTGCACCATTATAGGACGTAGGCACAAGTATATGATCTTTATTGCTTTCTAATGGTTAAACATAAAAGTGAATCTGCCATGTTAAGCGGCTTCCTGCAATGGTTTGCTGCTAGATTAATGGAAATCCTGAAAGAAATTATCCCTGGAGAGTCATATAGAGATACTTTAACTAAACTGGTCCATCGTTTAATGCAAATTTTCTTTCCTACAGAAGATGGATATTTCTAGAAGGAAAATAAACCTATCCACTCATTGGGACTAGTGCAAGTAAGATTATAGTTTGATGAACACGAGAATGAAAGTAAAACTCCCCTTAAAAATAACACAGAACTCAATATAATTGAACCATTATGGTGTATTTCAGACATTCAATAAGGAATAAATATTCTTCACCGATAACTTTTCCAGAACTTTTACATTTTCTATATGAAGAATGGTGCAATATTATTCTAAATACTATATAGCACATGTATAAATTGATCCTGTGTATATTTTAAATGTTTTACATCCTAAAAGCGGCGCTCACCATAGTAATAACTGTTTCTCAAAAATTCAAATGCATTTCGATTATTTTGATTGCCACCTGTATCTTGAGTTGTGTGATATATAACACTTAAAATTTTGTATCATTAACTATACATACATATAATACAATAAAATATTAAACAGAATATATTAACTGAAAGTATATGCCTATTCCTTTTAATTATTTTATGATTTTTTTTAACAAAAATCATATTTTATTTAAATTTATTTTTGAAATTAAATCTTAAAAACTAAATATTAATCATTTAGAAAACATTCGTTTTGATTTTACATAAAATTGGTAAGATAAGTCCTTATTTTATAACTCTTATTTTCTAGATTCATTTGCTATGCTTGTACTACACAAACTGGTGCTGAAATATAAATTTCAATAAGTTTTTAATATATATTTCAATTTTAATTATCTGTTTATTCGATGCGATTTATGTACAATAATAATAAAATGGAAGTGTAATTTATTAACATATTTATAAGCATAATCTTATAAATATGTTAATATTTATAAGATTATATGTATGTATGTATATATATGTATGTATGTATGATGTGTGTATGTATATATATATGTGTGTGTGTATGTAGATAGATAGATATAGTTTGAATTATGCATATTTTAAATTAATATTTCTTAAATATATAGAAGTTATTTTGAAGATTAATGCAAATTATGTACTTAAAGTTAGTTGGTATACATTTATGTGTTTCCATCTATTCTTTATTTTACGGACTCTATTCATCATATGTAAAAAAGTTGATAATTTTTTAATAAAAATAAGAGATTAAAATCTAACGTTTGAGAGATTTAATTAAAATAATTAAAAAGAAATTTAATCAAAAATCTGAGGATTTTTTTAGAAAAATGAAAGTATTAAGCCTTTTTAGGTCGCTCATTTGAATGGATAGAAATCTTCTTCATTACGTTATAATATGCTTGAATGATTAAGAATAATATTTCTTTCAGCTTACTTTAAAATATTTTTTCTTAATCTACAATTCATCTTATTTTTTCAGTTCAGGAAGAAGTCTCGAGACTAAGTTCTTTCTCTTTTAAGCTGGCATGAAAAGAGATTTCATCGAGAACTACTTATTCATGGATGAAAAATATTTTCACGCGTCATCATATAGCCAAAGTATATAATCAATACAAAAGATATTTTAAGGAGAAAATTTCGTCTTTTACATGTATAATTCAAAAATTGAAAAATAGTATAAAACGTTTTTGATACTTCATATTTTTAAAGATATTAATAATTTATTGATATTGATAAAAGTAAAAATAAATATATACGAAGATGATTTACCAAAGTAAGAAAGCCTAAGAAATCAATTGCTTATTGACGTTTATATCTAAAAATATTTAAAAACTGACTAAAAATTTTTTATAAGTATGATAATGTATTTAAATTCAATTATAAAAAAATCTTTAAAAACCAAGAATTGAGGTAAATAAAATTAAAAATTATCAAACGCTCTTATATTTCATTTATATATAAATGTGAAAATCCTTGTGCATCAATTTATGTTTACATAATATTTTAATTTATATGGATTTGTGTTATTTTTAATGAGTTTTAAACAACTTCTTGGAATTAAATTTCGAAAGTAATCTTTAAAGTATTTTAAAAAATAAGTATTAAGTGTAATTTATTAAATTAAATAAATTTTTGGCTATTTATGAGCACATAGTAACATTCACTGTGCGCATATTAATGCGCAAAATATGATCATTTAAAATATTGGATACATTAATTGTGGAACTGTTGTTGAACAAATTAAATGTGTTTTGTCAAAAAAAATATTACATGTTCATAATCTGCAAGTATTAACAATTTTTATAATATGGATTCTAACATCATTTATTGCATATTGTAAATATTTTTACAGATTATAAAGCATTATTTTAAGTAACTATTAAGCATAAAAGCTTATTATCTAAAACGTTTTATCTCTTAGTGACTTCTAAATAATAATTAATAATTCAATAAATTACTATGGTTGAGTACGTGTGATTCCCGTTTCTTCTTACGTTTAAAAAAGTAAAATTATAAATTCTCTGTTTATTGTACTATAGTTCTTGATTACAAAAAATATTAAAATATTTTATTTATTTGTAAATGAAAGTATTTCTGCATTTTTAAAATACTTAAAAGTAAAAAAAAATTGTTAGACTTACCCTTTGAATTTTTTTTTCTTTTTTTTTTGGAAAAAAAGACAGAGATTATATCATAGAGGAAATAGGGGATTAATGATTTCATTATGAAATAATAATAGATATTGATAAAATGTTAAAATGTTTTCCCATTTATTAATCATAAAGAACATTTTTTAATGTTACATAGAGTAATACTTGTTTTGAATAAACAGCACTTGACGTATTTCAAGTATCTGAGGTGAATGTGTGTCTTACCTTTAATATATATTTTTTTAATTTTGAGAAACATTTTATCCTAATATTTTGGTTAAGGATGAAATGCTTACTTAATAAATCCATTAAATTGACAGCAAAAATTGATAATATGATAAACTAATTAAACTGGTAGCAAAACTGTTTACTATCAGTCATTATATGAATGAAATATCTTTAATAACAATAAATGATACATGTAAGATTCTAATGTAGAAGATATTTATTAAGCAAGCTATTAAAAATTAAATTACAAATTTTTGAAATCTAGATGATATTATAAATAGTATAAGATATATTCTAACCTTATATTTTAACATTTGTATTTAAATGTTAAAAGTATAAAATAATTAATTTATAAATATATATATGTAATATCTAAAACCATTATATTAATTATCTTCACTCTAATTAATAAAACGAAAAATACCAAATCAACAATTTAAATATTATTTTAGGTCAGGACACTAATCGCATGTTACATAATTTAAAATTTATAACTCAAAGTACTTTAATAATTAAATTACTGGTTTATATATACATTTTGTTATTAATTTGGGAAAAAATCATTAATTTACTATTTCAGGTGTGATGGGACAGTTGAGAAATTATTAAATATCTTTCCCTTTTCTTGTTTCAAAAATTAAAACAATGCTAGTAAATAAATTCTAATATTTCATTGAATCATAGAAACTACTTAACCGATATTATGTAAAATTAAATTATTTTAATCCAACTAAGTTTATTACAAATCGCTACTAATGCTTTTTTTCCACAAATTTATGCATACTCCCATCTAAATATAATATAATGAAATAATTAAAAACATCCTGGATAATTTTCAGACTGACTGATATATTTCAATATTATCAGGAGACAGTGGAAACACAATGCAATTAATTTATTTCGAAAAATAATACCTTTGTTATCGCAATTATTTAGGTATAATTTATTGCAGAATGGTTGGCATTTAAAATTCTGTTTAAAGGGATGAGGATCATCATTGTAGGATAGGTCTGACAGTCAACAATCATAGTCAAAAAGAAGATAATAATTGTAAATTCAGATTAATCAGAACTGTTCACTTAACCAGATAAAAAGTGTATAAGATTAAAATTTGTAGCGGTTAACATTTAATTGAAAACCCTCAACAAAACTCACACACAGAGATTTATGAAAATTTACTCGTTGATTATATTATTTGGATTATGAATAGGGGCTTATGTAATAATAGGTGTTATATGAGTCGTTTAATTTAAGGAACTTGAACTAAGAACAAAAAGAGTATATGAATCTTTAACATTTTATTAACTTTTTGAATTTCTTACATAATTATTAATGTGTAGATTAAGGATTTGTTAATAGCCTTTACAACAGGTTCTCATTTGCAATTGTGAAATGAATTATGATTGATAGAATATAATGACAAGTTTCAGTGTTTATTTAAGCCGTTAAGAATTGGTCTGCTCGAAAAGATCATACTTCGCAAAAGCTATTTCTTCTTAATTATGAATGATGTTGAAGATAAAATATGTTCTAAAAATTAATACTTATAAGATGTGTTATCTAATTCCAAAAAAGTATTCTCCACATTATATTCCCATTCCCACAAACTTTAAGAAAAATAATTGCTTAGTACAGATTAATGAATTAATGATATTTCTCTATTTTATGTTCTCGATTAAATTTGAACATTTTAAGCGATTTTTTGTAAGCCACGTACATCAAGAATATTAAATTAAATAAAAGAAAAACTGGTAGGTATGAACGTATACTTTGGTTATAATAATACTCTTTCAATAAATGAAATCATTCATATATCAGCATATTTGTTGAAATAATAGTGATTAAATATTTGTGTAGCTAATGTGTTTTAATTGAGTATGATGGTAATTTAATTTTAAATGAAAATATTACAAAATTGCAAATGATCTAATCCTTTTTTTCAGTATTTATATCCCATAATCGGTTTTTTAATTAATTATATGTTTCAAAATTTTATTGATTAAGACTTTTTCAGATCCTAATGCCGTCAATATTTTGCGAATATTTGTCAGCAATATAGGAGTAAATTGCAAAGAGAAATAAAAATACAGAAAACCGAATGATACTAAATAATTTGCAGAGATTAGGATTAAAATTACTGAACATAGTAGTCTGTTTTCTTATTATTTTTCGTAGAAAATGTTTAATTAGAAATATTTTTGAAAGCATTTTCTTAAAAGACATTATTCAAAATTAACTGCAGTATTGACTTACAGAGAAACATGGAGATGATTAAACGAAACAATTTTATCTGACAAGAAAAATCAAACAAAATAATGCATGTTTAAGAGTGAAATAATAATTTAAATTATGACAATTTTTCATAAAAATTGTATTCGATTTGAGAAAAATATAAAACACTAATTGTGTGTGTGTGTGTGAGTGTGTGTGTGTGTGAGTGTGTGTGTGTGTGTGTGTGTGTGTGTGTGTGTGTGTGTGTGTGTGTGTGTGTGTGTGTGTGTGTGTGTGTGTGTGTGTGTGTGTGTGTGTGTGTGTGTGTGTGTGTGTGTGTGTGTGTGTGTGGTACTTATATAGTTACTGCGGAAATATATTCACATACTACAAATTCATTTTTAATGCAAGAATGCTTTATAGTTTGCATACATTAAGAACATAATCTACTTTCGACAGGGAAAAGTGTGCCCTATACTGTGTACATTACAGTGGTTGGATGAGTTATATTGATAACATTCTTAACGATGCAGGACCAATATCTATGCACCAGGCAAAAACTAATCTGTATTTTGATCTTATCCTGTATTTATTATAAACAGCACTTTTACAGATAGGAAAATCATCTCTACCAACAATCCAACGTGATTAAAATAGACTGATGTTTCAAAATCAAATAATATAAAAATTACCGTATGCAATAATATCCTAACCTTCTACATTTTATCGCATATTGCATGAAAACTCAGATCCACGAATTTTATCAGTGACAGAACAATCACCAGAAAACTAGAAATTTCGTAATTATTGAATTCAATAAATTTTTGATTCTGAAGATATGTAAAAGTAAAAATCCATGCCTAAGTCAATCTATTCAATATAACTGAATTATTCCATTAAATGTGATACGACATTTATACTGTCTCTTGCGATATTAAGCTAGTTGTTAATGTCAAAACTTTCTTGATAATACTATCTTCAGTAGTGAATAATCTCTTTTTAATAGGAATATTCTTCCATTACTTAGTTCGTATTAATAATAATGCTTTTTATTGGAAATTGTTTATACACACTGCAAATTAATTAATGGTTTTCAATGATACAATCAATTTACATGGCTAAACATTGGTTGCTTCAATTAAAAAAACTTGAAATATTTTTCCCTAACTGTGATATTGATCTTATTTTACACCATTACAATTTCGAGTTCATATTTTCAAAAACATCTTCTAACATTTCAATAACGATTTCTGAATTTCGTCGATATATGAAGATTTGATTGAAAAAAAATATTACGATTATATAAATCGAAAATACATTGTATGTAAAATTTCATACTTATATTTTTTGCAATTTTCAGAATTTTTAAGAAAAATATCAAGTTGTTTCGTGATTTTTAATATGATTTTTGATATTGTTAACATGATTTTTGATATTGTTTTTAAATATAATGAAATTTACTTACCATTATGGCAAATAATCAGCAATTTTACAAAATTTGTAATACATTTTATTAAAATATTTTTAATCAAAATTAAAATTTATCATAATGATATGATCTGTAAAGAATAGTTAACATAATAATGAAGCACATCTTAATTAACAATTAATAAAATCTTCACTAAAGTGATGAAAGCAACTCTGTTTCATGAATCCCTTCCTTTGAAATTGATTTAAAATCCTTGTCGATAATGTTCTAAAGAAAATGTGAAAAACATTTATTTCACAATTATTTTTACATTTTAATGAAAATAACATTCTATTAAAAATGCAATAAATCCTCAAAATAGTTTAACTTTCATATTATATTTTTAGATATTTTATATTTTACAAAACTTAATTTTTTATTGAAGTAAAAGAGAAATAGATTTCAATTTTAAGATCTGACTTTATCTTTTGAATGTATTAAAATATAATGAAATTAGCTCAATCGAAAAAACATAAGCGTAATTCTTAAAATCACATTCCTAAAGAGTTAAATTGAATAAATAAATAGTAAAAATTGAAGGTTTTCATTTAAAACTATTATACTTTGCTTTTATTACAATAAAACATACAAAGAATTTGTTATATCATGTTTAAAATGAATAGATCTCTCTAAAGACATATAGATAAAAAGAAGCTTAAATAGAGAAATAAATAGAAATATAATATGTATCGCAAAATTCGTTAATAATCAACTTTTGAAGCAAAATGTTTTATTCAAACGTTAATAGAGAAAATTATTTTATGTAGAAATCTTTTCAAAAAGAATAAAATGTATATATAGTTTTTCTAATGGTCATTACTATACTCTAATACACGAGAACACAAATATTTGTATTTACCCAAATACTAAAATCACTTTTTGTATTTAGCTAAGAGTATTAATGAACAATTCTCGGCCGGCGATAAAATAGAAGTTTATCTAAAATATCACTATATATAACTTTAAAAGATAACATACTATTATAGTTTGATCAATATATATATATATATATATATATATATATATATATATATGTGTGTGTGTGTGTGTATATATATATGTATATAGATATATATATGTATATGCATATATATATGTATATATATATATGTATATATATATATGTATATATATATGTATATATATATATATATATATATATGTATATATATATATATATATATATATATATATATATAAATACATAATTTAAGTAACTGAAATAATACATTGATATATATAGATCTACAGACATAAATAGATAAGATTTCCAAATACATATAAAGATATATACTTTGGATAAATCAATATTCTAAGCAATATTGGTATGTTAAAAGATCTTTAGATCTTTCTTTCATATTTTTGACTAAAATTATTTTTCATATCTAAAATTATTTTCTTTTTAGGTTATATATGACACAAATGTGTTTAATATATTTATACTAAGAATATTTAACTTATTATTTTGAATCATTATTTTTAAACTTAAATTTGATTTCATTTTTAAAATTTATAATTTGAATTGCTTTTAAAAATACCCTGTTTCCATACAGGAACTTCATTAAATATTTATGAACTTGAGGCATCAAAACTTTATGAATGTCCTTTAATCATTCTAAATTTAATTACCATCAGCACTAATAATCCGA
Organism: Latrodectus elegans; assembly: GCA_030067965.1. Lineage (NCBI taxonomy): Eukaryota > Metazoa > Arthropoda > Arachnida > Araneae > Theridiidae > Latrodectus > Latrodectus elegans. The sequence goes on along the minus strand of CM057811.1, from coordinate 47,843,919 downwards.
TTATATTAGTTTATTATTAATTTGATAAAATAACGGATTTATTCCTGTAAATTAATTTTCTGTGCAATGCGATATGTAGTGTCATCCTTTATTAAAACTCTTTAAATTTAATGAATTTTCGAAGAAATTTAAAATTGTTGGGAATTAATGTAAACGCAATAATATTCATTTAAACAGATATGTAATTTTAATAACTTAATAATCACATATTTCAAAAAGTATCTATTATGTCTTTATATTTAATTAAAATTTTTGATAATACACATCATTGGGATTAATTTAATTTTTGGCACTACAAGGAATAATTTTGAGTGTTATTTTCTCACAGGATGGCAAATTTTTGTACAGCGTTCTACATTTTTATATTTTCATATTACTCATCACATGTAAATTGATTATATTTATATTACATTTGAAATTACATTTATTTTCCATTATCCACCAAGTTGATGCAGGTATGCAATTTTCATTTTGTCAAAAGTTGATAGTCTACTTTCTAAGGCATTTTTTTCAGGCAGGTCTGAATCTTATAAAACACATTTAAAAAATTATTATGAGTTCTGGAATTCTATTGAAAGTTTATTTCAATAAGACGGTAAAAACGATTAAACAGGAAATAGACATTTGTATATTTAAAATACACAAATTTTTTAAGTAGTTAAATTATATTTTTAATAGTTAAATGAAACATTTAAATAGTTAAATTAAATTATATTTTAAATATCTAAATTAAATTTTATACATTTTCTCCTTTTTCAAAATGAAAAGAATAAATAATTTTATGAAGACAACAGATTTTTTATCAAGATAAAGGAAACATGCGAAGTTTTGTAAAAAAAAATGGAAACATATTTGTTTTAATGATTTATTTTGTAAAAGAGAAATTAATATTTGAATTACTTTTATTAAATTAAATTATACTTGTCTTTCTAACCGAAAATTGTTAAGCATTAATTTTACAATATAATTAAAATTACTGTAGAAATGTTTAATAATTGCGGCGTGACATTAACAATGTTAGTGCGTACCAATAAAAAGTCACATGTATAGCTCCGATATAATTTTAATTCATATGAAACAAAAAATCTGTTTCCCAATGGAGTAGCAAAATATTAAAAAATGCATATTGTTTCATTAGCAAAATAGATAATTTAGTTACAATTTATAAAGAGTTTTTAATAACTGCATGAATTATCATTTTAAACTGAGATTTATAATTTATTCATATATCTATCTTACGATGGATTTTAGCAGTTTTTACTCATGTTTTACCTTTCTATCTATAACATTATTTTAAAATATGTAAATGTATTCTTGTAAATTCAAATATTTAGATTTAATTTCCTAATAAATGTGGATGAATTGCTGTTTCAACATCTGCTAATGAAGGTCTGAGATTTTGAATTCTGTAGTAAAACTGATTTTTATATATTATAGTTATATTATTAATACATTAACATTTTTGAAATCATTTATGATATATCTTATTTCTTACTAAAGTTAATTTATTGGCACGATATCCCCTCTTGAGCTAGCTTTAAAGTCATCATATCAGTTTTTCTGACTGAGTTTCCTGGGGTGTGAAGCATTTATCCCAATTAAGTGGTCAGTCTAAAGCAAAACCTCCAATTTTTGTTCTAAATCATGCTTGGCACACAGCTTTACTGACTCTTTGAAGTGGTGAGTTGACATTGCTCAGCCTGAAGATCAAGCCTCAGACCAATAACTCGTAAATGCGAAACACTACTTTTAAGTTGCAGGATTTTCTGCCTGGAAAATTATGTTAAATGATTCCTTTCATGTTCCAAAATAAAATATTATGAAATATTTTCTAAATGCTCCTGTTTCTACAGACATTAATAGCCTAATTTCGTCTTCACTAATAGACTGTTGACTTTATACGTGATTTTATTCGTCATCCAGACACAAAAGTTTTAAAATATCACCTAAATGGCTTAAACATTTACTAGAAAAGTATTATAAAGCAACTTTTAGTTCATATTAATTAAGTTATTTACAAGTAGTAAATATAATTACCAAATTTAACAAATAATAAAAAATATTTGTTACTTGAGGGATTTGCAAACAAAATTTACAAACAAATTTACAGAAAAAAATAGTGACATTTAGAATCAAAAAGACATCTAATACGAGATACATAAAGCCCCAAATAAATGTCATGCATGTTTAATTTAACATAAAATTGTAAGTAAAACCACATCTATAACTAATAACTTCAAAACTTCAATAACTAACTAACTATAATACAAATAATAATTCAATAACTAACTACTATATACTTAATAATTAACTAATTATATAACTTATATAAATAACTAATTAACTAATTATAGTATTAAATGAAACATTTGATAAAAATATTATTAATTAAACAAATATAAATTATAGATATTCAATGAGAAAAAATGTTTTATATTAATAAATGGAAAAATACTTTTCAAAGTTTCCTTATGAATATCAAGTTTATAAGAATCAAATTAATTATAGCAAATGCACATTGCATTAAACAATATCAAGATTATATTTTTTGAAAACAATTTAATTTTTAATACTTTCAGTCTAATAAAAAGCTTTCACTTCGAGAAAAATCAAAATTGCTATAAAGTATGACTTAATTAATATATACAAGTTTTAACGTTTGGTGATTTTTGTTATTAAATATTCTTTTCGCTAACGACTGTTTTAGACTATCCCATGACTTTAAGCAACACTCGAATGAAAATGTTGACAACTTTGTCATTGCTATATTTAAAAAGTTAATAAAACGAAAATGTTTAAGCTTTTATGGAAGGAAGCTTTAAGCTGAAAAATAAAAATTTCCATGATGATATTTGATAGGTAATGTCTCAAATCTGCTTAGCAACAATGGTTAAATATCACAAGATGTAAATATGTTAATTCTTGTATGGAGTTTAATCATAAATAAATATTACTTTTAATATATATATATATATTATAAATAAAAGATTTTTTCATATAAATTAATGGTATTATTTTTATAATATATTATTTTATTTATTTTAGGAATATATTGAATGTTAAAAATAACATTAATCAAAAAATAAATGCCAAATAAATTTTTTTATAAACTTAATAGTTGGGATGGCCTCGACATACTTTGAAATTGTTTTTAATCAATAAAACTTCATTTTCATGGAAAACTGAGTAAATGTTAAAAAGTCAATTTTAATATAATTAAATTTAAATCTAACATTTTTCTCTTCAGTTCTACTTAAATAATATAAAATTTGGAATATTTCACATATTAAATAATTGAAAACTATTTCATTTAAAATTTGTGATCAGCTTTGTGTAAACTTAAATAATAAAATATATATAATATTTATAAATATATATAAAATATTCAATAACTTATTTAAATATTTTTATAAATTTAGTCAATATATAATAATACAAATAAATTGTTACCTAGAAATTTGGAAATCATGAGATTCTGGAGAAAACAATTGCTCAAATTTGAAGTTTATCTAATTGTTTTGAATCGTGATTTGTTTCATAAGAATTATTTACTAAACATGTGAAACATATTCGCTCATTTCATTACTTCGATGCAATATATCGTAAAAGATGAGTTCAATTATATTTTAAAAACCTTATTTATTATGACTGCAAAAATTGTTATTAATAGAAAGAACTGAAATATACTCATTTTACCTTAACTCTAATTTACTATATAACTCATATATTATCCTCCAGTAAAGGGAAGTGAAGTTACATTTTTAAGTACATGGGCGTAAAATATTTAAGTCTTTTTTTTAATTGAAAGAGGAGACACATAATGCTTGTATTTTCTTACTACGTAAGTTTTTTATGGCAACATTACACGTTTGAAAGAACTATAATTTTAAAGAGGATTTAATTAAAAATCTTTCCTTAAAAAGAGACAATATTATTTCGCAGCATTTTTATCACACGATGTATTTTTGCATTTACGTAGCTAAAAAAAATTAGGCTGTAATTTTGCACTCTGTCAGGTTAATTTCTTGTCGGAAAAAGAACTTTTGACAACATTAATTAGATTAAATTATTAATATAACTCAGAGTCCCTATTATTTTAAATCTATTTTTTTTTTAAATTTTATTTACTTTTCCTTAATTTGCTTGTACCTAATGCAATATAGATAATTTTTCTTAAAACCATGAAAGTTTCCAACAAAACTATTTCTAAATATATTACGCGAAATCTTATTTAATGGTTACATTTTTTCCCATGTCATTCAAGCTAATGTTTTTTAAATGCTACAGCAATTTTGCCAAATTTATTTCTTATGCAGAATTAAATTAAATTTTTATTCAGAATTAATTTAAATTTAAAGGAAATCTCACAAAAAGTTAATGAAACTAAATCACTCGAAAGTCCTGAATTAAAATTTTATTATATACTGAAAAGTCTTATAAATATTTAATGCTAATTAAAATAGCAACTTTTAATCTGCATTGCTTAAACATAAAATTCTTATATTATTTTTATTATTTGATAAATCGACAGTTTTCTTAAGTTTAATGGGAAAGAGAAATTTTAAAATTTAAAAAAACACATATTTTATAAACAAATATGTTCATTAATTAAATAAATAAATAGTTAACAAGTGTTTTTATATGATATGAATTTTAATTAAATTACTTGTATTTTGAAACAATTAGTAAGCTTAACGTCAAAACAAATTAAGATTTTTGCAATTAACTACGAAGAGGAAAATGCAACTGATTTTGCTCAAAACGAATAAAGTAAGATTAATAAAAGCAGGAGGAATTTTTAAAAATTGAAGTGCTGAGATATGTATGAATTAAGCGGGTTTAAAAAATTAAATTATTATAAATGTTTCTATATAAATTTTATGCAATTTATCTGGAATCAATTACTTTAACACATAACTTTCTATAATTTTGTTTAGGAATGCCTTTCCTTTCTTGATTTTTGCATATTATTTTCAGGCAGTTTGTTGGTTGGTTTATAAATTATGGTGTAAGAATTACAGAGATGTAACTACTGAGAAAGGATTCCATTCAATTTTAGAGAGACAGCATACATGCTATTTATGATAAAAATTCAATACACAATTTCTACATGATACTTTGCTTTCCTAATTTACCTTAATATAAATTTTGATAAAAGATTTCATTCATAAGTAAAAATAATTTTGAAATAAATGGCAAATATTTATTTTTATAAGCACAGAAGAAACATTTGAATCTTTATTGTGATCAAAGCTTTATCTTTTACTTTGTAACACAAACTACTTATGAATTATTATTTTCAGGCAGTTTGTTGGTTGGTTTATAAATTGTGGCGTAAAAATTACAGAATGACGGATAAAGGATTCCATTCAATTTAAGAGAGACAGCATACATGCTATTTATGATAAAAATTCAATACACAATTTCTACATGATAGTTTGCTTTCCTTATTTACCTTAATGTAAATTTTGATGAAGGATTTCATTCATAAGTAAAAATAATTTTGAAATAAATGGCAAATATTTATTTTTATAAACACAGAAGAAACATTTGAGTATTGATTGTGACCAGAGCTTTATCTTTTACTTTGCAACACAAACTACCTTGCTAATATCTTACACATAATACAAAGCTTCCTGAAAGTTTGAAAGATAATTTCAGTCTATGACGAAGGACATTTAGAAATTTGGGCATATGCTACTTGTAGGACTATATGGGATGCTCTGCGTTATGGAAAATCCATTTCGTCGAAATCCTTGGCTATCCCTAGCCAACATAAGAAAACATCAGTGCAATTGAATACGATGATATACTAGTAGTTGAAGAAAGAACAAAACAACAATTGAAGGAAATCTGCAAATTATCTACCTATTTTTCTAAATTGCAAATTATCATCTTAAGCCAAAAAATGCAAATCGCTTAAATAAAACTATATCATCAGATTAAGTAATAATAACTTAAAACATACAAAATGGTTGTCCTATCTGGAAATTACAATAGATTAAAAATGTTTATTTTTTCCTACATATCCGTCTTCTAAAAAAGGATATGGTTCCGATTAGCCAACGACTGGATTAATTGGTAGAGATCGAGAATCGAACACGAAAAGCAAATAACTGCCTGTCATGGAGGAATTGATGGTTTAGGTTCAATACTGGAGACACTTCTCCATGATCTCAAGAAAAGAGAAGTAACTAAGTAATCTTCAACTTTACTTTTCCATTTCTTGGAATTGTAAGACATCAACAATAGGAACTTTCAACATAAACGCATATTATCAGAATTCCCATCTCAACACATAACCTGTAAAAAATAGTGATATAGTCATTTTTTTTATTTTTATAGACAGCAGTCACCTTGGACCACTTACAGCGTAGTAGTCGGGATTATAATTAACCAGTAAAGAATACGATCCATTCAGAATCCAGACTCGAAACTATATAAAGAAGAAGACATATTTATGCTGAGTAGCATTCATATACAAAACAACATATAGACGTCTTCCTCCTCAAAAAACATGTACAACATTTTCACTGATGGTTCCAAGAATAATGAGAAAACGGGAGAAGATATAATTTCCTTTTGCGAAATAAAATTACATCACTGGAATATAAGATTAAACTAAGGGAGGAAAGCTCCATTTTTTGAAGCTAAAGCGTAAATTATCTTTCAAGCCATTAATTGCAGAAAAAAAAATTATGTGACAATATAAACCAACAGCATATCCATATTATTATGTCTCTTAAACCCTTACACAACATTTCCCCAATTTTCAACACCCCACAAAGATTTTCAATAATTGATTCTAAAATCCAGCTTAGTTGAATACAAACTCACCAAGATTCAATGGAAATGAATGAGCATGAGATGTGCTTTAGCAAAAGAAGCTGCAGCGCTTATTATCTATCAAATAAACCTCCTACCATTTCCAAGATCACATTTGAAGCATCTCCTTGAAATACATACAATACACCATGGCAAAGTATATACAATAATGCAGCAATTTATTTACAAAACTACATTCTTATCTACACACACAAAATTATTAGTACTAAAGATATAAAATAATAACTTATGACAATTACCACTTAAACCAATTTCTTACCTATCATGGCCCGAGCGCAATCTATTTCCTTAAAAGCAAGTAAGGGACATCACTAGCTTGCATCTGTAAAAGTGCATCTAAAATTCTTGCATCAGCTTGCATCTAAAATTCTACATTCGTCACGATACTGACATCGGTGCCAATTACTTGCCCAGTTACTAAAACACCTGTCTGCAGAGGGCTTTGAAGTGTGCAATAATATTTATATATCACCTGAGAGCTATCAGTCTGAACCCTTCAATTTTGAGTAATAAAAACACTTTTTAAGGCTTTTCCTTTTTTTAACACAGTAAACTATTAAATCAACATCCATGGAGTATGAATATTTAGGAAAACATTTAATTAACTTTCAATCACTAATGATTAACTACATCTCTAATTAATTTAATCGTTATTTTGCGTCCTTATCCATAAATTTTATTTGTTATATCTCGTTTATTTTTATGTTTATTTATCCTAAATTTACTGGGATTAAAGCATTTTTTCTATGTCGAAACAATATGTTCCTAATTTATGGGTATTTTATCCTTACAACAGATGGTCTCAGGGAGCCATAAACTGTTAATCCAATCATAGCCTGTTTCACAAAAATAAAACTACAAATTTAACAAAATTGAGTGTTTAGAAATGAGACAAATATTAATTATGGAAAATCCATCAAGTTTACTATTATACAGTCATGAATTCTGACATAGTAAATTAAATATTTACCAGTTACGAAATTTATTTTCTTTGCCCTGTTATAAAATATCATCAGTAAGGAAAAGTGAACTAATTTAAACAAACTATATAAAAACATGATCAAAAAGATGAAAATTTGATAAGAAAAATATTAAGAATAGAAATGAGATATAGCAGAATAAAATTTAAAAACGTATGGCAATCTTTAACTTTTTTTGTAATAAAATTGACTAATTTAATTAAGATACAAAAATTAAAAATATGATTCATTGTATAAAGCTTGCATTTTACTTCTAAATAAGAAATTCAAAGATTATTAAATTTTAAATTTGAATTTTGGCTAAAATTATCAAAATATTAGATATTTGGTGAAAAACTGAGGCTCAGTTTTAGTTTTCAAGGAAAATACTTCAAACTGCGTGTTTCGAATCCTTAAGACTGATCTATCAATCCACTTATTATTGGAGAAGCAAAATGAAGCAGTTTTTACTATGAGCAAAAACACGGCGATGGTTTCTTTTAAGCAGGAAAGTTCTGTCTGATATCCACCACCCCTGGCCACTAACTGACCAATTTGTTGCAGTGTGACAGATAGTAGTGGACACTCAGTCTGTTTATAATAGTGCCATCTCATCACTCCTATTTTCTTTTTATGAATGTATGATGATCTATTGTTTTCTACTCTATGTTACATATCCTGATTCGATAATATTTTTAATTCTTACAACCAACTATTTGAAAGTGTCCACCTGCAGACATAACTTCTGTGGACACAGAGAACCATAGTGACACCATTTAGTAGATTGACTCATTAATTCAGGTTAGTAAGCAGAAACTCATATCTTCTCAATAGCAACTATGTGCTGCAGTATTTCACATCCATAATTGCGGTATCTACTGCATACCTGTAACATTTGTTGCTCGTCATTCAGTTCTTGTGGAATTCAACAAAAAAAATGTTATTCATATTAAGACTTTTTCAACATTTGTTTTTCTATGTGGTAAATGAACCTAACTTCAAAGAATAATTCTCAGATAACCCATATGCATAATTATGCAAAGAAAACGACTTATGATATCAATGTGATAATAAGGAATTACGAACAGAATGTGATTCAAACCTTCAGTCTCTCACCAAGCTACGGTAAACATTTTGATGAATTATTGAACCGTTTTATACGACAAAGCATTTTCCCCATAACCTTAATAGTAAATCCTTCATATAATCCCTATTGACATTGGTATACATTTTTGCACGGATAACCTCATTCATAAAACCGGGCTTTTGATTAATTGCTTTAAGTATGGTTTAAAGTGACAGATGATGATTCATAGCTAAACTCAGTCGCAAACAGTAATTGCACCATCGAATTGATCAAAAAATTTCGATGGCACTACGTATCAACAATAGTGTTATTTTACTGATCTGTTATCTTGTTTGCGCATGAACGAAGACTCACGTTTTTCTGCCTCATGTTTCTACTTCTTTACTTTAAAATTTCGTATCATTTAAATATTTGGCATGATCATCTATTTAAAGTTAGATATCTTTACTTTTCAAACAAACTATTCTGAAATACATTACTGGCCATTAAAATTGCCACACCAGGAAGAAATGCAGATGACAAAATGATATTTATTGGGAAAATATATTATACTAGAAATAACAAGTGATTAAATTTTCAAAACATTTGGCTGGATAGATCCTGAGAAATCAGTACCCAGAACAACCACCTCTGGTAGTAATAACAGCAGTTATACGCCTGGGCATTGAGTCAAACAGAGATTGGATTGCATGTACAGGTACAGATACCCATGCAGCTTCAACACGATGCCACAGTTCATCAACCGTAGTAACTGGCGTTTGGTGACGAGCCAGTCGCGGGGCAACCATTGAGCAGACGTTTTCTATTTGTGAAAGATCTGGAGAACGTGCTGGCCAGGGCAACAACCGAACATGTTCTGTATCAAGGAAGGTCCGTACAATACCGGCAACATGCGGTCGGGCCTTATCCTGCTGAAACGTAGGGTTTCGCAGGGCTCGTATAAAGTGTAGAGCCACGGGTCGTAACACACAAGAAATGTAACGGGCACTGTTCAAAGCACCATCAATGCGAACAAGAGGTGACCAAGACGTGTATCCAATGGCACCCCATACCATCACGCCAGGTGATGGACCAGTATGACGATGACGAATGCACGCTGCCAGTGTGCGTTCACCACGATGCCACCAAACACGGATGCGACCATCATGATGCTGTACACAGAACCTGTATTCATCTGAAAAGATGACGTCTCGCCATTCATGCGCCCAGGTTCGTCGTTGATCACACCATTGAAGGCCCTCTTGTCTATGACGCAGTCTCAAGGGAAGCTGCAGCCATGTTCTCTGAGCTGAGAGTCCATGTTGCTGCAAACGTGGTCGAACTGTTCGTGCAGACACTTGTTGTCTTCCAAATGACCCCGTTTCTTGATTCATGGCTCGTGACGTGGTTGCACCATCCATTACGGCCATGCGGATAATATTCCTGTCTTCTTGGCTGTTAGTGATAGGTGGCCGTTGAGATCCCGCATGGCGTTTCGTATTACCGTCCTGAACCCATCGATTCCATATTCTGCTAACAGTCATTGGATCTCGACCGATGCGAGCAGCAATACTGCGATAAGATAAATCGCAATCCCGGTACGCTACAATTCCACCTTTATCAAAGTCAGAAACGTGCTGGTACGCATTTCTCTTTCTTACACGAGGCATCACAGCAACTTTTCACCAGGCAACAAGGTTCAAATGCGATTTGTGTATGAGTAACCGGCTGAACAATTTCCTCATTTAAACACAATGTAGGTGTCGTTACTGGCGCCTGCTTTGTCTGAATGCGCTGAAAAGCTAATCATTTGCATATCACAGCACCTTCTACCTTTCGTATAAATTTCACGTCTGTAGCATGTCGCCTTCTTGGTGTAGCAATTTTAATGTCCAGTAGTGTATATATCAATACTCAATAAATTTTGAAGTTTCTGTAATATTATAATATCACGTTACATACATAAATGTTAGATAATCAAGAAAAAGCTCAATATATTATTAAATGAGAGAGATTTCACAAAAATCTCATTATTTTAATTATTAAATCAAGTATAATAGTTGATTTTATGTTTAAAGTTAAAAGTAGTTAAATCAAATATATACGAGAATCAAGATAATTAAAATTTATGTTATCTTAAATTGAATTAAAATTTCTGTTGAAATTTTCAATAATCTATACTAATTATGCAAACATTAGTTTTTGAATATTCAATTTTTAAATTTAAAAATGCATTCTCAAAGAGAATAAATTATTTAATAATATTTAATATTGTTCTTTAATATTTTGTTTTAGAACATTTTTATTTTGCATAGTTTATAATATAAACTTAAAATATTTCTATTAAACAAATTAGTATATAAAAGTTCTCTTCATCTTTAAATTTAGAAATAATACATTGAATTTTTAATTTTAATTGGAATTAGTTTCTTCAGCAAAATAATAACTTGTTACATTCTGAGAATTATTAATTGGAAACCCTACACGACGTAGGAATGCATAATAAATGAATGTATATATTATGTAGCAAAGTTTATATTTCCTCAAGTGCTGCATTGAACGGAGACAATTATTATACATGCATTTTTATAATGATGTACAACATATTTACTTAATCTTGTAATAATTTTCTGTAGAATAATACTTTTAAAATTCAATTTTGAAAACTATTATAAACAGAAAGTTAAAATCAATTCTTTTGTTGTGAATGATATTATTATAGCTATTGATGTTTAAATTATCCTTCCACACATTTTTTATGAAAGTATTTGTCTCACTGATAAAATGCTTATACATGTTTAAACATAGATGCGAAGTAAGAAAATTTAAACCTAACAAAAATTGTGACTTATATAAAGTTTAAAATTCTATGAAATAAAAATATTTTGTTCAAAAATAACATAAATTATTTTCAATTTATGTGCAATAATATATAAGTTTTTTTAAAAAAATTAATTGTTATTCATCCTGTGCTCAGTTATTATCAGATAATTTAAAAACTTTTAAACTATTAAAAAGTAAAACTATTATAAAGTAAATTCTAAAGCTTGGTTATTTATTTATACAAACTATTCTATATTCATATATAATAAATAAAAAAGTATATAATATTTTCAACAACAATGCAAATGCGTTTAATTATTTAAGTTAATAAATATATTTTATTGATATTTTTATCGATTTATCTCATGCAACGAAAGTTGGAAATATATGCGAATTTAAAAATTATAAAAATGATAAAAAATTATCAGTGGCATAAAATCTTTAAAAATCCGAGCAAAAAATAATTAATAGAATTTGTTACATTTTAAAGTTTATACATCCTCATAATCTCTGAACAAAAATCATCAAAACGCCGGCAGAAAATTTATTTCGTATTTTACAATGCATTAAAATCCTCTTAAGAAATCAAGATATCTTTCTTAAATATTAAAAAAATCTAAATTATCATCCGTGAGATGTTAAAATTATAGAGCAACATTTTTTTGTTTCTTGCTAATCTATATCAATCGATAAACAATTTCAAGTATTGTCAAATGTTTTGATATTACCATATAACAAAATCAATAAAAGAGACATAAGCTATAATTCATTTCTTATTTTAGAAAAAAAGTTAGGATTCATTTTCTTTAAACTACATTGCTTCTTTAGTTTGTCATTGAACCTTTTTTTAATTTCAGAATATAATTATACAGAAGAATTATAACTTTAACTATGCATCTTTTTTAATATAATCGAAAATTTCTGAAGCAAGAAAATGCCTTACAAAATGATAAAATTTATCAACTAAAATCACATTTATGCTTTGATAAACATTTAAAAAATTCTATACTACCATACTCTATTCATGTAGTATTATCTATATAATTTCAAAGAAATTTCTGAATTTCATCATAAAAATTTCTATGATAAAATCCTAGAGCTTAAAGGTAAGAAATATATAAGTTTAAACATGATATCGTTATATAAATTAATTGTTTCACTAGATAATATCTTCCCAAATTATGAAATTTTGCGTAGTTTGAAAAGAACTATCTAAATTTCGACACATGATCCTCGAACATGTTGCTAATTCTTGTAGTTAAAATACTAACATGTTTCGTTGTACCTATCCCTGAATTAATCTCTACCAGTTTTGTAGTAGCCACTGGAGGGGAGCATAGATTAATTTAAAATAATGGATCAAGCAGAAAATTCCCTCAAATTTGATCTGCTATCCCCATAGATTTATTTTCAGATATAGAATATTGTGACCATGACCAATTTAATGTGTCTGAGCCACCACTAGTAAACTCGATGGATATTTGGCTATAATGCGGGATATGAACTCACTAAGCTCCTGTAATGAGATAAACACCTTCATGAACAATGTTACCGTGGCTTTATTACTACTTGTGAAACGTTATGAAGCATGTATGTTTTCATATAAAATAACTTATTAAATAAGAGTTATATCTATTCACTAGCTTTAACACTGATATTCAATTGATATAATATCTTACAGAGTATTATAATAAAGAAAGCAACTGCATATATATACATAAAATTATTTCGTTTAACATGAACTTTCTTTATGATAAATTAAAATTTTGCATTCCATTTACAAAAACATATGTTTTTTCCTAAATTTAAGTTTGTTACAACTACATCCCAGAATTACCTTGTGTTTGTTTTCTATGAACAAAATTTTCCAATATCTTATAAAGTGCAGGTAATATATTATAGTAAATAGTCAATTATACAATATTGTAATAATTAGATATACTTAAGAATTCTGAATATTAAAGGTAAGCTTTGGGAGAGTGTGTGTGTGTGTGTGTGTGTGTGTGTGTGTGTGTGTGTGTGTGTGTGTGTGTGTGTGTGTGTGTGTGTGTGTGTGTGTGTGTGTGTGTGTGTGTGTGTGTGTGTGTGTGTGTGTGTGTGTGTGTGTGTAATATATTTATTATGAAAGGTGTAAAGCTTAATTTAGAAGACGTTAAAAATGGGAGAAATAGATAAAAATATTTATCTATTTCTCCTATTTCCCCTATATTATCGAATTAAATCATGAATTTCAGGCTAAAACGTTTTTAATTTAAAAGTCATAAAGGTGATATGATTCATTTTTAATTAAAATATTTCTAGAACATATTAATAGCAAGTAGTCCAGTATTAGGTACAGTATTAGGGTATTTGAAGGAAAATTGAATATAACATTTACAAAATCTAAATATCATTGTAAAAAAACTTTTGTATTTAATTTAATTTTTTTTAATTTTTAATTACTATTAAAGTGGTTATATTTTTTGCATATGAAAAGTCTAAATAACCATTTCTTAAAATTTTATTTCAAACACGTTTTCTTTAAAAAATCACTTGTAGCTTTATAATTTATGTTTAAAATATGTAATATATGTATGGAATTCTCTATTGTTTTAAATTTGTAATAACCAAAATGTTTTATAAAACTCATAAAATATGCTGTACACAGCAAATATAATTCATTATATATTCCCATGTTCACAAGATAAATAATATTTCAAAATGGGTATGATTTTAAGTAATAAAAATTGCTTTAATTTGAATTTTATTTTATGATAACTCAAAAATTATTTTGTTACAAAACATTTATTACAAAACAGTCTTTTACAAATAATAAGATAAATATAATTCTTCTGCAATGATACGTGACTACTTTTGTAAAGATAAGAAATGGAATTTTTGTAAGCATATACGAAACAAAAACAGTTATTTTTCAGCAAGGATGTCAATTTATTTTCGTATTATCGCTAATAGTTAATTACATGTAAAATAATTCATTTTAATAAAGAATTCTGCTCATTTATAATCAAATCTTATTTCTTTAAGTATTTTTATCCAAAACAACCAAAGTTCTTTATGTAGCACCTAAAGTTTCGATAGTACGAACCTAAATAGGAATACAATTGCCATAAGGAAACATATTATTAAAGAATTATCTAACAAAAATCCTTGTTAATAATGTAGTTAGCATTTCAAGAAAAGTATTTCATTTCATACTATTCAAATGTTTTTAGAAATTTAATTATTCTAGAATGTCTTACATGTTTATGTTCTCAAAATAATTTTCTTTTTGTTTTCGAAAACGCTTGTATAAAATTAATGCCCAACTCTTTCAATATAGAACAATCCAATATAATAATTTTTAAGTAATATATAGTTTGATATGTTTCTTTGATAATTTTCAAACATTTGCAGTTATAAAATGTTGAGACCTTTAATTAACTTAAGATTCCTCAAAATTTGCAATATTATTCATAAGTGTTGGAGTCATAGTTCCGGTATAGATAATATGAATGATTCTAATGGTAAAATATTAATCAAGTAGTAAAACCATAAATCACGTACAACGAAATTTACCCAATTTTTTTTTTTTTTTTTTTTTTTTTTATTTTCTCTATTGCAACCATTGTGTACAGTTTGTCATCTATAAAATGTCTTTCCAGAAGAGTATATATGGCCGGCATTCTATGGTTGTTGGATTACAATATATGCAACCACACTTTTCTCCCTACGCATTATAAACACAAAAATATTATTCTTATAATTTTAAATTATTATATTGAATTTTGTGATTTTTATAAACTCAAAGTCCTTTCCTAAGACAAATTCATTAATTAAATTTATGAAAATAATATTAAAATTTTCTTAATTGAAGGTACTTAAAATCTCTTACCCTTTTATTGTCTTCAACATTTTCAATAAAATATAAATAGAAAATTCCAGTTAAATATAATGCAGTATTTAATTTTTTTAAATGTCATTAAATATGTGTAATTACTATGAAGGAATTTCAGTTAGTAAGTTATTTGAATTCATTCTGGCTAAATTAAACATCAGGGAAATATATATTTTTAAATAAAGAAATGCTTGTAGTATATTTTAAAAATTTTACAGGGATCATAAAAAAAATGTGCTTACATGTTATACACATTGAGTCACAATATTCGTGTTCATCATACTTTTATTTATATTACACAAAAATATAATAAAAAATTTAATATTTATACTTTCTCAAACACATTCCCCACGCATTTTACAGCGAAATAGAAATCTCTTAGCATTTTAAGTTTTAAGACTAAAATATACTACATTATAAACAGAAAACTTATAATGCTATATTAATAGTGGAACTCAAAATTGGAAAAACGTAAATTTTTAAAATATCATTCAGTTTCCTATAAATGTATTTTAATTAAATAATAGACTACATTAAATTTTTTTTTCCAAAAAATGTGCTTAAAATTGTATAGAAATTATTAAAAAATTTCGATAAATGATTGTTTTTTCAAAAATTTTAATTTTACTATTCATTTAATTTTATACATTTTGTAATACAAATGAAGTTAATGACACATTATTGAAATTTTAAAGCACTATTGTAATTCTTATGAACATAAGGTATGAAACATTTTAAGTAAAAAAAAAACTCTCTTACCTATCAAATACTTTTAAATGAGTTAACGTATTTTTAAAACATATTTATTCTCTGAAACTTTACATCCAAATACGTGTAATTATAAAAACATTGTTGAAAATATCATAAACTTAACATCTTTATTTAAAAAATGGATGTTTTACATGTTAATTTTTCTACTAAATTCTTAAATTTGATTCGCATTTGTAAACCAAGTAATATGAAGATATTTAAATTGATTACTTAATAAATTATACAAAATGTGTTTTCTGAAAAATATTTATGTATGTACAATTGGCTACAATATAGAATCATTATGTTTAGAATATTAATTAATGAATTACATATAAAAAGAAAGCCAACATATTGTGAAAGTGAAAAATCATTTATTCACGAGAAATATCTGGTTACAGTACTACTTTGCAGTAACAGTATTTGCTGAAACTCATAAGAAATTTCATGTGCGTGCGCATGTGCATGTCAAATAAATTTAATACATGTTTATGATCAATGCTTGCTATTGGATAACATTAGGTATTGAATGACATGACACTGATTTCAAATCTGTATAATCTTTAAAAATTCCAATTGTTTTTTCATTCTTAAATTTTTGGTGTGAACTCTAATGAATAAAACAAACTTAAATCGCAATTAGTATATGAATTTTATTTTTTATAAACAGTGAAAAATGACTTATGCTTAGAGAGCTATTCTAAAAATAACTCAAAAGTTCTTTCTTAAAGCAAAGCGTCTATGTAATAATTGCCACACACACACACACACGCATATATATATATATATATATATATATATATATATATATATATATATATATATATATATATATATAGATAGATAGATAGATAGATAGATAGATAGATAGATAGATAGATAGAAGTAATAAGGTAAAACAGCACACTCTACTAGTATTTTTATCATCTGGCTTAAGACCAACTATTTGGCTATTTGGAGCAGACATTTTAGCTTCAGGTTATATTAGATTTAATTCCTTATATAATTACATTTTCTTTCATTTTTGTAAATCAAATCTCTTCTACTGAAATATTTACCTTCTTAAAGAACAAGCAACTCTGCATTGAAATCATGATTTAAAATTTTTCGATTGGCAAAATATTTATTAATTTGGATCACTGGTATTGTACCAACTGAATAGCAAGCCTCTATCTATATACACATACAGACGAAAGTCATAGATCTTCATAATATCCATAGCTATAGACCATTATCACTTCTATTATTGCAGGGGAGGCCATAAAGAAAATAATTGTTAGAATACCTAATTATTACCCAGGAACTTGTGGATTTTTCCCTGAAAAAACAGGTGGTATTTAGAAGTCCTAGATCTACTCACTAATTTATTGACCTCCAGAGACAATTTATTAAGAACCCTCTAAATAACAAACAGGTCCTGAAAGCAGTTTTTTATTGATCTCATGTTTGTTTGTCACAAAATAATCATTGGAGAGTCTACTATTAAAACTTTCAAAACTAGGTATTGGAGCAAATTTTTTAACTGGATAAAAAGCTTTCTAAGCCAGCTCTCTTTTAGAATCAGGTACGTTAACTCAATATCAGAATATATAATCTTAAAAACAGGTCTCCCACAAGGAGCTATTTCCTACGTACCTATTCTTTTACCTACAGTAGATGTTACCTTTTTAACATCTATATTAAAGATTTTATTTTTAAAATGAGAGAAATTTGAAGACTCAGAAATTTGTAGCTGATATATGCTGATGATTTTTTTCTGGACAGTTGCTAAAAATAAAACTGCAGTGGTAAACATAGAAACTAAAGTGTCTTTCACCTTCAATGCTCGGGAAGTTTAGTTTAATGCTAACAATATGGAGGTGAGCTTAAATAAATCATACTGCCTGACTTTCTCACTTATCCACCAACATTAAATCTTTAGCTGACGTCAAAAAATACACAAACCCCCTTCTGAGATTAATTTAAATATCTAAGTATTACATTTCGATCGCAAATAAACATGGGAACCATGTGTAGAAACCTTGTTCAAACGTACTATGAAGAGATTCAATGTCCTTAAACGTCTTGCTGGAGCAAGTTGGTATTGCACTAGACAAACCCGGCTGCATACTTATAATACGTTCATCCTTCCCATTCGAATTTATTGCTGTGAACCACTTGTTGTTACCAGGGAAATTGTACTCAATGTTCTAGAAAATAAGATCTATAGTACTTATCGTTTTTGGAGCAGTAAAGTCTACCCCGAAAGACGCAATACTCATGTTGACTGGTGATAAGAATTATAATTCAAAGGTGGGCTTTAATTCTCTGAGAAAAAGTTATTGAGATTCCTGGATGTTTTTCTCTCTGAAATGAAGTTAAGCAAAATTTGACTAGAAAGCTAAAGACCTGGATGGTTTTTAGAGAGTTTTCCTATTAAAAATTCACTTGATTTAATGCATGAATCAGAATTATAATATTCACCTCAAATCCAATAAATTTTGAATCTTTCTGGATTTATCTTGATTTGGGTCAAATAGTAATTACAAGTACTGATGACCACTTTATTCTTACTGGTTTCGCTCTAGGAGTATAAATATTCTTTTACCCCGAAAAAGAATGGATTCGAACCTTTACCGATGCATCTCTCATGTATGATTGTCTTAACACAGGTGCAGATATTTTCTCCGAATGGTTTTGTACAGATTTTTATGGTAAAATTTCTGCGATACACACTGATCTTGTGAATGTTTCTTAACAGCTACAATACCATTTAGAAAAATTCCCAAGAACAGTTGTCCCCAGTGATTTTCGAGCTCCTTTATTGGTTCAGATGAAAATTTTGATAACTATAGAGGACGGATTGTCGTAATTATTTGAAAACTTGGACTTATTTGAGAAAACTATAGTAATTCAGGTTCTTCACCACCCCTTTGGAGTTGCAGGAAATCAAAAAGCCTACTTCTTGATTAAAAAGGTTGATTTAATTACATAGAATATTTTTCCTTCTATTCCTTTAAATAATATTAATAAATCTTATTGAAAGATCTATCAAAGCACGTGGTCAGAAAAAATTTTATCATTGTTTTTCACTTAAGTCCTCGAAGGATGCTATCCCAAATTTGTATAATGGCCCAAAGAGTAGAGAGTAGGTGAATTTCGATTCGCATTGCACATAACCTGCTTTGAAATAATCTCTATAGATTCAACATAAAAATCTCAATAGTTTCAGGTTTTTCTTTTTCCAATATGCACTCGGTGCACCTCTGGAGAGGGGATAGACACATATTCTCTACTACCCTGCTCAGACTAAACTTTTCTTGCTGGAGGCAAGGACCCATAGGAGGTAAAAGAAATGTTAAATTAATGCCCTTTTCGTTTTTTGTATTCTTATTCTTATCTCTTTTGCTTTAACTGCTCATAATTTGCCTTTAGAAATAAAAAAAAACATTTTATACGTTTATTATTGCCTAATGTGTAAAATGTATAAACCTCGTGCATTGAATCATTACCAAAGAGTACAAAGTAAATATCTCTTTTCCGATAATGCTACAAGATTTTAAAGTTATAAAAATCGATTAAAATATTAAAATTATAAAACAGATTGATATTTATGCTTTAAATTAACAAACTAAAGACATATAATATGTTGAAACGAAAAAGTTTCCTTATTATAAGGTTATTCAAAAATATGTGTATTAATATTTTACAAAAAAAATTACTATTATCTACTATAAAGTATTATGGTACTGCTTGCGAGCTGAGACCAAAAGAAAAACATTTTAATGACTCATAGCAACTGATAAATAGCAACTTATACATATGCAGAGTCAAATATACGAAATGATGACAAAATTCAAAAAGCTCAATTTCTATTGAGCTTCTTGAATTCATGAATCATCATGCCAATAAAAGAGCTAATACAGTATTTAAATAAGAAACTCAAGCAAAAAGATATTAATCTATACCATTTTAAATTTAAAATATTTGATTCTTTACATTCTCTCTATTTTTAAATAGGAATTATGAGTGAAAGGTCAATTTGGCTATGAAAATACACTGCTGTCCACCCAAATTGTAACACCAAGGAAGACAAGAGATATCACAACAAAATTTATTTTATGGATAACCTGTTGACCATGTATCAAAAGATTAAATTTATAGACTTCGATGAAGTGTGATTTCTGCCAAAATCAGTAATCAGAGTATCATTGTTGAAGACCATCGCTGATATAGCTTAGGCATTGATTCAAAGAGACTTAGGATGTGTTCTTGGGATACAGCAGACCAAGCAGTTTTCACACGTTGCCAATGTTGATTTGGTATGATAGTTTTGGGTCAATCGTTAAACAATCATGGACCACATGTTTTTTATCGGCAAAACATCTAGAGAACCAGCCGGCTAGGGAAGCAATTCAATCTGGTGATAGACGAGGAACCCTTGGACAATGCGTGCAACGTGTAGTCGTGCATTATCCAGTTAAAATACGGCTATGGACAAGCTCTAATGCAAGGAAGGACAACAATTTTCATATTTATTATTGATCATAAATAAACACATGAGATAGTTAAGTTTAAAGATAGTATAGTGATGAAACTTAACCGTGAAGTCTTGAAAGTATGATTTTGCTAAAATTCAGAATTGAATTAGTTATAGTAAATAAATACATTTGTATGAAAATTAAAAATATTTCTAAGAATTTTTAATCAAATCCTGCATTTGGAAATTACCACGTGATGCGATATTAATTAATTTTTTTGATTTTAAATATATACATTTTTGAGATTCGGAATTTGTTATTTTATGAATTTTTGTTACAGTTCATCATATAAAAACAACAATCTTTGCTTTCAATGAATATTCTTTTTAAGTTCACGTGATACAGCACATTATTAATCACCATATTGTTAACAGCAATATGGTGATTAATAATGTGGTGACTAATAAATTAAGAAATTTGTATGGGGTGACACTGGATACATATCTTGAAAAATGGTTGTTATATATATATATATATATATATATATATATATATATATGTGTGTGTGTGTGTGTGTGTGTATATATATATATATATATATATATGTGTTGTTTTAAAACTATTGGGTAAACTCTTTAAACCAGACCAGAAAAATTCTATGTTTCTTCAGAATGAAAATATTGCATGCTAGTTATTTTTTGTGATTCATCACTTTATTTTATAATTGTGATTTATATAGGAATCTTTGGGCAGTTGCTCAACCCAACACATTCTATAGACATCTTCAAACAGTATGACTGCTGATTGGTAAGTTATTGCTACAAACTCCTTTTGTCGATGAACTTTAGCTTCACACTAAAATCATGAATGTAGCTTTACCTATATAGCTAAACCAATCTTTAATTAATAAATTATCAGGTTTGAAAATGATATTAATTCTGTGAGATATGGTTCTATAAATATTTTAAATTTTATATAAATTTAAAAATTATCTTAATTTTAATACAATGTATGTGTTCATAGATTTTATTTATCTTACGCTTCAACATAATTTAACTATTAATATCACTTGCTCAAAAGTTGTTTTTTAAATTAACATAAACATCTGATTTTTTTTAATATAAATATCTCTATTGTAAAGTTCAGTCTTAGAGTAATGAATCAGCCATTACAAATGAAAAGTTTTCTTTTTTAAGTGGTAAACAAAAATATTTCTTTTGTTACTATTTACCCTTTAAGTTGTGAGAAAATTTTTTAATAAAGTGAATATCATATGATTGTTTGTTATTTTTATTTTGATAGAAAAAGAGATGAAAAAATTAATCTCCAGATTCATCAGAATTTAAAGCAAATATATTATATGAAAGATATTTATCTGTTTACAAAATACTGTGATTCGTTCAATTTCATTTAATAAAATCATTTAATTTGTTGCAACAATTTGAAAATAATTATTATTACATTATTCAAAACGCATGATATTGTAATTCTTAAAATATTAAATGAAATATTGTATCTAGAAATATTAACTTATTAAATAATTATCACCTTTATTGAAAAAAATTAGATAATTTGACTTAAATTTCAAAAATCCGAAGGATAATTAATTAAATTTTGTTTACATTTAGTATACACCAAGTTTATATATATATATATATGTATACCAGCTTTGACATCGAGATTTATTGTAAATAACCCAGTGCAAGGTTTTTTAATATTTGAAATCTCAACATATTTATAGAGTTTTTAATTTAGGTACTTTCTCAAATACATATTTTATGTTTGATACTAAATATTATAAAAATTTATGAAAGGAATTGTTATAAACATACTCTACTATTATGCAAATTTTTAGCAGTTTAGCGCTTTCATTATCTTTACAGTACGCAGGGAATAGCTATATGAAAGAAGCTTAAATTATTAAATTTATATAATGTGATAATAAACTTACTAGTATTTCATGTTTTGATAAATAGTGAAAGAAATTATTAATAGCAAAATTTGAACAATTTATTTTATTATCATATTAGAGACATATTAATATCGCTGTATTTAAAAAGTTCATTAAATATTATGTGAATCTAATCTAGTTGGATTACTTAAGACAATTATGATTTTAACAATCTTATTTAAATTCAATTTGTGCATTTAATTTTCCATAAAATAACTATGGTTAGTTACAATATATTCCTTTTTTTATTAGTAGAAATATTCAAACGAATTTATTTCAATTACCAAAATTTTCTAAGTAATTTAATTTTATTTATTACAAGAAAATTCCGAAACATATGTTTAAAGTATACAAAGGAATTTATGAGAAGGGGGGAAGTATTTATAATATGCATATTTTTCCCAAAAACACTTTTAAGTAAGCACTTCAAGACTTGGAGAAGCGATTAATTTTAATTAAGTTAACAAAACTAACTTTGTAGAAAAAAAAATGGAGTACACCTTCTCAAAACAGAAAAATATAAGTAATGCGTTTTTATTTCCAGCATAAATGGTTAAGAAAGTACAGTATAATATAGTCCACAACAGTTATTTTTAGTTTGTATTATAGATAATAATTAAATTTTTAAACTATAAATTTATACTGTTTTGTAACATTGTATTTCTAAAATTATCGGTGTCCCACATCATTATTTCAGATACTTCTTTTATATTCAATTTAGGAATACATAAATTTAATTTTTGAGTAAAATTAATGTAGTAAAAAATAAATAAAATAAGTTAATAATCGAAACACTTACATAGATTTTCAAATAATGAAGTTCATATGGAAGGAATTTAAAAATATACTGACGAGGTTTTCTATTTCGACATATTAAATTCAGATTAATAAGTGACAATAACTTTACATTGCATGAATAATATTAATTTAAATGTTGTGCTATGTACTATAGTTAGAATTTTAAAATGTATATATAGAAAAACATATTTTTGATTATATTTTGTTTGATGAAATTATTTCATACATACTTATATAAATATAAAGAAAATCAGACTAATTTCATTAATATTAAACCCTCACTTACCTTTTAAATAATTTGCAAGTTTCATATCTTAACTCTTTTCTATAAGACGGCATTTGAATTTGAAAATTTTTAAAAGCAAGAAGTATTACACAAAATTATTAATAATTAAAAAATGTTACAAGTTTTTCCATTAATTACTGAAAGATAAATATATAAATCTGCATTAGAATGTATAAATGAAGATACACATCTTTTTAAAAACTATAGGTAAATAAATTCACCTGTTTTTACATAGCTTAATAATATATGTTAAAATAAAAAACGTATAAGTCGTAAATTTTCTTTTTTTTTCATACAAAATCTAGACATGTTATACAAACAAAATGCACATTAAATTTTTATTCAATAATTTTATTTGTTAGAAATTTTAAAACACAATTGTTCATATAAATTTATATGAAATCACAATTTTACTGAAATTTTCAAGGTTTTATTTCAAATTATTTTAGAATATAATCAAAAAATTAAATTGTATAGCAATTGTTTTTACATTTTGTAAATTTTACAATACAATATTGTTTGATTACATTCTTAAAATTTTGAAATCAGAAAAAATATTATTTTATTTCTTAATGTATCTAAAATTGTGAAATTTAATTAAAAATGAAACATGTATCGTTTACATTATAAATGTCATAAATTACACTGAGAGAAAAAAAAATTCTTGAAATTATATGGCTTATTGTTAATCATAGGCATATATAAGCAATTCATTTAATCATTTACTTTTTTAGGAAAACACAAAACATGTTTTAAAGGAATATGAAAATATGACTTTTTCACAATTAAATACACTAATTATAATTTTAATTGAATGGAAATTATATTGAAATAAGATAATAAAGTATCATAATGCAAAATAGACAAATAATAAGACTAACCCTTATTATAATGATCTTCAATTTCTAGAGCTGAAATTAGAAAATTTGAGATAAACATTATTTTTTCGTATTAATATAATAAATTCTTAAAATAACATCCTATTAATCATACAGGATAGTTATTTTTAATTAATAGAGTGTAAGATCATCTTTAAGTTGACGAAATCTTGTATTTAATTAATTCATGATTGAGTATCATTATTTTTAATATATACGGTTTGTTTATAAAAGAATATGGATAAAAAAATAGCTCATAGTACAGAATAATGTAATCATATTTCTTTAATCTATTATGTATAAATTAATTTTGATGTACTTTCAATTAATGGGATTTACTCAATGATTAAAGTAATGAAATGTAGACAATGATGCATTAGAAAATCATTGAGTTTTATTTTATTATTGAAGAAATGAAAAATTAAAGAGACAGCATTTCAAAAGTAATGAAAATTTCGATGAAAAATTTAAAGTTAATGAAAATATTTCTAGAAAATATGCGTCTAATAAGAGTAATTAACTAATTTAATACTCATAGTGAAAATAACATAGTTTGACAGTCTGATACTTTGGTTGTCAATATAGCGAGTATTTATAGAATAGACTTTACAAGAACTTTTAAATATCAAATTATGACTAATTTATATTTATCTATCTATCTACATATATATATATATATATATATATATACATGTGTGTGTGTGTGTCTGTGTCTGTGTCTGTGTGTGTGTGTGTCTGTGTGTGTGTGTATGTGTGTGTGTCTGTGTGTGTGTGTGTGTGTCTGTATGTGTGTGTGTCTGTGTGTGTGTGTCTGTGTGTGTGTGTCTGTGTGTGTGTGTGTCTGTGTGTGTCTGTGTGTGTGTCTGTGTGTGTGTGTGTCTGTGTCTGTGTGTGTGTGTCTGTGTCTGTGTGTTTGTGTCTGTGTGTGTGTGTCTGTGTGTGTGTGTCTGTGTGTGTGTGTGTCTGTGTTTGTATCGACCAATGGCTGAGAGGTAAATGCTCCCGGGTTCAAATCCTGGTTCGGTTATGGATGTTACTTTCTTTCTCTGCTCTATTTGTGTTTCTCTGTCATTTCTTCTGTGATGATGTTTGAATGTCACCCCACCCTATAAAAGAGTTTGTGGTGGTTTGGCGCGGGCAATGCTACTCGCTTCCGTGACTTGGTTTACAGGTTCCCAGTGGGTAATGACAAATGAGTAGCAGTTTCTGGCCTTGTTGTGATGAAAGGTTCGTCACCCAAACGCCCGGCGTTGGAAATATATATATAAATGAATAAATACACACACACACACACATATATATATATATATAGATAGATTAGATAGACAGATAGATAAAGGGATAGATATAGATAGATAGATATTTGTATCGTATCAATATGTAAAGAAATTTCAATAAAAATATGTTATTGTTGTAAATAGTAGGTAGAAAATTTAAATTACACTCCAGTGTCATTTAATGTGGACTTATTTAAAAGAAACATAGTGAATTATGATAAATTGGAATTAATACATTAAAGCATTTTTATATTGCTTATGTATATTACTGAATATTTGTGTATTAAAATGAAAAAGCATAATTTTGGTTGTCAACAGATTAACGCGTTACTTGAATACTATATTTAACATTTCTATAAATAGTAAAATTTCTAATCTCATTGAAAACTTGCTTATATATTACATGCAATTTCTTTTCAATTTTAAAATTAGATTTATAATGAAATGAATTTATAGTTTTGTAGTAAGAATATTAAAGACACCTATTACATTTCTCACATGAACTTAAGTAAGCTGGAAATGGGAGTTATTTATTATTATATGCACTATGTTATAATACTTTATTTAAACTGACTTTTATTTTTTTCATTTTTTTGTTAAATTTAAAATTAATATTATAAAATTTTATATCTACATAAATAATTTTCGAACCCTATTGAATTTGTATCTTCTTGATTACTTGGATGTTTAACAAACCCTGTTGTTAGATAACAAATGATTTTATAATAAAATTTTCTTATAGCCTATGTAAGTTACTCATAAACAATACAATAGATAAATTATAAAACCGTTAATCAGATATAAATTATTTAAATATGGAGCATATGGCATTAAACAATAAAAATAATATTAAAGTTACTGTATAAATTACCAAACTTTATTTTAATGCACAGCTTTGATTAAAAATCTCTATAGTTTCTTAAAATAGTGGAGCATTTTTCCTTATTTCTTCTTTCTGAAACGCTTTGAATATGGTGTCTATTATTTTCGTTTACTCTATATTTTAAAATCAACTTTTTTGGAACCAAGGCTAAAAAATTAAATCTTACAAATAAACAGTTCAAAATGAAAATTTTGGGGAAATCATGATTTTTACATTTATATTTCACTTCAGATGCTTTGTATGATGAAAATGTTCTTATCAATATGAAGTTTACTCCTTTTATTTTCTATGATTTAGATACTGAATGTTTTACTTGCCGTTAGTTTTCTGTTTGGCAATTTGCAAGGGTAATTTTCAATGAAAATAAGCATTTCTACATTCTTTTGAGGTGTGGAAGTTTGAATTATTTATCTTCATTATTTTAAGCTTGGTATATCTTTAGTGACGCTGCAAAATTATAAGCATTTTCATCATTAAAAATTTGGGAACTATAAAATTATCAAAACCATTCTATAAAAATAATAAACAAGAAATAAAACACATTCATTACTAAATAAAATATATCACTTTCTTTTGTCTTTATTCTTCTTTAGCTTAATAAAAAGTAAAAATATAATGTAAAAATAATTTAGGTCATTTAATAATGTAACAAATTATAATCATTTCATAAAGTACTAAACCATTGCTATTCATAGGCATCATACATTAAATTCAGAATTTCAGATAATTTACAAACAAAACATTTTGGAAAATTCATGTAACAAGTTCATGATTTTAAAGTATATTTTCAACAACATTGAACGTAATCAAATTTCCTTAATCATTTTTAATGTCATTTTCTTTAATGTCAAATTTTGCCGTGAATTATATATTCTTTCATTCGATTCATAAATACAGTAGTTCAATACTTTCTTTACGTTTTTACTTGCCCTCGCAATTTTGATTAAAAATGTAAATTTCTATTTTGAATTTGTAATCAATTTCTCTCTAAAGTAAATTTGAAATTATATATTTCTAACTAAATGGGTAGAGCTGAAAACACATGAGAAGGAAGTTTCACAATGGACATTTCAAATTATTATCAAAATTCTTATAAAAATAGTGTTAAAAAGTATTAAATGACAAAGCTTATTTAGGGATATTTTATACTGGTGAAAAATATAAATAATGAATGTTGAATAAAGAGATTTTAGTTGTAATTAGAAAGACTTGTGAATTTCCTGCACAGACATAAATATTGTGTTAGATTCGAGATGATCTCAAGGGATGAATTTACAAGTTTAATGAGAATATTTTTATAAAATTCTCTCTGAATTAATTAGCATAAATATATATGTTTATTGTTATTTATTTGAATAATTGTTGTTTTTTTAAGTCTTTCTCATATTTTATGAATAATGAAATTCAACAATAGTTAAGAATTTATGATATTTTGTAAATCAAAAACAAAAAATGAAATTATTCTGAAATATTTCCAGATTAAAATGTTTACAAAGGAATGTATTACATTTTCCAGAAAATATTTGTGGCAAAATTTATAAAGAGTTCAATAGCTTGAAATTTGACAGTCTTTATTATTAACTCTTAAAAGCAATAATGTCGATAATTTGAAGGCATAATGTTCATTTCAGGTCCTGGCTATTCCCATACACAAAATACCACTGATAAATAAATATTCATCTGTTTTTTTCTAAAATAGCTTACTGATCATTATAGCATTTACTTACTGACACTTTTCCACACATCTAATTATGTATGGCCTTAGAAATGTAAACTCACATGTAGACACATTTTTTAATTGCTATAGTAATCTTGTTATTTTTTAACCAGATTTTTCTTTTATTCCATAATGTTTTTCATTCAATTCTATAAGTTATAGAAAATGTAGGTAATTGGTTATATTTCATGGAAAGATTAATTAATAAATTAAAGATAATTTAATTTAATAATTCCGTGAAAAATAAAAATATTAAAATGTAAAGCAAAAATTTAATAAAATAATCAACAAAAAAACAGTAAATATATTCTTTCAGGATCAAAAAGACAATCTTCTAAAATTAAAGTAGAGTTATTTTAAATAAAGCTAGATGAAAACTTTTTAAATAAAACAATCTGCTATCGGAATAAATAAAAAATAATGATAATAATCACCTGGGGAAGAATTTAACATCAATCTCAGTTAAAACTAAGAATTTTAAAAATGATCAAACTTTAAATACAGACTTAGGAAGTCAATATTCAGTTATATTATTTTCTTCATGATATACAGCACAAATGGTACAAATGTTATTTTATAAGCCTTCTGCATAACCATGAATGCATATATTTTTGAAATATAGTATTTGTTTTTATAATAACCTATTGTCGTCTCCAATTCTCTCAAAAATATTATGTTAAAATATAAAAATTAAAATTTCATAAATATTAAATATATAGATAGGTATTTGTTAAATAAGATCTTTAAAGTAACAAACACAATATATTGTACTCTAGATCGTTATATTATTATTACAAATTTATAAGGAGAATTAAACATTTAGAAACAGTATCAGAATTTAATAAGTGTTAAATACCTTAATTATATTTATCAATAGATTTCTTTCTCAATATAATGAATCATTCAAATATATATAGAATTATTACAAAGTTTAAACATAAATAAGATAATTTTTGAAAAATTTAAATCATCAAACATTTGAAATTCAAATTTAATTTTATTCTTGAATAGTACTTATTTAGTTCTCTCCTTCTAATTATGGTTGCATTGCTTTTATATTTTTTCATTTTTTATAAAAACAGATGTGAGCATTTTAACAAAATATCACAAAATGATATATATATATATATATATATATATATATATATATATATATATATATATATATATATATATATATATATATATATAAAATATATATGTGTGTGTGTGTATGTATACATGTGTGTGTAGTGTGTATTCTAAAATTTCCATTTATTTCGAAAGCATTTTTTCTGTGTACAATCAATCAATGTAAGAATAAAAAATGCCATAAAGGAAAAACAAAAAAGACTTATTTTAATTGCTTAGCGTATAAAGAAATGACTGAAGAATCTCAATTTCTTAAATGGAATTGAATATTATGAAAACAATTACAAGTAATTCTCTCTAGCATCTAGTTTTTTTTGTTTTTTAAATTCTTTGGAATAATAAGAAATTACTTAATTGATTTTCCGTATATTTTTCTTAAAATTAGTAATTCAATCTAACATTACGAAGTAATTTTTACGGACTAAACTGGAAATTATAATGAAACAAAATCAGCGGAATGATAAGGAATTACTTAATTGATCATCAGAATATTTCTTGAAATGATTAATTTAATCTCATGTCACCAGGTTACTTCTTATGAATCAAAATGGAATTTAGAATGAAATTATGTGCATTAATTCTTCGTTGAAAAACTATAGCTGTATCTTATTGTTTTTTAATGCCACATCTTTATATTTCGTATTTTAAATATATAAAATTGATTTAATAACTAATATTTTATTGATTTGATTCCTATAGAAATTGAAATCGTCTGCTGCTAAGAACGTAAGCAAATTAAAATAATTAAAGGACTTCAGGTGTGACTGATGATAACTCAGTCAACTCATATAAGTTAACTCAGTTATATACATATTATTAAATTTACATCGTAATAAAATTGTATATTGTTCTATATATCATGAACAAGTAACATATTTCACACAGGAAAAATTAATAAAATGTTTATTATATATGAAAAGGGATAATGAAAATGTTACCAAATTTAATTTAATATTCATTAAGAAAGAAGTTTATGCTATTTTCCCTGCTTAAATATAAGCACTTTAAAAAATCTCTTAATCAAACTTTGCATAATAAAATTAAAGAAAACAATTTTAACTAGTTAAACTTCAATAAAATTAATACTTTTAGTTTTTAGAATTGTGATTCAAAGATAGTATAATGTTTTACTACAAAAGGCAATGTAATAAATTTGAAAAAAAATATTTCTTTATCAGTACACATGCTCATACTTTAAAAATCCAAAAATGATTAATAATTAAATATCCACAAATTGAGAAATATTATGCTATGAAAATTTTGCAAATAACATTTATTTGAATATATTGATAAATATTTCAACTTAAAATGACTGTTAACTAACTAAATGACTGACTCTAACTAAAGTGCTGCAAAATATAAGCAAACATTATTATTGCTTCATCTCATTTCTTTAAATAATTTACGAATTTACTATGCACTTTATAAAATTACCTGAATAATAGTATTTTTATTGCAACTCGAATAACGTTATTTAAGTTTTTGAGTTGCAAATAAAATGAAGTAAATAATAAAATTTGCTGGTATTTCGTAAAATATAATATGCAATACTGTAAATGGCATTTCCCATATTATTAATATATGAAATTAGTAAAATGTAATTTTACTATTTTTCAGATTTGCTAACAAATGAAGAACATTTGAAATAGATTATTCTAGTGAATAATTATGTGTTATTTAATACAAAACTGTTCCTTATAAAATGTATTTCAGTAATAAATATAAAATTTTACCTAAAAATTATAAAAAATATTTGCTTTGACAAGTTTATTTTACGTACGAATGCATTCAGCCAGGAATATTTCAAAAACCTTCGATAATATTTTACTCGGATTTCTCTTCTATAATTTTAACTAAATATAACTATAATGTAGCATATTCGATAAAAAATTCTAAAAATAATTTCTATCTATATTTTAAAGAGATATAGATCTTTACTAGATAGTGGTTAGAAAAAATGAATTTATATGGTTTTTTAAATAAATATAATTTTTGATATCTACGTTTTGCAATGAAACATGTATGTTAAGAAATTCTTTATATGCAAAACAAATAGTAAATTACTTATAGAGAATAATTTATAAAAAAGACATAACTACATTTGGCTTGATGAAATCGATAGAAAGTTTCTATTCACAAAGAATTCTTATAAAATGAAATACAAACATTATAAATTATGCTAATCATAGAAAAACATTTTGTTTTTGATATTAATTCAAAAGTACTATAAATTATAACTAGTACTATAAATTATCTCATTGTATTTAAAATATTTCCATTAATTCTCCTTTCAATACCAGATAGTAAATAAAATTTATAATCAGGTAAAAATATATAATCAATTAATAATAGTTTATAGTAAAAAATTAAAATATAAAATCAATTTCTCCAATATTTATAATAAATGTCTTGAAAATAAACTGTAATGAACAATGTTAGTTTCAAGTAATTGCAGTTAATATTATCAGTTTCAGTAATTAATCTTAATTTAACACTCGCTGAAATAGTAGATAGTTAATATTAAAGATTGCACTCTACTCTACAGTTTTATCCCAGCCTGGTAAATGTGTCACTTAGCATCAACATTTCTTCAGTGCAACATCTTACTAAAGCATAAGGCATAAATTCTTAATGAAAATATTTCGACAGTATTGAGAACCGACAATTACGTCATAGCGCATAATTCACTGATGAATTTAATATAAAAAGATTATGTGTTAAATTTAATTTGAGATAAAGATTTTGTCTTAAAATTGGATAAAATAATTGCGTATTTTTTAGAATTGATTCTTTAAAATCTTGCATTGGAAAGGGAATTTTAATTCATCTTGACAAACTGTCAAAAAAGAAATCTAAATTTTCGAATTAATTACACCATTTAAATTTTTTTCTTCATTAACAAGTGAGAGCGCATTCCTTAATCCCTTTTTCTTTAGCAATTTTAAAAGTTAAAATCAATCAGTATTTTAATTAATTAAATACAAATTACAAATTGAAGCATACAAAAACAAACACACACACAAGCAAAGTTGTTACCAAATTATTTTGATTGTAATCAAACTAAAGCTAACATAAGCAGTAAATATAATAATATATGATAGTTACCACCAAATAGAATATCGTGATTGTACAATGTAGCATTTCTGAAAGACATGATTTTTTTTTCGAAAGTGTAAAATATTGAATCTTTTAGATTTTCAAAAGCTAAAAAAAATTAAAAAAATAAAAAATAAAACTAAAAATAAAAAAAAACATGATCAAAACTGTCCAACTTTTATATGGTACTAGAGACACATTGTCAGAAGCCATAATATGATACATATATCATGTAAACAATTAAAACACTATTATTAAAGAAAACTGTAATGGCAAAAAGGTGATAAACTGCAGTAAACATATTTTTGAGGTCAATCTGTATTCTCTAGAGTCAATAGTTATAGCTGGTAATCTTCTTCATGAGCAGAATATTTAAGGCAGGACAACTATTCCCAAGCTAATTTTTACAGATGTTAATGTCAAACGTCATTTACGGTGGTTTCACACTCACTACACCCAGTTGATTGATAAATGGAAGAAAGTAACATGATTTGATGAGTTATATTTCTTACTGCACTTGCTCAGTTACGGTTTCATGAATACGAAAATGAAGTTACACCTCTACCCAGGTCTTCACATTCACCGACTTCAATATAATTACACTATTCATATGTATTTTAAAATGATATATTTAAAAACGTCTTATATGGAAACAATAACCTCCACTAACTTCTTTTCCAGAACTTTCACAATATATTCATGGATAATTGTGTATTATTCATCTAAATACTATTCATAACAATAATCCATTCCTAGTCAATTTAAAGCAGTATTACACGGTAAAAAGGGTTCTACACCTTATAAAAATCTGTGGTGTTTCCATTATTTCCATTTTTCGTATCATTGCACAGGAAATAGAAAACTGACACCAAGAAAAAACGAGTTACAAGTAAATTAAAATCAAGTACAGCACTTGTCATGCTGGTGCTTTATTTTATTAATTTAAAGACACAAGAGAAAGTACGTATTGTGCAAGTAATTTGAAAATCACAAAAAATATTTTTCAATTATATATGTATATAGAATTTATAATCTTTGCAATTATGATTATTATAAAATAATATCTGTAACTGCAATGATTTTCAATTGAATGATCCATGCATACAGGCATATCATTGCATAATATTATTCTGTAAGAAGATTGCAATTTTCGGTAACGCAAATACATATTTTTTATATATAATTAGTTAAATCACCATAGTTAACCTGGATTATGAGTTATACTGGATTTTTGTCTTCCAACCGTATTCCATAAAATTCGACAAAAATGAGATCGAGTGATCACTATCAGGAATTCAAATATTAATAAATCAAACTATACATAATGTTAACTAGTTACAACAGTTTGGATAAATGTGATAATATAGCCATAAATCGTCTTGAATATTGTTCAGAAATGACACAACCACCAGTTTATTCACAAATACATGCATGATTTGATGCGAATTTATATGGGAGTGACTGTAAGTTTCTTATTTTCGTTCTTCTTACTTTTACAAAAATGAGTTTTCTAAATCATAGTTTCAGAATTAAATCTGATGTTTTAACAAATTCAAAAGCTTGATTACAAGGAATAACCAGGCTTACTTCTAATCTAAAAATGATCATAAATGTTAACAAGATGAAGATGTCTTTCATCAGATAACAATAGATTTGTAAACCTTTCTTTAATTGACTCCTCAGATAGCCTTGATTCAATATAAAGTCATGAATGTTGTAGGAAGACTGATTTGTAGTTGTTCCTCAAAAAATCGATTCGTGAATGTTCATTTTGTCATAAAAGCTCTGGTACTAACAATAACTCTGATTTTTGGTGCTAAATCAGAACATTGAATTACAACATTACCATCAGTGTCTGGTAAAAAATTTGTTTTTTTAAGGACAGTGCCTTTCCATCAAAATTGTTTGCAACAATCATGCAGATTATAATCACCCAAAATGATTTTTTCTGTAGTTTCAATTCAGCATGTATATCTACCTTTCTACATCACACTACAATACCCCTTTGTTCCAGCTAATATAAATATTCCCTTCTAACTCATCTTAACATTTCTTTTATTCAGAGTCTTTTCCCAAGAGAAATTTCATTTGCAACAAATAGCTCAGGAGCTACGTGACATTTTCAAAGCAAGCGTGTTTTGCAGTTTCATCACGACATTAAATCGAAATAGGCATTATCTTTTTTATGATACATGCATGCATACATGCTTATAGCAAACTTGAATAATTTCATCGTGCCTGCAAGTTATATAAAAATGAATTATTAATAAATACTTTTTTAGTACAAAATTATTACCAATTGGATATTTTATTTTATGTCAACTTAAAATGTGAGATTACAAATTTTACAACATGAAAATTAACTAGATTGTTATATAAATTTTGTTTAATTACTAAAATTTATCTTTATGAATATAATTTATTTTACGGCAGCAAAATATTGTGTCCACAACAAAATTGCTAGATGACTAGATAAACCGATTGATGGTGAGCACTAGATTAAGGTATTTTTAGTTTAGTTCTAATAAAAGCAGAGTTTTTATGTTCGTGGGACATTAAATACAATTAGGAAAAATAATTCCTAAAACCACAGGTATATTATGCAACAGTCTCTTTCTGAATAAACATGAATTTAATTACAAATCATATAATTTACATATACTATTATTGTAATGATATATTTAGCACTTTGTAAATGATATGCATAGCGATTCTTTCATAAATTTTATAAGTTAAGATAAAACAAAATACAAATATATTTTTCTTTTTAAGTATTCTATAAAATATAGGATATTTTCTACATACAAATTTTTGAAACTTAAGTTGTTTGTAATATGCATATAATAATACTTTTTGTACAAAAATAATTATATAATTGATTTTTAAACGAAATATATTTTCGAAATTGTCTAGTTTTCCATATTTGTAAGATTAATAATTTTAACTATATCACATGTAAGGATTTTACAGCAGAAAAATTCACTCATGTTCTTTAACTAACAAAATTAATTCCATAAGCTCTTTTTGATTAAAAGTACAATGTTCATCTTAAAAAAATGAAAACATGAAGCGATAAAGTTGTCCCTTTCAGTTCCATTTTTTTTTAAATTGCATGTACAAAATTCGGAAAAATATGTTTTACAACATTTTTAATTAAAACTTTCTCTTTAATTTGGCTGTTTGTTATTTTCTTAAGACATATTCTTTTAATTATGCTTTCGCTTTTTTAACTCTCTGATTACACGTTCATAAGTTGCGCCTTTTGTTCCTGAAGAAAGCTAACATTTCTACAATTTCAGTATCTCTCTGTTAAGATAATTAAATGTGAGAAAAAAAAGTTAAGAACGCATGTTTTTGCAGCAAGGCAACTACAATGATGCGAAATATATCCATTTTTTCTCCTTTTTATTATTTCGGTTGCTTTAATTCTAATTTCCAACTTCTAGCAAAATCTTTGACATTTATTCTAACATAGAAAAGAAACAATAATTTTACGAAGAGTAAATACATGAAAATTTATATTAAAATGTTACTTATTGGGCAAAAGTAAAAAAAAAAAAAAAAAAAAAAAAAAAAAATTTGAAAATTTATCTCACTTTTTATTCAAATGAACTTCTGTTAAGGAAAACTTAATTTTCGAAATTTAAAAACATTTCTAAGCTCAATATATAATATAATTGCAGTATTAGACAATGATGAAATATTTAATAATATATTTTCTGAATTATATGTATCAGACTTTCTTCATTATTTTAATAATTTCGTGTGCTTATGAATGAAGCGTATTCATAGGATCAAGTATTCTTAAATGTTATTGGGAAATTATTTAAACTTTTAAGAAATTTCATTTTATTGTATTGAATTCATCTATTCTGAAAAAGCTTCATATATTTGCTGCCAAACAATTTCAAACCTTCTAAACAAATAAAAAAGAAGCAAAGTAAGTAACCAGTACTGCATTAGTAACAGTTGCAGTATTATATAAATACTATCAAACTTCTAAGTGTCCTATCTACCATGTTTTAAAGTTGAAAATGTATGTATCTATAGTTAATAAACAAAAGCACTATTTTAAAATTTACTATCCTTTAAAATTTTACCTACAGTTCAGACATACGTATAAAATTTTCTGTTGAAAAACAGAACTTCCATTTTGTTTCAAAATAATATTTGTGGTAATAAAAGCAGAAGTCTTATGCTTGTAATTTAAAATTCCTAAATATATAATGTTTTCTTTTGAGAAAAACAACACCAAAAAGACTTAACATAAACTTACTAACAATCTAATACATAAAAATCCAAGGAGTTTTCATACATTTAAAAGGTATTTTCAAAAGTAATAATATTTCTCTTAAAAATATTATAGTTTGAGGATTAATATCCGAAACAACTTTCTAATTATGAACTGATGCATCACATATAAATTAAAAGTTTTAAAATTTTCAATAGGAAGCCATATATGTGTGCTTCTGTAAAACTTTTCATAAAAAATCATTGAACAATTAACAAACAGCACACATTTCATTTTAATTGGTATTATTTTACTTTAATTGGTGCATGCTTTTTTCTAAGGAATGAGGTTTTTATTATTCACATGTGGCCAAATCTTTATCCTCAAATATTCTACATGCTAATTCTTTTGTTCAGAGAAATTATACATAAGTTAACTAAATTTAGTAAAATATTTTCAAAATTCCTTATGTACTTTCTTTTGTATGTTAATAGTAATTACCAATTTTCTTGTAATAGCTTTATCTGGTATCTGCAGCATGTGTTTCATATATTTTTTCAGAACATATTTCCTACAAGTATTGTGATTTAATTTTTTCAAAGTATAGATATGCAACCAATAAAAATTCAGCTTTGAAATGATTATTATACTGCTAAAATATGTCTTTAAAGACGTTAAGTTATTCGAAAAATTCTAGATTACTGATTTCTAAAACTGTGATAGGCACTTTCATTCTTTTTCAATGAAAGATATTGCATAGCATCATGTTTTAAATATTAGTATTTACCTGAAATATAAGAGTAAAAATAAAATACCACATTAGCTACAATTGCATTCCATAATGAAACTTTTTATTGAATTCTGTATATGTTTTATGCGTGTGTTTCCTCACACTTACTCTAACATATATCAAATTAAATATATTCTCCTATCTAAAATATTGAGAGAATTTTATTTTTCAATAATACCTATTATATAGCGTATAAATCTTAAAATGATTCAATAACATTAAGTATTAATCACAATTTATGTGAAGAAATGTATAAATTTAGCAAGATAACTATTTATAAATACTTATTTGGAATTATTAAACAAATTAAACATTAACACATAATTAGGAACAACATTTTTTATAAACAAAATTATAATTGTTATGTTAAATAATTGTATCTTACTGACGTTTTATGGTATAAAAAACTTATCGTGTTATTATCTTTTGTTAGAATAACCCATTATAAACCTTTGATGTTTTTTAAAAAAATAAAAATTTTGGAAAAAGTGTTTACATAAAAGAAATCTTTATAATTAGTTTCTTCATTAAAACTTACGGAAAGAAAAACTTTTAGAAAAAATCTTAAATTTAAATTTGTTTTTATGCTGTAAAAAGAAAAAAGTGTATTCTTAGAAAATAAATAAAAACATGCACTTATTGGCCTCTAAGCTTTATTAAAGGTTATAATATTTTAGAAGAATAAAATAAAAACTTGATCATTTTCCATAATGCTTAGCGAGATTATAGAGTAATTATTAAGTTATAAGAATAAAGCTAGACATTTCTGTCCACGTTCCCTTTCTCATATAGTCAATACTGTAATTTTATGAATATTTTATTATTCATCCCGAAGTTGTTAGAAATATATAATTATACACATAAAATCGTTAAGAATTGTGGAATTATTTTTTTGAAAATAATTAACATGGGTAAGGAAGATTTGAGTATTTAATGAATGCAAAGAAAATAGTTTTAAATAAAATATAAATTTAAAGAAGTTCGCATGTTTTTAAATTTAACACAATAATAAGATTAGATTATAATTGTTTTAGCTTAAATTTCCGTAACATCAAAATTATCCCAATAATTATTCATTCTTATAAAGAGCAATTTTAATTTAATTTAATTTAATTAATTTCAGTAAAGAACCAAAGCAACTTTGTAAATTTTATGATAGAAAAATATATATTAAAAGAGATGTGAAAGTAAATGAAATGAAATATTAAAAAATTCAAAGTAAATATGAATCATTCAAAAGTAAATATAATGAGACATGAAAAATATCAAGGATATATAAATGTGGTAAACTTAAATTTAAGAGAGAAAATTTAAAAATTTTTGAGTAAACAAATATAAAATTCTATAATTGAAGTAGTTAAACTCTAAAATAATATTAAGTTAGTTTTTACTCGACTATAAAAAAGTTGATAAAAAAACATAAAAATATTTTAAGAGAACTAATTAGAAGATGAAATATAGACTAATTATTTTTATATTTTCGTGTGTATATTATATAACACATAAATTAAAAAGTACGCATGTCATGGAAATTGTGAAAAAGTATAAAGTATAATTAATTTGTTTACATAAAATATTTAAATTATCACTAGAAATAATGATATATAATTAAAAGCAGTAAAAAAATTCATATTTAAATTTACTTTTGAGACAATTTCTTCTTCAAAAAATTTCACTGATCAAATAGTCTGTAAAAGAAGAATTTTCTTCTGGTTTTGAAAAAAGGAAAGTTAATGAAATAAAATATTTTTATTTTGCAAAGTAAATATTGATTCATTTGCAATTATTCTTTTTGCATCTTTTGATTTAGACGTTTCTTTAAAATACAAAATTTGTGTTTCTTAAAATTTTGAAAGAATATTTGCTTGATTGCTTCATTCGATTATATTTTTAAATGAATAAAAATTCGAATAGATTTATTTTCTGTTTCTTTCAAAAGAAGCAAATTAAACTAAATGATAAAGTAAATGATTTTGTCATCTCCTATTCTACCCAAAAGTGCCTATCAGTATAAGCATATTGTCTTTTATTGCATGTCTACATGTTTTTAAATTGATTCGTATATATTCTATATGTAAAAGAAAAGAATATGTGTAAGTTCTGCATAATATATATATATCTCTCTCCCTTTCAGAAACATTTTTACTAGGTAACGTCTTTCATATCAAAAAGAAATATCAACCAATATGATGTCGACTCAAAAAGTAAAAATGAACTCTCAAAATGACATTTTAAAAGAATTTTTATTATAAAATTGTAAAAGAAACTACAAAAATTTATGAACATCATGAATATGAAAACATTTTGTATTAAAGAAAAATTTGAGTAGATTAGTTTAATAATATTTTTGGAGTCTTATAAAAAAAATTTAGTTTTTTTATTATGTAAAATATTTATTCTGAAAACTCTATATTTTCCATTTATTTAATAAATAATGGTATAGAAATTAGAGAT
This sequence comes from Latrodectus elegans, assembly GCA_030067965.1. Classification (NCBI taxonomy): domain Eukaryota; kingdom Metazoa; phylum Arthropoda; class Arachnida; order Araneae; family Theridiidae; genus Latrodectus; species Latrodectus elegans. Next base: position 47,803,649 of record CM057811.1, on the reverse strand, counting down.
GAGAAAACACATTTCCTTTCATATTTATGTGGTCAGTATCTATGTATTTAAGTCATACATAAAGAGTCAAATATTTATATATAACTTCTGTAAAACCATTCGCATATTATTAAGTGTCACTTCATTCACCATTGCCTAGATCTAATGGCATCCAGCTCTCTTCAAAAACAATATATCTATACAGATGGCATGAGTGTGGTCATCCAATTAGACCATTTTAATGACAAATGTCATCCAGCTATTTTAGAAATGTTGGATATTATAAGTATATTGAAGAATAAAGGATTTGAAAACTTTTTTATTGGTTTCTAAGCCATGTTGCCATTGCTGGAAATGAACTTGCAGATAATGCTGCTACAATTGCCACTGACTGATTTTTATATAAAAGATTGACATTTTTTGACATTAAATAAACTCTCAAACATTTTATTTCCTTCCACTGGCATAAAATTTGGCATTTGCACGTATGCAAAAAATAGTATAGTATATCATTCACATTCTTGCATTTCTAGTTGCACCTATGCGTGAAACCATCAGTCTAAGTATACGTAAAACTCTCATTGTCAATTTCGTATTGAATATACTAGATTTACACACAAGCACTCATTCTTGTCTCAAAGTGCTCTGATTTGTCACATGTGTAATGTACCATATACAGAACATAACACTTTAAATATCTGTTCAATGGAATGAATTTCAATAGTTCAATGGATATATGAATTAGTGTAATTTTAATATCATAAATTTAATTTTATCAGACTTTATTGGGATTAAACAACATAGAAATACATTTGAATTCTTAAGAGTATTTTGCTTCTTGAATTCCATTTAAAACTTTTATCCATATTAACATTTCATAAGCTTTTCTTGAATTTTTGATACATTACATCTTAAACACTTGACTGGTCCTTAAAATAGAAGTTTTATTTTAGTTTTAAATATTGAATGGTTCAGAAATATCCTATATTTTACCTTTTTTTTGTGAACCCCCACAAAATCAAATCAATCATTCGACGTTGATCAGTGTTTTATATTAGTTCATGGTATCATTTACCATAGAATAATATTTCTTATTGGAAACTGGTGCTCTAAGTTCTATGAGAGTATATCTACACTGGTAAGCACCATGTGAAAGTTCTTTTAGACAGCAATGGTGTCGTTGTTTAAAAGAACATTCATAGTGCTTACCAGTGTGTTACAAAATCATTAATATGTAAGTTTTTTTCTCAATATGGCTTATATGACGGAATTATCAGCAGTCATTTCCCACCAGCTTGGTAATCTTGATCACTTGATATTAATTCAAGTAACTTCTGGCCCTGGGACTATTTGAAAGATGTGTTAAGAAGTCTGATAGCAAATTTAGCTTAACTGAAGATACGCTTTGCACAGAGCATTCTGCATATGATCATAGCGAAACTTAAATGAATTACCACTTCTCGACTAAATCTTGTCGAAGAAAACGATAAACAATACATTGAGCATGTTTTAGGTGAGTTTTACATGATTTAAATACCGATTTTATTGAAGCATTTTGAAGTTCTTAGACATGGGATAGTTAAAATTAAAATTAATCAAATCCTTTTGTGCAATTTTGGCCTAAAATGGATTAAAAGTTGAGTTTTCCTAGCCAAAATGACTTGGCCTTAATTTAGTTCTTGTGTTAACTAATCCTAAGTGATCATGAAAACTAAAATATTTTTTTTTATTTTAAGAGACTTTATTCGTTGCTCTAGACTCATTTTTCATTTGTTGTTGAAGCTTGAATTGCAATTTATAAAATTTGGAATGGTTTTTTTTCTGATTTTTTTTTCTGTTTCAACTTTTTTAAAAAATATTCTGTTAAATTTAGTGACCCTATGATCAGTGGTTGTTTTTATAGTGATTAAATATTTAAATTTTAATCATAATTACATTCTAGTTTTACTGTATATATATGTATACAATATATATATATATTGTATATATATATGTTGTTTTAGATAAGAAATTAATGATAATAATTTATATATTTATTCTATTTTCTAATGATAATTGTATGTTTTATTATTCTTTTAAGTGTGATGCTCATATTTTTATTTATTATATATATATGCATATATATAAACACAGATATAAATAGCATGGTTTTAAATAATGTCTTAAACTATTATGAAGGAAATTTACATGAAACTAGTCAGGAAACCCATGAATCTATAAGATTCTAAGGGGTGATGGAGTATACCAGATTTGTTCATTAACGTTCATTTTTTACAATATTGCTTGATACTGAAAATGTCGGGAATCCGAAGAGTGGTTCCGGTGACTACTTTCGTTATCTTGGCTATCTTATCGCCTTTCAAGAAACTTCAAAGATTATACTTGCATGAACTGATATGAATGGATATAGATGATAACACAAAATAATTACGTATCTGTTATCAGTCAGATTCGTCAGGAATCCCATAGCACTATTTCATCATTATAGTTCCTCCAGCTTAATTATTCCCTAGCTTACATTTATGATACTCAGATTAGAAAGAAAGAAATTCAGTCCTTAATTTCATATGCACATCAGTCAAATATAATTGGAAACGATCTTGTTAAGATAAATAGAGTGGGTAATTCACGAAATATTAAAAATGGTGTTAGTTGGACAAAGCGCCTTAAGGCTTCGTGCTGTATAAACAACAATGATTCATATGTTTGTTTTCAGCTCTGAAATTACATTAAAATTGTTTGACTTGAAAATAGTAGTTTCCAAGCTTACACTTCATGATCCAGAACTGAAATTCCTTGTAATTTTGGAGCTGTTCCACATTTAAGAAAATATATCATTTTCCAATGACGCATTTCTATAAAAGTCTTATTTTAGGAATTATTAATATTCAATAATTAATGAAAAAAAGTTAATGTCAGTATCAGATGTCTTTTGTGAAATAATCTTACCCGAAACTACAAATTTCATCATTTCTTCGATGTAATATGGGCATTACAAGTTACTTCAATCTTCACGGCCTACCATTATAACAGCCAATAACGATATATCAGCTCTGTTAGACACTTTGCTTGTATAGGATTTTCTCTCACATATAATTATTAACTGGTTGCTTATTTCTTTCATTTTAATAGCTATACTTTTCCATTTTTCTGTAATTTGAATGTTGATATCATATATACAAATAATTGTTCACTCTAAATATATTTATTCATTGTACTTTTTATCTAATGCAATATTACAAAGTTTATCTAAGTAACAGTGGCACTATAATCCGCATGTATTTGCATACTTTTTATACTATTATATATATTTATGCAACAAATTTTAGCAAAATTATTTCCTGATAATGGTAATTTAACTAAAATATACGTAACATTTCTATTATACTTCTTGAAGTTTACTATTTTTTATTGATTCAAGTACTTTAAACTTTTAAATATTTCATTGAAAATCTTGCTTGTTTTACTTCAGTTATCCTACGTTTTTATTCACAATTAACGCATATTAATCATTGATTAATTAATAATGTATATTATAGTATGAAATAAATAAATTATTCTTATCTATCGAATAACGAATGTGAAGAGTAGTATGATAATTTTTTAGATATAAATGCTTAATTATTCTTTTTTAACTGTACAAAATTGTTAAAAAAAGAATAATTAAACATTTATAAAATTTTAGTATTATATAAATGTTAATTATTCTTTATTTATTTATTTATTTTTTAATTATTTCTTAATTATAATCTTCACATATTTTTGAGTACAAAAATATGTGAACTATGTTTGTACAGTATTTAGCAAGTGAACTAATTGATTTTACCTCAATGCATTCATTTTGTGAACTTAAAAAATATTTACATATTATTATAGAAGATACATTTTCTTCAGTCATCTATTCCTTAACTGAAATCAGAATCATTTACATAAGACCAAAGCCAAATTTATACTCATATTTTAAAATAAATACCATGTTCCATACATTTTAACATTTAAATAAACAATAAAAATGTTTCAAATTTATTGTTAAACATTTTTTAAAGAATATTCCTACAAACTAATAAAGGAAAACTTTAAATCTTCATGTCGGGCATTAATCGAAGGAGATAGGAAAGAGGCACAAACATTACATTTGTCGAAAAAAACTATTCCTGTTAGTATATATTTCTTCTGAAAAGCTCCAAAAGAATGGATGAAGCGAGTAAAGTGTTTTGTTTTTTTTAATTCATGGAAACATTTTATGTATTCTTAACAAATGCAAAACAAAATCCCTCACTTTAATTTATATTAATTAAAATTACCATGTTAAGAAAAATATATCAATTTTAGAAAAGTGACAAGTGTATTGCCATATTCTTCATATATAAAAGAAATTTTCAACTTAAATAAATTCAAAAGCAATGCAATAATCAAATTTTCGCATGATTCCACTAAAAAGAAGAAACTTTTTAGTAGAATACAAAATATAGCATCAGATTGTTTTTATAAATTGATTGAATATATCACATTTTAAGAAGGGTTTTCACTGGAAAGAAAATTATTACATTAATCAATCAAAATAAAACGAAATATAACAATAATATATATTTAAAATAAGTGAATATACTAATAATTGTAACGATAGTATTATACATATTTTAAAACATGGCACAAAAAATCTATTATTACGTTATAGAACATAGAAAATAGAACATCAAGAAAGAATCTTAGGAGTGAAATGAAATGTAATGTATAATGATACCGTTGAGGTGTTCAACAAATAAATACGTAGTACACAATTGCACAAAAACACGGCAAAATCAATGATGTTTCGAAATGCTTGGTGTTGCCATACATGATGCAACACGGCTGAGAATTGAGTTAATCAGACGTCTGATGTTATCCTGAGGCACACACACAGATACTCCTACAAATACTAAGCTGCTGTTGTGGTGAAACTCAATAATTTCAGAAAAACTCCGAGGAAAATCCAGATTCGTTTTTAAGGTACACGAACACGTTCAGAGCACTTTTTTTTTTAAATACACTGCGTACATACATTGTAACAATTTTTCTTATTTCACTTTAGGAAACATTAATATTAAGCTACTAAAATTTGATATATTCCAATATTGTTCTTCAGAAATGTTAAATATGTATACTCATTTTAAGCATTTTTTGAAAACTTTAAAAAATGCTAAATAAAAAAAACTATTAAACATATTTGAAAAAAAATAACACCAAATAACCTATATGTTGTTATCTAGAGCATGTACTAACATTTTAAGTTTTTGTTAAAAATAAAAAAAATTACAGCCAGTTGAATATTTATATTGAAATTTTAGCCAAATTTCTATGCCATTATTCGAATAACAGACCATAATTTGGAAAATATTTTAGTGATTAAAATTCTTTTAGTACATTCCCTAGAAAACAACATACAGATCACGCTCATGAAATTCTATAGTGATATTATAAAAATATTTTGAGTTATAGTTTTTGAAGCATGCAAATTATAAGTAAAAGCTAGTTCTTAGAAAATCGCATTTAAAAATTAGTGTTGTGTCTTCATAAGAAATTCTCTTATTTGCTGATTAATTTTTTTATTTGATTTCCTGATTGATTTCCGGAACAGTAATTATTTTATGTATCTTTTAAAAGCTTACTAAATTTATATTTGAAAACTAAACACTGTTTAAACTAATTTTTAACATCATTCTGGCCCTTTAAAACATCCACTTCCGATGCTTTAAATGTCCCCTTTTGGTTTCCTAATCTTTACAAAATCCTTTATATCTCGGAACCTAATTAACGTAGAGATAAAAACAAACCTGTTTCAGAAAGCTATTTACATACCTAATTTAACGAAAGAATAAAATAAATTTATCATTTTTGGTCGAAATTGACGTTTTCAACGTCAATGTCAGCTTAGTGTCAACGTATACGAGTACCTTAATAATTGAATTAGAGACAAAAATTCACAACACAAATATAAGGAAATTTAATAGTTTATTTTTGCAACTTAATAACAAGAGAAGTTAACACTCACAATCAAATCATTCTAGATTAAATAATTGATTTAAATTCTAACTTAATAGTTCTTTTGTGGCATTTACACATTTGACCATATCTGAAATCAGAACGAGAGATTGTACTCACTTCTTTTAAAAGTACTAATAGCTTGTATTGCCCCCTATCGTCAATAGCTTCTCTGCTCTTCGGTGTCGAAGTATCTCTTCTTAAATCCACTTCTCAAACTACATCCGTGATCTTAGATTTCCATTTCTATCAGCTTATCTTTCAACATCTCGTTTGGCTTGCTGCTCTTCATGTTCTTGCTCATTCTTCCTGAGGTGTCATACGCTTTCTTTTCTCTTTGCTATCTCTCATCAGAACTTATTGTTCTTCATTCCTTCATAACTTCTTCTGTTTTATCCTCATCTTGTCTGCACCTCTTTACACAATTGCTTCTTTCGTGTTCAATAGTACCTAATATACTTCTATGGATTAGGTCAGAAATTTCTCTCCCTCAATCTTGACTGGCTAGATTTACATATAAAAATTATAAAACACAAACGTTCTTGAAATTTACTCAAGACAACCCACCCATTCCAAAAAGAAACATGCTTATGGAGGTTACAAAATCTATTCATTTATTACACTTGTCTCATTGTCCCAATTTTTATTACATCCTCTCCTTTAATTTCTAACAGCGTAGTTTGAAAAGAAGTGCTTAACTATAAGGTGACAAAAAAAAATTAGCATCCATTTTCTCAGGTTTGATTATACCGTTTAACACTACGAAAGCAGCCACCTTCAAATCATGTACAGAGTGGTACAATATTTTAGATGGTCCCATACTTGCTCTATAAGGGACACGTCGGTCGAGCGAGCTGGCTATGGAAGGATATGAACAGGAGTTTCGAATATGTATGGAGACGAACATCAGCTTGCTGAATCATTGATAACGGGGATCTATAAAATGTCTAACGTTAGTAAGCGAATGTCATCAATATAACAGTCACCCGTTAATTTTCGACATACATCAACTAGAATATACCGGCTATCAAATGTATCATTAAGGCTTCCTGTGCCATTATAACTTTTAGGAGAACAGTGTATCATGTGATAGCATGAACCAGCATTCATCTCTAAAACGCACATTTTCCATATATGTGGTATTTCTCGTTGTTGCGGCTTGACACCACTACAGACAGAGTCAACGGAGTTTCGGTAAAGGTAATATACTAAATAGGCATTTTTACACTCTCTCTTCTACAAGATTTCTGGAAATAGTTTGTGGAACAAATAGCACTCTTACATATGACTGCACTGAGGATTCCTTGACCACTTGTCTCACGATTCTTCTATATTCAAGCCTCCTCCTTCACCATATGGCTCCAGACCCGATTCTTAACCCGAGGATATCTTCTCGTATCCACTGCGCTCAACACGCCGCCATATTTTGAATGATCCTTTTCTGAAGACATAAGGCATGTTGATTGCAGTTCCCAGGTCTATAACGAAGATATAAGGTCGATGATGAAGAAAACGATGGTATACATATAATTTAAATAAGTAAATACAAGTAAAATATGTCAATTAGATAATTCAAGAAAATTCGCTGAAAATGTCTTTATCATTTTTGGCAACTGATATCGTAAAAATATATTAGCATTTTAAAAGTGTTTAAAATCAACTTTTATTGTGATTTGAAATAATAAAAAGTTTATTTTCATTTAAATTATTTCATAAAAAATAATACTTTCAAACATTAATATGTTGGTAAATTTTAAAAATATCCCATAAATATAAAAGTAATTATATTTTCACTCTATGTTATATTTTTCAAAACAACTAACAATAAAGTATTTAGGGAATTGAAAAATTATTTCTGAGTTATTAATTATTTATAAATTACCTAATTTAAAATTTAATTTTAAGCAAGATATATATTATACATACATATATATATATATATATAATATATATATATTATACACGATAAAAAAAACTATAAAATGCAATAATTATCAAAAATATAATATTTTAAGAATTAAACTCTTGGATTACAAAGAAAAAACAATTAGTCTTTAAGTTTTGAAAAAATATTGCAATATATCTGTTTAAAATTAACTACTTTCACAGATTTAAATATTTTTACATGTATTTTTATGAAATGTATTTTAAAAAATATTCTATCAAAAAAACAAATGCTCAGAATCTTATCCGACAAAAACTGCAATTTTTTTTAAATAAAATTTAAAAATTACTTATAAAAGAAGATAGTCTCTTATAAAAACATTTTTCAACTGAAAGTTTACTTTAGTTTTTCAAAATGAAAATTTTTTAAGAATTTGTTTAAAATGCGAATTTTAGAAAGAATAACTTCCTCATTTTTGTTTTCATTTCATAATGGTTATTTCTCCCTCGTTTCATCTCTCTGAATCTTTAGTAATATCAGTAATTTTCATTTAATAAATGGTTTTAAAATAGTATTACTAATGACTAATGTAGATTGTATGTATCATTTTAAATTGTTCAAAATATTTTGTTCTAAATGTTTTGTTGGTAATCATTGAAGATGCATGTAATTATCTTCTACGATGTAAATGTACAAAATTGTTGATTCATCATGATATTAATTCCATTTCTGACATTTACTGATGAAGATCATTGTAACACAAGCTTTTTCCAAATAAAATGAAGTGTATCGGTTAAAAAATTTTAAAACAAGATAAAAGTATCATTTAAAAAATTATTGCTTTTTTTTGTCTTCTTGATTTTTTAATTTAATTGCTTATGAAATTCTAACAAATGTCTTAATTTTCATATATTTATTCTAAAAAAATGTTAAAATTTCATTGGAAGGATACTCGCATATGAAATGGAGACAGTTTGCTTTTGCTAAAGAACAAGTGTATTTTTTATTATGAAGGGTAAAAATTTTACACTTTATACCCGATTTTGAAAATATTCTAAAATCATTAGTTGGGAGAATGATTCAATATATGAAATAAAAAGGTGAAAGTAATTTGAATAGTTATGGTTTGTATTTTATTGAAATTTTTGAAAAAATTAATTTGAATAAGTTATTATTACTGATTTTTTGTGCTCATAACTTATATGGCAAACAAATTGATATCTGCGTATATTTATCTTTGCTATAAAACTATATAAAAATAATTTATATTTTATTATCAATATAGATTTTCAATATTTAATATTTTAGTTTAGAAAAATAGTTTTTAGGAGAATTAGTATTTCAGTTTTTTCAGAAAGCAAGTCTAAAGAATATGAACACATAAGATATATCTTTATTTATTTATTAAGCTATTTTGAAACACCTGATCAATTACAAGGCCATTTCTTAGCCATTATGGTAAACAATAGAGTTTAAAATGTAATACAAGTTAACAATTAGAGCAATATTGAAATATGATAAAATTGAATACAAGTCTACAATGTGAAAAACAATAAATATTAAGGATAAATTAAACAATAGTTTTAGTAGATATAACTATTTGCAATATGTATATTATATGTTCATAATATAATGAAATCAAATTCTATGTTGCTAGTACAGGACTAATATTATTATGGTGAATACAGTATATAAATTAGTACATATTTCTTTTAGAAAACCACAAATTAGTTGTCATTCCAATTTATAAAACCTGATAATGAATGAGCACGACATATTGTAAATTGGATTCAACTTGTTGGTAACATTTACTACTTAACGACTCTTATAAATTGAAAAAATTATTATAATAGCCATTTGTTTGAAGGGAAGGAATGATAAAAATAATTTATTAAATACGTTTTTTATAAAATTATTTTCCTTATTCATATATTTTAAATAAATTTCTTTATATTAGATTTATATGTGGAAAAAAAACAGTTACTTATTTGAAAGATTTTAACTCGAAAATAACTCTGAAATCTCTTAAAATACTTTACATAAGTACAAAATATTTAAATAAGTAGAATGATAAAACTACTAAAATAGAATTTGAAACCTGTACTAAGTTGTAACATTAATAGAAATGGTCAGATCCATTTTCAATACTTCCTATTCTCATGTTTGGTTGAATGTACAAGAACAATTTCATTTCAAAATGAAAAATATCACATTTTTTTAAAAGATACTCTTATGAAATTATTTCAATTTTTCTTTAAGTAATCATTTTTTTCTTCTTTTTGCCATGTTTAATAATTTTGTAAAATTACAAAGCAAATTACAGTATTTTGAAAGAAAGAAATAAAAACCGAGTATAGAAATTAAATATAAGCTCTGTTTTAGTAAATATAGTACTTAGTTTCATATAACTTAATATTTTATTATTATTAAATATAATTTTTCTTTTGATTTCTTCTTTATTAAGAGCTAATATCACTGAATACTTTAGATAGCTCTAAAAAGAGGTTAAAATACCTACCTTGAACAACATTATACATTGAAAAGTTTTCATCAATCCCCAAAATTAAAAATTATAATATTGTTGTCACTTATAAAAATAATTTTAAGACAATATCTTCTAAATTAAGAAATTAAAACAGTCTATGTGATAGTTTTCTTTTCTAAAAATTATAACTATATAAAACAATTTTATTGTAAGTTACGAAGTTTCTTCAGTCTAGACTTTTTGTATGCAATTTTAATCACAAGAAGTATTATGCATGAAGCTAGTTGTAAAAAGTTATAATCCCAGTTCAAGTGTTCCTAAAAAGCAGTATGTGTCATTTAAACACTTTATATTATTCAGTAACTAATAGAAAGGATCTAAAGTAAAGCGTTATATTAAACATAAAAAAAAACTGTATATTACTTAAAGCAGGCAGAATACGAATGACAAGACATAAAATGTAAAGTACTATGAAATCAAAGTTTCCCTGAAAAATAATCCAAATTTAATTTTAACTGGATCTGAATTACGTTAGTGGGTTTTAACTTGTAAACTAAGAATACGTTTTGTTTTCTGGTAGAATAAAAGAATGGAATCTCATTAATCTCAGGTTTTCTTTATACATTTTTAATGATTGAAATTTGCACAATTTGATTAATAAGAGTTTTTAAATGAAATAAAGATAATTTTATTCAAATGTTTTTTTAATTTAACAAAAATTGCATATTGATATGGAATACATTTTGAATTGATATCAATTAATATAACATTCAAAGAGAATGTATTTTAGAATATATGTCATACCCAAAACATTATTACATTAATTTACAGAGAAAATGAAACTAATAATATGCAATTTTAAAATATAAAAAGATATTTATTATGAAAGAAAAGAATTTAGTCTCTGTTTTACAGTTTGTGCAATCTAATTTCAATTAATATAAAATTTTTACCTTTAAGCTTAATTTTTATATCAAGTTTTTGCACATAATAAATGTGAAAATTCATCACTTAACGAGAAAAATATGTTTATCCTAATGAAAAGTAAAGTACAGTTAAAACCAATTTCAGAGCTAAATATGTCTTGTATGTAAGCCATTTAACAAGTAACCAGAGGTAAATTGTTTGTGGACATCATTGTTTAGAAATTAAAAAAGCATCATTTTGAAGATATAGTAGCAATTTAATAAATAATATTTCGCACTTATCAATGGCATTCAAACACTCTTTCCATGTCATTTTCAAACACAATTTTTACAAAATATTAAATTATAAGAAGTGAATTTGGATTTAACTGCCGGCCGAATTTATAATAATCCAGAATATCTTAGATTTGACACTAATATCAATCATTTTTAGCAGTATTTTCAAATTCTCATCGCTAATATCAAATAGATATCGATATTATTAAAAATGTCATAACAATATAAAATTCAGCATGATTAATATTTTAATCTCAACAAAAGATTATATCTATTATGAAAATTTTTACTTTTGTTAGTATATTATTAATATTTATTTCCTGTTTAAACTGTCATTATTGCACAAATAAAACTGTCACTATCTTTGCAAATTAATTTTGTACTTGAGTTTAAACACAATAATAATTTCTGATTAAAATAGTAAACAAATTAGAAGGAAATTTCTTTTATATATTTTTCCTACTATTCAAATTAATAAATGAATCTTAAAAGGGTCATTTTCAAATTTTGGTGCCATTTGGAAAGTGAAACGAAGAAAACAATATTTTGTTAAATTTATATTTTTTTTAGAATATTAATCAGATATTGTTTTTGCATTTGAATATCTTTCATAAATTTCTTTGTTTTATATATTTTTAACTAATGTTTTTTCTATCAGATATGAGGAAAATTGTTACATCTGTTACCGGACATTTTCTTGGATATTTATGAACGTAAGCTCTGTACACAATAATGCAGAGTCATATATAGTATAAATACAGAATCCTTTTACCTATATAATAAAAAGTTTTTAGTAAAATATATGTTTTTAAATATTTTATAGTTTTGTTTGTCATGTATGTTACTAATAGTGTATTCTCATAAGCAATTTTTTTTTAACATAAAATACTATTATAACATAATATTTGTCATTATTGCATATTCTAGACTTAGATAATTAATGCGTAACACATTAATAATGATAACATTATGTCAATTTAAATATGTTAAAGAAAATTAGAATTTTAACAGACATTTCTGAGTAACAGGCATGGCTCTAATTTAGGTGCCAAATTCTTTTGCAAATCTTGAAAAGTTCAATTAATACCAAAATATGTTTTTCTTTTGATACAAATTTTTACTCTGAAATTAAAAAATATGTATTATTAAAATAAAAAGAAAATGTAACAAAACATATTTACATTTCATTTTAATTTGATGCAAGTTCCAACAATATTATTCAACATCATATTTTCTGAAATTGATGTTAAACATTAAATAATGTAACTGCCGTGTTGAGAATACTGTTGAATCTTGAGCTGGTAACTTTTATAGAATATTTTTATTTCAATCTCATATTCTTTATTGTCATTTCTATAAAATTTATTATTTCTAACTTTTTTTAGTTATTTTACAGTTAAAAGTTTTTTTTCAATGTTTACTATTTCTTATTACTGACTTTTTGGTCAGTAAAATATTCTTGCAAAATTGGAGGGGCCCAACTTTCCAAGAATAAAGTTTCCTTTCATTATGTTTTCTTTATAAAGTTTGCATCTGCTCTCTAATAGCTCTTGGTTTTCTGTTTTTGCATTTAATGATGTTATAATTGTACTTTGCTGAATATCAGCATCCTTTAAGATAAAATAATTTATTTCAAAGCATTCACAGATACATTTCTTTCTTTAAAAAACTTAATTTAAAAATAGCATCTTGTTATTTTTAAAAGAAAAAAATTGATGAAATTCTATCGTTCCATTTAATATGGGAACTTAAGATGGAATAGGTTTTTTGAAAGTTTCAATGTCTTTTTCATAAATATAATAAAATTTTATGCTTGTTTTATTTCTTAAACTGTTAAATTGCGTCTTGCATCGAGCATATTAGTCCCTTGTGCAACTATATGATCAGCTTCTCACTTAATAGCAACTCCTATTCCATCAGCAGCACCCTTCCAATAACCAGCCTATAAAAATATCATAACCATATATAAAACATTATTTTCCATATTCTCATTCAGAAGAAAGCAGTTTTTTCTGTCTATTTTGTGTTGTTGGGCCGTCAGAAAAAAATTCATAAATTCAACTTCAGAAGAAATTTTTTTCATTTCATTCCATATTCATTGAAGGCGCTTTTGCTTCTCATCTGGTGTAAGTACCTTACTATTAGAAAGAAAAAAAAAACAAATTAAAAATCATTTTAAATACATTTTTCCACAAAGTATTTCAAATACATTTTTCATTACATTGTAATAGCTCTTATGTTGTTGTCTTGTGCTATGTAGACTGGCATTATAAGGTGTGCTGCTTCAATTTTCCAACACTGAACCATATTTTGGTGTGGAGTCTGACTTCCCCAATACACACACGCCATAGGTACCTGTTTATAGGGTAGGCACTCATTCTCAACCCATTTATACCAGTAAAGTACTAAGACAGGAACGAGAGAAAGAGAAATTACACCCATACCAGAACTGGGATTCGAACCCATAACCTCCCTTTTCGCAGTCAGACACAATTACCACTTGGCAGGGTAGGTTTCAATAGCTCTTATAAATTACCTATATAATTCATCAATTAATTTTTAAAGGAAAAGCAAATATTTTTACTTTATGTGTTTAATTTTTACTCAGAAATATTTTGATGTAGCTTTAAAAACTGATTGTATTGCATAAGAAAAACAATTTTCAATTTCCATAATTCATAATTTTTTAAAATACAAGAAAAGTTAAAAATAAACCTATTTCAAAATTTGTAACACACCAAGTCTGTTGCCTAATTGCCATGTTTGTTACTATATTAAGTAACAGATATGAAATTTCAAAGAAAAAATCCAAACTCTAAATAATTTCACGAGAATTTTAAAATGCATTTTAATTCAGAATAAAGTAATTAATTTCTAAATAAATCTATATTATACATAATTAAAAATTCATTTATTTTATACAAATAATTATGGTGACATAATAATTATTATTTTACATGACAAATAATTATTATTTTACATGACATGCAGTAAAATTATTTAAAACCATAAATAATTTCTTCTTCAACAAAACATTAAAAACTCTAGATGACTGCTAGCATTTTTTTTATTCCAAGTTTCAATGGTATACAAGCGTTGCAAACCCCAAATTTAAAATTTGTTGCTTAAATGATTATTAATAACATTTAGTAACAAACACGACATCGATGTCTGGACAGCTGCTTTTAATTAATTAAAATCGTTATATTCTTAATAGAAAGTTATTTAAACCATTTTAAATATAATTTTGAGTATATTTTACTGTAGAACAATTTGCCAAAGTTAGCATTTTTCAAATTTTGAGCGGTAATTTTGCAAACGACATTTTGTATTTCGTATTTTATGATTCGGACAGCTGTTTAATTGTTTTCTTTCAAATCATTACTAAATAAAATTAATAATATGAAACGAATTTTTTTTTAATTTATTATTTATCTAATTGAATCCGTCTGTTAAAAAGTATGGAAAAAGAAAAATAATTTTTTAACTTTTTTAAATGTCATTAAAAATATATCATAAATGAACAGCAAATGGCACCAAATTTTAAAATTGATCTAATATCACAGTTAAATAATTTTTTTTAAATAATTTAATACTTTTATTGCGTTTTTCTTGGAATCATTAAAAAAGATTTTTCAAAGATTTTTTTCAAAGGGAAAAATGTTAACTTAAAGAAGTATTTATTTTTAATGGATGGAAAAACAATTATGAAATTTTCTTGTTCTAAATAAAAGAAAATCTTTTCAAATCTCATGAACAAAGTTTTGTTTTAAATTTAGTCTGTTGATTTTAATTAATAAATATAATTTTAATAATATTTATTGAATTATTTCTTATTTTTATGGGTTATTTTAATGACATATGACAGAGGCTGTTGAAACATTACCAATATGCTATTGGCAAGTGAATTTTCAAAATATCATTTTCGCTTTCATCTAATCACTTTTTTAAATCCTTACATTAATTTTCTCTAATCTGAGGTACGATGTAGATCTGCCTCCTCGTGGTGCACCCTGGAAACACATTGTGGCTAAAAGATTTACGGTTTTAGGCATTTTCAGTTTGCCCTTTCCTCCTGATACATGTGTTCTTTGAGGATTCTTCAATGGGTCTTCGCATAGTTTCAAGTCACATGCAACCTCTGTAATCTGGGACGGGCATGGATCCTGACCATCTACTTCATTGCAAGGCGTTACTGACCGGTACTGGAAGGCCAGGGGCCTTTTAGATACATAGACTATTGTTACAGCTGTTTTATTTTTCATTTTTCTTGTTATTTGTATTTTTGCTGTAATTGTCTTTTTATCTGTGCCATTGGAAATAAAAATTTTTTTTCTCTAATATTAAGTTTCGCTTTTACCTAATCCTTTTCCCGAAGTTATTAATGAAATGTTAATTTAAGTGATAGAAAATAATCCAAGTAATTTGGTAAAAAAAATTATAAAAATTATAAACAGTTTTATTAGAGTTGAAGTATTTCATATTGGTATATTTTGCTGTTAATTATAATACATGAGCCCTTTATTCTGGGTATTTGATTATTTAATATCAATTCGTAAAATGTCTAAGTAAAATACAAGTATTTTTTAATAGCAAAGAATATATTGTTTATTTAAAAAAAAGTTTGTTTTTGTTTTTTGAGTGGTATAAATCTAAACATACATATTTAATGTCAAGTTTTCTGCATATTACAGCAAGCACACTGAGAAATTTGATTGACTCCACACATATTAAAGCAGCTTGAATTTTTATCACGAAAAATACTTTTATTATAAGCAGAGTTATTCACTCCTATTTTAAAAACTTTGCTTTCAATTAAAAATCCTATTTAAAGCATTTCATAGCAGCAATATTTTGTTCAAGGAAAAATCAAAAATATTTTCCATAACTCGCCATTTTAAAGTGTCATTTTTTGTGAAACAATTATATCTACAAGCGGAGAAAAATGATTCAACTTTAACCCAATTTTACATTTCAAGTCTTGTGTCTTATAAAATATTTTTTAGGTAACAACGTGCTTTATTTTCAAGTATACTTTCGATATTAATGATAAATTTATTTCGTGAAAGAAATGAACAAAGTTTTTCAACAGATATTTTTTTTAAAAAAATACCCTTTATTTATAACCAGAGATGCTGTAAAAATATGCGATGAGAAAAGTAACTTTTTTAACTTTTTATTTCTAATTTTTTTTTTCACGTATGCTAAATTCTTTTCATTTTTTTCAAATCACATATTTTATGACATTCTATTTTACAATAAAAAGCAAAATATTTAATAATAAATATTTCGTACGAATTTAATTTCCAAGAAAAAAGTTGAGTAATACAATGCCTGTGTAACAAGAAATTTTAATATTATTTTTATTTCATTAAATCTTTCATATATAATATTTTTTATTCCTTCAATAACATTATTATTTATTCCTAGTGATAATTATAAATAATATAATAATATAATAATTAATAAGAATTCTCGATTATTAATAAATTCTCGATTATTTGGTTCTAAATAATCATAAGCTTCGAAATTAAATTTTAAATTATATTTACTTAAAAAAATCAAGAAGACAGTTTTTTAAGAGTATTTCTATCTAAAAATTCAAATAGTAAATGTGAAAAAGGAATGCATTTACCAATTAAAGATAGTATAATTACTGATTTGGTATTTTAAATATCACTTGATCAAAGTAATAAATCCTAGTGTAGAAGCGACTTTAAAGCAATAACATCATCCCTATCATTCTTTTATATCCACATTCTTAATAAATGAATTCTATTTACTTAGGCGCCATCCATTTTAATTTTTAAGTTAATTTTCTTCCATTTTTAAACATTCTGTTAAAAGTTATAAAAATACGATGATATCATAAACAGTAAAACTTTTAATCAATTAGATAAATTGTATTAAAAAATCATTATTTCTTACACAACAATCGATGAAACTGTTTTAAAAAATCTGTTATTTTATTAATAAGTTTCTAGTTAAGTAAAATAGATATTAAATTATTCAGTTTAATACAGTTAATTTATTGCATGTATGTGAAGTGAAATCTGTTATAAAATGGTTAAAATGCTTAGAAGTTTTAAAGATAAGCTTTTAAATTATTTTTATATAATGTCATTTATAAGCGTTTTTACATATACTTGATTAATTAATATTCTTATTATTCATATATTGTTTATTTATATTGTCACTTTACAAAAAGTATTAACATTTTATAAAACTTTGTTTCGTTTCAAGTGTTACGATATTTCCAATTAAAATTATTCAAAGTTATAGCCAAGGATTGATCAAAGAACGGCAAACGAATTGTGTTGGAATAGAATTGAATAGAAATATCAAAAAAAAACGTTTAAATTTTTAATAAGATGCTTAATTCATGCAAAAAGATTTTTAGTTTTATATATATGCACGTGTAAAGGTATATAAGATTGAAAAGAATAAAGAATATATCAATACCAGTTAATCTTATAATTATTTATGCATAAATATATTAATTTTATTTAATATTCAAAAAATAAATTTCCAGAAGATTAATTATTTGGATATATATATCAGAAAAGTCATGGATATAAAACATGCATTTGACGTTTAAATTACAATTATTCAAACTTAAAGCGTAGATATATTAAACCGTTATTTTGCTACAAGTGAAAAATTGCAAGGGCATTTTTAGAAAAACATAGAAAAGAATGTTAGCTTGTACAACAAAGATAACTATAGAACAGCCGCTCATATTCTTTAAAGCAACACTTAGAATGTGATAAGTTAATGTGATATAAGATGTATCTTGAAATTTTTTTCACTTTGTTTGAGCATTATTTAAGTAAATTTAATGAAATACATAAATGATATTTTAATATTTAAGGTAAATTAAGTAAGTATATTAGAAATGCAAATGGGATACTCAACAATATAGCCAGTTACAGCTTGAAAATAAGCTCTTTAATTATGAAGAAGAATACCATCATTGTAAGCAAGTATAACCAGGTAATATCCGCGTTTTTCATTCTAAAATTAACTGATTAACTTGATAGTCATTTAAATTTTATAGGATAAATTAATTAATAGGATACTTTATTTTAGATCTGCTAGTCAAACATATGAGCTTGAAATTTTTTTGAGTGTTGATTTAAAAGAATACAATTTAGCTAAGTATAAGTATGATATTCCCCCCAAGTGATTTCTCGCCAAATCTAGCATTTTTTGATTTGATTATCCTGTTGCCAATTTAAGTTTTTTGTTATTATTCAGATCTTTTTGTTGCAAGATTTGGCATTGCTAGTGTTTTACATCACTTTTACGTCACATATATGGTTTTTTTCAGCGGCAACAGCATTTCGTTTTACTTTCAATTCGAACTTCGTGTTCCATACTTGTTGTTGTGTTTCGTTGTCGCAAGCATTCAAACATCGTAAACTGTTCTTTTTTTCCAATTTTATTATTTATAACTTTTTATTTTGTTTATTTACTATATATTTTTCTTATATATATTTTTCAATTTATTATTATATTTTTTTTATATTTTATACATTGTAAACTGTTCTTTTTTCAATTACTTTTTGATTATTTATTATTATTTCTTATATATTTTTGTTAATGTATTATTATATTTTTTGTATATTTTCCATAATGTAACCAAACATATTCGGCATGTGAGCTTGACGCCATATGAAGTAAGTCATTTTTATTTACTTTTCTCTTTTACCAGTTGTTTTAAAGAGAAGGCAAATCTAACAAAAAAAGTTTTTATTGAATATTTTAGTAATAATTTTTTTAGGTTCTGTTCACTATCACGTGATTTAAAATTTTCTAAAATGCGTATTTTTGGAATTTGTGCTTAATTTAGAGATAAAATAAAGTCGCAATGATCGTCAATAGGGGTGGGGATATCTTACTAGTTTCTTTAGATTCTGCACAAAAATAACTGGTTAATGAACTTTCATAATGAACTTATAGCCAGTTATTTAGAAAATACTTCCTGTTATTGAACTTCAGTTCAGGAGAAATTTAAAAATTAATTAATTTTAGAAACATATTAGTTTATGGACTGTTGAAATTGAGTCAAAAAAATAAATTGCCATGCATGAAGTTAAGTGTTTAAAACCCTGGTTTCTTGGGTCAGTAGGTTGTGCGTTTTATTCCTATTGAGGGCACAGATGATTGTAGTGATTACATATCCACTTTAAACTGAAGATCCATGTTCAACTTTGTATCATATGTGATTGCAGAACAGAAAATAAATAAAACAAAAACTTTAGACTATAAGCGTACATTTCTGAATTTAAGGATTTTATAAATTTAAAAATATTTTTCCAATGAGTATCATTTTAGTGTAAATTATTTATCTCGAGAATGAAATTAATATTCTATGCAACATAGATAATTTAATATTTGTAAGTTTCAGAGCAAAGACAAAATCACGAATAAAATTTAGGTCACAAACATTTCCTTATTTCATGACGCTAGTTGCTATTTATATTTCTGGCCTAATAATGAAAAAACAAATATGTAGGATCGAAATTGGTTTTATTGTTTTTCAAAATATTCTCCATGATGATCAATACACTTTTGCATGCGTTTGAACCAATTTTCAAAGCACTTTTTCCAGTCCGATTGAGGTAACTCCAAAACATGCGTTTTGAATGCATCAATCGCTTCTTCGGGGGTCGAAAATCGTTGTCCACGTAATTTATTTTTGATGTGTGGGAATAAGAGGAAGTCATTGGGTGCCAAATCAGGGCTGTACGGCGGATGACCCATCAGTTCGATCTTTCGCTCCGTCAGAAATGCCTTTGTTTGAGTCGATGTGTGAGAGCTCGCATTGTCATGATGAAGAATGATTCGCCTGTTCTTCTGCTTTTTCCGAATTTCTCCGATGACTGCTGACAAACAAATGGTCGTGTACCATTCAGAATTGACCATCCTGCGTTGCTCTAACGCCACTGTTGCCACATGACCGTTAATGCCGAAGAAACAGGCAGTCATTTGTTTCGATGTGCTTCTTCCTCGAACAACTTTTGTTGGTTTTGCCTCGTCTTGGAAGACCCATACAGTTGATTGCTGTTTTGTTTCCGGCTCATATGCATAGATCCATGATTCGTCACCTGTGTAGATGTTATACACAGCCTTTGATGTACCTTGAATGTATTTTTCCAACATTTCCTTGCACCAATCGACACGAGCCTTTTTTTGAGCGTTTGTCAGATTATGCGGGATCCAACGCGAACAAATTTTTTTTACGCTCAAATGTTCATGCAATATTTTATTGATGCTAGTCATACTAATGTCCAAAGACGCCTCTATCTCACGGTATGTCACATGACGATCTTGCTTTATCAGTTCACGCATAGCATTGATCTTTTCTGGCACAACAACGGATTTTGGACCTGCACGTGATTCGTCCTGGATCGAACATCGACCACGATTAAATTCGTTATACCAATTTTTTACAGTGCTGTAGGATGGCGCTTTATCGCTGTATAAAGAATTAAGTTCATCGAAGCACTCTTGTCTTGACAATCCACGTCGAAAGTTATGAAAAATAATGGCACGAAAATGTTCACGATTCAATTCCATTTTTTGACAGAGAAGAACTTTTCAATTTACTGTCAACAACACAAATAAAGCTATAATGGTAAATCGTCTGCTGAATTTATGTTTAAAAATATCAAACTTTCGATTAAAATCGTTTTCGGTCGCCTAACAACACTTACTGTTGCCAAGGCCAGAAATATAAATAGCAACCCTCGGTTCTTCTTAAATTCTAATAATAAAATATTTCAAAAGATAAATACTAAATTCTCTTAAAGATTTTTTTCAAATGATAAAGATAAAACTCATTAGAAATTCTAAATATTTTTGGTGACTTAATCATTTTTCTTTTCGAGGGAATTTAGGTTGTAGCTTAAATAATCTCATAGATATTCTTATTTATTTTTCCTTAAGCAAAAATTTCAGTATTATTCCTTAAATGAAACATCTTAAGACTGAAAAGAACTGATAATAAGTGTTTAGAGCATTATTTAAATTTTTGTAAAGAATAAGGAATTTGAAACATATTTATTTAAATAAATGCCATAAAAATGTTTATGTATATATAATGGCTTTACTTTATGGCAATATGCATTTTTGATCCCAACAATTTATCAGAAAAAAGAATGCAATAGAAGCTACGAATCCACTTCTGATAAAAAAGAAAGCAGCAAAATCTTTTCAAACTGTTAAAATATGAATGAATTTATATGAACTGATCAAAACACTTAGAAGATATTGAAGTTGCTTTCTGATATCTTCGAGAAAATTGCTTATTAACTGTTGACTGTAAGAGAATGCTATATGAGATAAAAATGATAAAATGCCTGGCAGTAAAAATGATTTTATTGAACATTTGGGCACAAAAGCGAAAACGCAAATTGTGCATATAAGAAAAATAATTGGAAAAGGTGTTTCCTTAAAAAAATCGTTTTTTCTAGGATGTGTAGTTTCACCTGCAGCCAGCAAAGTTGAACAACTTCAAGGAATTGAGTTAATGAGCGTATTAAGGAATGGTCTCGGGTATTCTATCTCACTTCTATAGAAGAGCGGTTTCCACTTCTTCGTGAGAGTTAGTGGAAATTTTAGGCATCTAGCAACGTATTTGCCTAGAATGTTCCAAGTCTGAACTATTGGACACTCGTCTGTAGAACTAGTTGGTCATTAAATTCTAATGATTCTTTTCCTCATGAGGAAATCGTTCACCTAGTTAGACTATTTGGCCTGCCTTTGTCGTCCAATTGGTGCATCTTAAGAAACTTCAGTAGGTCTGAGGATCTCATCATTATATTCATCAATTAGTAAGAGCTTTCTTTAGATGTATATGGATATCTTATTGGGTCAATCAATGGAGAGGTCAGCAGAGACCATCATTCCCCTACCACCAAATTCAATACTTTTGTGCATGAAAACAGCATCAATTCTGGTGACAAGTTTCCTTTTAAATGAAAATACGCATATTATGAGGAGGAATAGAAAAATTGGACTCGTGAGAAGAAAGAATATTCCTCTATTCGTCTCTTCTCAAGTTCACATACTCTGTTACCCAGTCCTATGTATGATACATTGTTGTAAACGTTATACCATTCGTGGATAGTACTACAGCATGAAGATGGATTCAAGTGCTTCTGATGAAATTGCAGTACGAATAACAGAGGGAAGGTATTGTTGAAGAAGAGCGGCATGCATTTTTAGTTGTTTCTGAGGCCGTTAGCATTAAATAACGGTCTTTACTTAAAGTTGTTGTATGTGTATGACTTTGTCATACCTTAACTTACATTTCCAGTCTCCAACGCTTGGCTCCACATCCTATAAATCACATTTTATGAAACTCCTACAACTTCGGAAACTTCGAATTTTGCTTAGCTTCCATCTAAATGGCCAACAACTCTCCAAGCTTTTGATTCAGTTAAATGAGTTTGTTGAGGCATTACACTCATCAAAACAACGTCTTTACTGAATGCCGATAGTAATTTTCCTCTTTGCATTACATTAATTTAATAGCTAATTAATATTCGATGCTCAAAATTTGCATGATTTTAAGCATATGGGACTTTCTTCTTGAATTATACGCAAAAAAGAATTTCTTTATACCATGGTTTTTATTAAAGACATAATTGTTTTTATTTTTTATGAGTTATGCATCAAATATTCAAAACTATAAAATGAGTCAGCGAAATTTTTAATAGAAATAAAATTTTTGTAACTATTTTTATAGTTAAATACAGAACTTTGATTTAAAAAGAAGTATGAAAAATTGTTCCATTGTCAATCCGTTTTAAATTTTACAGATGCAATCGAAAATTTTTTCTGTAAACTCGATAATCATCCGAAAAAACTTTACAGATAAAAATTCGATATCATTTCTTGTTGCGAAACCTAAAAGCTAAGTATCTGCCTTATGCATCTACCTCTGACAGGGAACTGCCCATTATCTGGGATAATAACTTCAAAAGACAATCTACTCAGTGGTTATTAAAATGTTTTAAATAGCCTTCAGCAAATAACAAAATCCAGTACTAGATATTAAAACATCAAATCAAATTTAATTAATGCCAGTAAATTTCACACGGTAAACTATAAAATTTAGAGTTTAAAATACCAACTAAAAGTAGAGATCATTTCATAATGTCAGCAAACAAATAGATTAATAAACTGCGAATGCAAAATAATTCAGTGATTTTATACTTAAATGTACGTATTTCCTTTACCATAATTATCATAATCCAAATTCATTTCTCAATTATCACATTTTGTCCACTTCGACTAAAAGAGGCTGAGAATTTACAGCGAATGATAAAATAGGATACATAATTATATCGCAGTCATTTCCTAAATCTTTTGATTAATTTTTCAATAAACGTATTATTTTTATAAAAGAGTGTGGTTTATAACTTAATGATGATAAATTCAACATTCGATAGAGTGAGAACGAATAATTTTTAATCGTATAGTTTTACAAAATGCTTTATAAGTTAAAAATAAAAGATTATTTACTTAATTTGCTATTATTTTCAAAAAAAAACCTCGAAAATTATCTATTATTCAATTTAACAATCAGAACACTGGTTTAAATAAAATCAGGAATATCAAATTATAAAATCGTAAACATAAATATTTAGTTAAACTTAATATTTATTAAATATCTATTGAAACATTTTTACATCAATATTATTTTCAATTATTTAACTATTTACATCAGATATTTAAATATTATATTTAAAAAAAACAATAAAAATAATTTTAAAAGTAAAAACTGAAGTAGTTTACTTTCTTTATCATTAATTTTTAAGATATAATTTTAATTTTGTTAGTCTTTTTGCGAATAAAGAGAACCGTACACTTTAGTTAATGAAAATGTGTGAGCTGTTTCTTTTTAACGTTTTTTTATTCATTTTTAAATTCTTTTGCTACTTACTTATGTAATTTTTTTGCAGTGAAATAATAATAAAAAGAAAAAGAGTTAGTTTTCTTAATTATTATGTTACATGATGCATTTTTCCATGCCATTTTTTCATATAATGCATGTTTTCATGTGGAAATATTTTATATAAGATGATTTAATTTTAAAAATATTAATGTGATGAAATTTGAATTAAAGTATGCAATTTGATTCAAAACACTTAAAAAATTTCATGTTTTTTCTCTTAAATAGACTTTTATCAATAATTTTTCACTTATATATTTATTTATTTGAACTTTACACAAAATAATCCTATAAATTATGCGATATTTATACTTATAAACGTATTTAATGTCACTAAAACTTAAATAAATTACTTAATATTTATATAGTTATTTTATAGATTAATTACTTAACCAAGTTTCCGTTCTGAGTATAATATATGTATATATGCATTGTAATTATACAGAAATTAATTGATTTTCATAAATCAAACAGTAATATCAAAACAGCATCAGTGCTATTACTTGTAGCAATTACAATATATATAACTATATGGATTGATAAAGGAAAGAAAATGCTTTCATACTTTAAATTTTTACAAAAATTAGTGTTAATATACTTAACTTTTTTTTAAAAAATAAGATAGTAGTTATTACAAGATGTCTCGAGCTTATTCATATGAATTATTATTTAATATGTCATTATATTATTCAATTTGTAATTAATAATCTTCATTTTGATAAAGATATTTAATTTATATTAAAACTGAGTAATTTTGTAATGACCACTAGTTGTTATGGAAACCAATATTCATAATTATGAAAGTCATTTGTTACAATTAGTTTTTGCATGTATTTCATAATATTACTTAAATATCGATTCCGTTAGTCTAAATTTTATTTTATTAATAAATAATTTATATAAAAGGAATTTTTAATGTAACATTTTCAATGACCTCTATATGTTTAAACTCATAATTTTGGGCATGTTGGTATTAATAACCACTCTAAGCAAAAAGACATAAAAAAAACAAAAATTTAAACATATTGTCTAACGCGATAAATGTTACTTTTTGAATAATAATTAGGTTGTTCACGACGCAAACACCTATTTTTTTTTTTATTTATTACCATATAATTGTAATCTTTTCGGCAACTTGTACTTGCTAAATATTCTCGTTCGTAATTGCATCTAAATTATCTTTCACAAAACATATCCAACATGCTATTTGCAAAAATAAAGGTTAGTAAATTAATAAATATACTCCTTTCAAGATAATACCGATAATCTCCTCTTTTATTCATCTCATCAAATTAATTATATTACTATTTTAACCTTCCATTTTATAAAACTAGTGATGAAGCTGCATTAACATTGATAAGCTATTTTTAACATTTTGTTACATATATGAAAGAAATTAAAATAGTTCTAAAGATATGAATTTCTCTGTGGGTAATCCTTAAATTTGTTTATTATTTATACACAATTGCAGGCATCATATGCATTCAATCAAAATAATGATATTGTTAACATTTTTCCTTGTGCAACTTGAAGGAAAATAAAAATAAAAACATTATAATCCTAAATTTCCAAGTAAATAATAAACCTTAATCAAACTTTTAATGTAATTGGAATAACAAAAAATAGTAAATAGTATCATATATATACACACACATAGACATATATATATATATATATATATATATATATATATGTCTATGTGTGTGTATATATATGATACTATACATATATATATATATAATATGTATAATAATATATATATACATAATAAAATATTCTAAGTGTTAATATTAATTAGAAACTGTGAAACATAATTGATACATTTTACTTATATAAATGCATTAACTATTCTTTTTTACACTAAATATTGCACTTTTATAAACTATTATTTCAAACACATACATGAATAATTTGCTTATAATTCTTGTAAATATATGCATAAATTGCCATATTTTTCTTTCTAAAAATGTATCGGAACCCTTTTTTGTAAGTCAGTCGCATAGTTATGCATTACATTTTATAACATAATTCTTAAAAGAAAAGTCTACAACTGTGGTGAATGCATTTTATTTCTAATCAATTGATAATTTCTTGCTAATTTATTTCAGAATGAATAAATGTTTTTTAAGATAAGCTTATCATAATTTATATATATATATATATATATATATATATATATATATATATATATATATATATATATATGAGGGAGACAAAATATTATATTTAAGCAGATCATGCATTTCATTTTATTAGAATAATATCATCACGATTGCATATCGAAAAGAATATAATAAGCATTTTAGAATATCATTATCATAATTTAAGGAGGCTTTAGTATAAAGTTTTTTTAATTTTATCTAAGATTGCTTTTATTAATTTCAAATTTTAATTTAGATAAATATACCAATTAATTTAAGCATATGGAACTATGCAATTTGTAGTTTTTATACACAAAAAGTTCTAATAATGATAATTAAATTTCTAATTTTTAAGACGTTTACTTTCTTTTACAGAAATATTTTAAAGACATTTTTAAGAAATAAACTGCATTTGTAATCTAAATATTTTAAAATGCCTCTAGAGGTTCAGTTAATTTTAATCAACAAAATAAAAGTCAAAGCTAGAAGTTTCTCTGAAAATATAATTAAATGTACATTTTTAAATAAATAATTGATTATATTCTTGTATATTTTACAGCTGAATTAATATTATATGCTAGCATATTTAAATTATTCGTAAAAGTTTAATGTTGTTCAAGTAATCTTTTCCAGCATACATTTAAAACTCCAAATAACTAGCTTATTTATTGTTTAATTAATATTTTTGTACTACATATCATTACTGCTTAAAGTGCTTTATTTTAATTAAATTACTGAATTAATTTCTTTATAAATGTAAATATATTAATACATGTATGTATATATCTCACATATCAATGATAAAATTAATTGTATATTTGGCATCCGACTTATGTTGCAATTATTATAAAAATTAAAAATTTAAGATTAGCATATTAGATTTTTGACTGAATTAATATAAAATGAATTTTTATTCTCGAGAATAAGATATCGCATAAATTGTTTTTGAAACACAGAAATGTATATCTTAAGGATGTTATATATATATATATATATATATATATATATAACATATATATATATATATATATATATTAGTTAAATATATATATATATATATATATATATATATATATATATATAATTTCCTGACGATTAATTGCACAGGATGATAGGGATAGAGGTTACATTCTTATTTCAGAAATTAAACCGAGGAATAATAGTATTCCACCCTGAATTTTCAATTGATTGGAACATGAATGAACGATGGTAAATTCCTGAGAATCTTGATTTATTGTCTAAACAAAAACTCTCAGCAAGCCCAAAATGCAGATCATATGTGTCATTGCACAATTGACAGAACGAAAGAAGAACGGGTACTTTCTCTTGAAGAATCTTGGTATCGCGTTATATTTTCTTGTAGTAAGAGTGCTTCTCGCCTCTATATCTCTCCTGGGACAAAGGATATCTCGCACACTAAAGACTTCGCCAGCTACCAGAAGAAAATGTTTATTAGATTGAAGTCTCTTGAGTAAGGAAGCTAAAGCACAGTTCTGCTGGACCAATTCATCATGCAGGATATGTTACATTTAAAAAGTTATGGATCGGAAAATGTTCTGTGTGGGAAATTCATTGTGCATAAAGTATTTGTCTGACTGGATAGAGAGTAGAGCAGTCAACGATAAATTGAAAACCGATGTTTCTAAGAGGGTATGTTGCTCCTGTCAAAACCTCTAATCCAGATCATTAAATACAATGTGTATTGTTGTATCTATGTAACGAATGATTGTAAAATTCAAGTATTTGTTACATAGATGCTTCAAATTTAGTTAATCTTTTAAACGCAAGATCCACTTGTAAACTTGGAAAATACAGCTATAACATTCATAAAAACATAAAACAACAACCATTCAGAAAGCCTGATAGGAATCGAATCTACTCCCTCGTGGACACAAGCAGACGGTAATGGAGAAAATTCCTCCTCAGCTATTAGCTACCTTTATCATGTTTTATACATTTCTATTTGTTTCTTTTTATATTATCAAAAAGGAATGCAATCCAGTTGTCTATGGTAATTTTTGATTGTCTGGATTGGTTTCATCGTCTCTCTTAATTTTTAAAAAACATTTGAATTTTTTAATACAAATGTATACATTTACTTATTTCAGAATTTTACCTCTTTTAAGGTGACTTTAATTTTTCAATTACATTTAGATATCACTTAATATTTTTATTACTATTACTTCTCCTATTTTAAACACGATTCATTAAAATAATTTTATCACACTATATCGTAAGAACTAGTATATTTCCTAATTCAAGACAAAGTTTATTTATGTTTGTATTTTTAATGTAAACAATTATCTTTCATAATTTTAACTCAGCATTTTTAAAATAATACAGAATATAATGATTTTTTCCAAATATAACATTTTATTATTAAAAATCAAAACTAGATACAAAAATTAATTAAATCTTAAAATTTACATAAATATTATGTCACCATATTCATTGCTCTCTTATGCATTTCTATACAGATATTTCGTATTATATCATGATATATTCTAAATAGAAAGAAATAATTAATGCCACAAATCTTATTAATTTGTATATTTTTGTTTGTTTTAAATAATCGTATGCGCTGCAGAATTTTTTCTGAGGAAAGTTTCATCATTATTCAGAATAAAATGTATCTTAAAAATAATTTCTCAAAAACTTAAATCAAATAAGCAAAGTAAATGAATTTTCATATAGAAGTTCATTTTCATTTCAGAAGTTGCATTTCATAAAAGGATTTCAAAGCATGATTACTTCTTGTTAATTCACAAAATTCTTAAATGGGAACAATAAGAATATTTGTAAAAGTGTTTACTGGTGTAGTTTTAAGTGTAATTTACGCAAAGTTTAATTTTTAAAATAATTATTTATAACAAGGTAATGATTAAATATTTAAATAAAACATTTTATGGAAGAAAAATTCAAAACGTTGAATCTGTGTTTACGTTTCATTTCATTCGGAATATTATCTGTCCATCCCATTTTTATAGGCTCCTTCATGGCAAGAATATCATTTTATTCATTATGCCTATTACTATTCAATAATATATTTCCAATTTAATTGTTTAAATCTTCTTTGTTCAAACCTTCCTTTTATTGAATATTATACGAGATACTGATTTGAAACTATGTATTTTAACCTTTATTTAAAAAAAAACGAAAAGCTCAGACGTAGTTTTAATTTTACAGAAATGAATATGATGGGCTCTATTATTGTCATTTAAGATGACATTAAATATTTACATAGCAAACTATCAACAAATGATATTAAATATATCTCAGGATAAACTTCTTTGTTTTGTATTTTGTGATTTGGTTTCAGAGTTTGTGTAAAAATCACATTTAATTATTGTGGAGAGAGCTTTGCATACTTAAATTTTAAATTAAATAATTTTAGTATAGGAATATTTCACTTTATTCTTCAATTTTCAATTATGCGTGAATTGTTTATTATTTGCGCTGCACTCTATAAAACTAGTAACAATATTTTCTTGCATAATTTGTGATTTTTATCTGCATCAAACAAATATTTTACTGAGATAGTTGACATAGCGACATATAAAAATAGTTACATCCATGTATCTTAATATAGTTCCTCCTTTTAGCACTGATCCTGAAAGATTTGCCAAATTTTTTAATAATCTCAAAGTATTTATAAGATTATTTTAACTTGATTGGCATTTTCAATTTAAAATAATTTTAAGCATAATTTTGTGCTTACTAATTGGTGTTAGAAATGAAATATAATTTATGATATTTAAATAAAATTGCTTTTATTTATGCAAGTAATATAACATTACATCTTCGGAATGCAATTTGATTCTCTTTTAAAAAATAAATGCAGACAAAAACTTTTGCTTCTATTTAGTAAATGCATTGTAAGAACCCTAATTGCGAATGTATGCGTACAATTTTCTTTAGCTACATTATGTACAATTTCTAGAGTAGCGGTTTATTTAAGATATAGAATTTATTTTAAAATATTAATCTTGTATGTGTAGTTTTTAGTATTTTATAATTCTTAATTATTATAAAAGATAAAATGAAAAATATAATGCCTTATATTTTTTTTATCGTAGATATAGTTTTATAGAGTTTCATTTTATGATGCATGTTTCGGATACAAAAAGGAAATTTTTTTTCTAATAGTATTGTAAAATATTTATGATATTGCAGAATAATGCATGTTTTTTAATGAAACTAAAGAAATATATAATCATAAGAAAGTAAAATTAGGAAATTTTTATTTTTAATAGAATGATAATAGAGGAAAATAAATTTAAGGTAAAAGTAATTCCTTTACAAGACATTTGACACCTTTTCTTGAAACTTCTTAAACGATATTAAATTAAATATAATGCAAAATGTTCTAAAGTTATTAAATAAAGGAAAAACAAAATGTTTTGTCACTCATTTTTTACTGGCGTGTCCATAATTTAGCTGTTATGTTTACGGAATACTTGAAATACAGTTACAGCTGTTTGCTTGAACTCTAAGTGTTTTTGTGATTGGTATATCATCTGCAATATGGTAACAGAAAACTTGTTGATGACACAAAGAAATAGAGAAATCGTGCTTTTATTAACAAAATTTTGATTGAAACTGCATTTATGTTTTTTGCTGTAATGTATGTTACTATTTGTTTTAGATATTCGTAAATATTTTTAACTGCACAAAAATTAAAATCAGCTTTGTAAAAAGCTGTTTGGTTTATTATTTTCTCCTATATAGTGTTGCTGATAAAATGATAGTTTTTAAATAGGAATACTTGGGCCAATATTATATTATAAATATTTTTGTTAGAACTATTTTCAGGAATATAATTTACAAATCTATTGATAGATTTACAATATTTAGACTTAAATATTAGGTAAATTATAAAATAGTAATATTTTCATTTTACAATCTACTATTTGCTTATATTATTATGCAAAGCTGTCCATCCACACTACCATTACTTCGATAATGTTCTCAATATTGAGATTTTGATGATATCATACATATTATTATAAATCACAATATCTCAAAAATAGGTGGCAAAATGATAATAGTAACAGATAATTGAAATAAATATGAACATATTATTTAATACTTTTTGAGAAGGTTGGTGAGTCTGATACTTTAAATATAATCAAATCTATTCACAGTTGCTTAATTGTTAATCAGAATTTAGTATATCATATTAACAATATGTTTTTGCCATGTGTAAAAGATTTTTGATAAAGTTTCTTATAAATTAGTTTAATGCTTAAAAACTGCATGTAAAATATATGACCATTTATTTTTAATACATTACATCGGCATTAACAATCATTCAAATATATCAGCATATAAATATATCAGCTTAAAAAATAATTTTTTCTAAATTTTTTCAATTTTAGGTGATGATATTTTTAAATTTCCAAAAAGAAACATGCAAATGCTTAGATGTGAATAATTAAATGAGCATTAAGACACTGATTGAAAAACAAAAAATTATATATTTATAATATGTAAGATATATAAAATTTTAAATGTTCATGGCAGATTTAATTTTAAAATTTCAAATATGCGAATGTACCTAGTACAAAGTAAACGTACCCGGCCAACTTGTCTAGTGGTCTGACTACGGATTGGGAGGTCCTGGGTTCGAATCCCGGTTCAGGCATGGATGTACATTCTCTTTCTCTCTCTCTCTCTCTCCTGTCTTTGTCCTTTCCTTAGGTGTGAATGGTTGCCTACCCTATAAACTGGACCCTATGGCGTGTGTGTGTACTGAGGAAGTCAGACTCCACACCAAATAAGGTTCAGTTGGAAAAGTATAGCAGCACACCCCAATTTTCCAGCCTAGCCGGCACACGAGAACAACAAAGTAAATGGAATATTTGAATGAAATAATACTAGTAACGAGAGTTAAATTAGTTGATTGCATAACAAGAATGTATCGATTTGCTGTTATAATTTACATCCTTATTTCCAGACCTGAATTTATTGTAGTTCACCTTCTGTGGTAAAGCATAAGCTGAATATGCAATCCAAATTTCTCATCTTGTTCTCAGATATTTGCATGGAACAACTATCAGAAATTTTGGATGAATTACTTAAAGATATGATTAACAGTATGGATAAGTAAAATGTTCTAAAGCTATGGTACAATTTCACACACCGTAAATGTTCATGGAAATTGAATGGATGGATTCAATTCGAAATCATTGTATGAGGATTGGAAATATTTGGATTTTAAGACAATTATTTGTTCAATGTATAAAACTTGCAATAGTTTAAAATATACTATCGGAGAAATATATTTAAATTATGCTGCGCTTTTTGCTAAATATATTTAACGTTATTATATTTCATTCCTAATAATAACTATGACTAAAATCATATTAAATATTTGTTAAAGAAAACAAAATTTTGATAATTATTTTTGGAAAAAGTTCAAGGATCCATTACTTTAAGGAAATAAAAACCACGTAGGAAAAGGTCTTTACTTAAAATATTAATCTCCGCTTTATGCATTAAAAATAAATGAATTGTGAAAACTATATCCTAAATGGGAAATTTAAGTTTTCTAAGAAATTCATGATATTTCAGTTTTTCATGATTTCTTTTCTCAATAGAAGAAATGGAAAGTGATAATCTAGATTCAGTATTCTGTAATTATAGTATAAAAAACTTAAAATAATACCTTAAAAGAATTTATAGTTTCATTACAATATTGGTTTTCTCTGTTACTAATATTAATTCATTGAGTTTCGAAATTATTGTGTCAATAAACAATACAAAAATTATATGAAAAATGCATATAAATTTTAAAACTGCTAAAAACTAAAGTAAGAATACTTTTAAAAATACTTAATAAACCATCAAGCTATATATATATCATTCAAACAAATATGTTGTCAACTTTTATTTGTGTCTTTATTTTATTTTATCACAAATCTTCCGTAAGATCAGCACAACATTATTTTATGAGTTAATTAATATATTTACTTCCAAAAATCTAAATAAAAAATGTTTTCAATTCCATAGTTTTTATATACCAAATAATCTTTTAATAAAATATTAATTATCCGCAGTAGTACAATATTTTACATACGTATATTATGCATTTTGTTAGAAAATTTTAAGAAATTTCAAATGAAGGTTTAAAATTAGCAATTTCGATTTTAAGCATGCTGTATTTATTGTAATTCAATCAAGCAGCAATAAAATACAATAAAACTTTCTTTGTTAAGCAATAATTTAAAAAAAATAGTGATTTAGATCATTTAAATACCTAAGTTTGCTATTGGAACAATTATTCTTAAATGTTATACCTTGTTAAATCATATTTTGCGTAAAAATTTATTAACTGTAAAAGGAAACACTTAAAATTCGTAATAAATACACAAGCTAAAAAACCATAATAGTCTAAAAACAAGCACTAATAAATTCATTTCATTGTAAAAAAGCTATTTAAGAATATAAAAATATTTTTGCTACATTATTTAAAAATAATTCAGCATTAGATATCATTATTTAGAATATGAAATTGTCAAACTATATTTCCCGTTTTTTCTGAAGTCTTATGTAGTAAAACAAAATATATATAAGCGGAACATGATATTTAGAAATATTACATTAATAAAGGAGAAAAACGAAGGGAGAATACAATTTTAAAAATGATTATAATGTAAAGCTTGTCTTTTAAATCTTATTTCATTCATTGACAAAATACACTTCTGGATTAATTTTAAATAATTGCAAAACTTTATTATTTTATTGCATATTCATAAACATGAGCGCAAACACATATAAACATAATTTACTTGTGTGTGTGTGTGTGTGTGTGTGTGTGTGTGTGTGCGCTCACACACACACACACACACATAACTATCTTCTAAACTGTAATCTATTATCACATAACTATCTTTAAAACTACTAGTCTACTATCGCATAACTATCTTTAAAACTATCTTCATCTGTAAACGTACATAACAGATGAAGATAGTTTTAAACGTAGATTTTAAATACATGTAGTACATTATTTTTAATTTTTTTAAGAGAAATAATTATTTTAGTGTTTTTCCACGCCTTTTATATTTTTTAATATGAAAAAAAACATTTTGCGTAGGACTATATAAATTAATATAAAATTATAATTATAATGTATTAATTCGTGAGATATAAATTCAAGCTGTATGATTTTTATTCAAATATAATAAAATAATTATTAATTCTGGGGATTTAATTATTAAATATGTAAAATAGTTTTTATTAATCAAGAAATGTTTTTAAATACATTTAAAAAAGCTAAATAATAATAACAACATTGCTTTCTTCATAATTTGTATAACAACACATTTCTAAAATAAATTTTATAAAACAGCAATTTTAATTTTTATTTATTTATTTTTCTGAAAAGCAAAAGTATGTTGAATCCCTTCATACAATGTCAGATTATTTGTTGTCATAAAAAATAACCACCACTTTCAAAGAACAGTTAAATATTTAACTAAGAGTGACATAATTTATTAAACGCATCTTTTTAATAAGTCAACCATGAATTCATGTCGTTTTTAATAATTTTGATTCAACGACTACTTACCGTTCATAATTTTATTAATTTGAACATTCATAATTTTGTTGAAAAATTAAGTATTTATAGTTTTATTAATGTCTTTTCTCTTTTCATACTAATTTAATAAAATTTAATTTCAAAATATGAGCATAAATCTAATATCACATTAATTTTTTACATTAGTAACACTTAATGTTTCTGTAAATTCATAATTTTTTAATTGTAATTAATTATTTGGAATTCGTATTAATATAAACGGAAAAATACTTCATTTCGTTAAAAAAAAAATATTAATATGAGTTTCTTAAAATGTTGAAAATGATTAAAAAGCATTGCGGTAGATTAGCAGATATTGATTTTTAAAATAAAATAAACAAAGCTTTTATAATAAAACTATTAAATTTATAGTCTAAAATTTATAATAAATTTCAATAAATGTTTCTAAAATAAACAATTTTTTTTTCAGTTATACAAATTTCCATTTATATATATATATATATATATATATATATATATATATATATATATATATATATATATATATATATATATATATATATATATATATATATATATATATATATATATATATGTGTGTATATATATAGTTTTTAGCAAATTTTTAAACAAAATTTCAGGAAAATATATTTATGTGTATTAAAAAATGTTGTGTTATGTATACTATATATAACACAGTGACGAAAAAAATGTAGTGTTATTCGAGGCTTACTTTTTCTTTTAGAAGTAAACAAAAATATTCCTGTGAAATCAAGGTAAAATACTCAAAAAGTATTGTGAACATTTGCTAGAAAAGTGTATCAATATTATAATAAAAAATATAGTTAGATGCACATTTAAAATTTAGTATTTTATAAGCTAAGCTTTGTAAAGTATTTAGAGATTAAATTCATGATTTAAAATATTAACCATTATTAAATTTACGTTTTTAATGAGAAATTCTTAGCGTGATAAGAATAATGTATTTGACTTTGTGTTTTTAGTAAATTGTGTAACATTGAAAAATATAATGAAAGTGAAACCTAGAACATTTTTAACATGATGAAGAACATGTGTTAGCGATTAAAGTTTGTCTCGTTTATATTTTTTATTAAATGTACACAACAGAATCAAAATATTTTTGTGAAATTAAAATTTCTGCATAAAACATTTTACTTTATAAATCAATTTCTGCGTTAAACTTAAATTTCATTAACCTTATGTGATAGTCGCATTGAATTATTTCCATACGGAAGTATAATAATATTATTTTTAGAAAAATATTTTTTTTCTGCTACACTACACAGGGAATAAAATTAAATCACTAAAATTAAACGATATTTGAATAAAATACCGGGCATTTTGTTATGATCATTATTCAAAACATTATGTCAAAACAGCAGTAATAGCTACAACTTTAACATTAGCAAAAAATTACTTTCAAAAGGTTTCTTCTTCAGTAATTCATTCTGAAAGTAGTTTTTTGGCTCAAATATTTACTGTTATAGATTAAAAATTAAAATTTACACAAGTTTGTGTTTGACTTCAACCGAGGATAAATTAAAGTGCATAAGAATTACGATTTACTTTTTAACAACATAATTATTCGTACTTGCCAAAATATAATCACTATCCAAATATAAACGAAAATAATTATTCCATTGCAGTCATAGAAAATAATGAATGTTCTCAACAGATTCCCTCGTATTGTGGTTGTCGTTTCTGCTGTTCCATCTGGGATAGGAACGTTGCGCTAAATCTACGAGCCCCTCAATCCATACAAAATCAAGAAACATCAGGGGATTCGCAAAGAAATCCTTCTTAATAAATTCCCAGACACAAAAAAATGTTTTGGGGCTAGTCTAGACGACACCGCATTTACAACAGAACGTATAGAGCTTACTTTTGCCATAAAATTTAAGGCCTCTAAGATTGTTGCTTGCAATAACCAGAACATATAAAGGGTAAGGAAGATAATTTTGTTACCAAAGCTTGCTACACCCGAGGTTAGAATATTGATTTATCGTCACTGCCTGTTAGTGTTAATATGGTAAATTGTGGCCCTACCTGGCGAGAAAGAGTCTTGACTAATATCAGCAGATAAAATTAACATAGTTCCCCTAAGATTTTTAAGTAAACAATTTTACAACTACATTAAAATCAGTGCATTTAATATGATTTAAGCTATATTTCACACCATATCCTACAAAATATCATGTGTTAGATTTGTATACCCAATTTATGAATACATATCATCCAATCTTAACACGAAAACTATATGGATGGTTAAATAATAGTATTATTTCAAGGAGTTGTATGTGTTATTAATTGATTTCAAAGTATAGGATTCCGTAATTCATTTTTATACTATAATCCAATAAATATAATACTGATAGATTTTTTATTGTAGCAATTATAGTAAATCTAGTATAAATTAATCCATTTCCAATTTTTGGACGTGAACTCATTTAGAACATACTATTATCCAATAATTAATAACAATAGTAGTATTTTATTTTAAATGAAAAAACATTTATCCCAAATATTTCTGAAATTAATTTACAGAAATAATTAAAAAAATAACTTGATAATTCCATTAATAATATTTTTTCCCTCAGAAGCAAACATTTAAATGTGAAAAATTATTTCGTATGGGAATACTATATTTATGCTACTTTATAATTTTCTAATTTTATTTTCATGCAATTTTAATATGCAATATTATCTTCATGTTTATTATTGTCTTGTATTGTAAGATTTCATTCCTTAAATTCATGAGCTATCATACTTACCTCAAACATATTGAAGTCTATCAATAAAGATCCAGTTTCATTGAATGGCAAATCATATTTGAAGGAGCAAATTTTTGTTTTGATATATCATAAGCAAAATCTTCATCAAAATTGCATGAAATAATTTTAAAAATAAGACTTTAACTTTGACAGAAAAATGTCATCTACATTACTATCTAAAACATTGAGATACTTCTCCATCAAACATAATTGTATCTTTATTCAACAAAAAAGCTAAACTCTTCAAGTACTGGGTTGAAATTAAAGTACTAAAAAATTCATTTTGAAAAATTATCCCTTAAAATTACAAAATTGGAATTCAAAATTTGTATCGTAATGTCACCAATTTGTCTATCGGAACAATTTATTCATCATTAATTATTTATCATATATGGTAATAAATCAAACACAAATTTACACAATCAAAATTAATTTAAATTCATCTCCTAAATTGAATTTCACTAATAATCAATAATATTTTGTGAGAATCATTTTTATTATATTTCTGTACGCCAAATTTCTGCTTAGAATGACTTCCAAAGAGGAATATCAAAAATTTATTAATGGATTGTTTTCTGTTCTATTATTGAATAGCAGAGAAAAAAAAATTTTATATTTTTTATGAAAACCCTTCTATTTTATAATAATTAATTCTTTTTTTCTAGATCAAAGTCAGAAAGTAATAAATATTGAATTTAACACATTTTATCTTTTGCATACAATTTCCTCTTCTTTTAGCACATTTCCTTAGCTTGAAAAGAGGTTTTAAGTATTCGACTTTTTTTTATTTAAATTTTTTTCTTCCTTTTACTTTTACCTTGTTTTTACAATACACTACATTCTTTTTATTCTGAAACTATTCTTCATATTAAAAAAAGCTGGTTTTTTTTTCAATCGATCCATGCATTAAGTAAATTATAGAAGGAGAGGAATTGTTTTTGTGGAATTAAATATTAGAAAAAAAGACCTTCTCCAAAATTTTTTTTAACCAAAAATGGTTCTTTTTTAATTTACAACATTATTTTATCAATAATTTATTACAATGAAGAAGAGTTATTATTAGTCTGTTTACTTAAACTATTATAAGAGAGAATATTTTAACATAAACAAGCCAATAATGGAATAATCAATATAAATTAAAAATCCATCATTAATCAATGAACGCTTTACAAATTTGGTTAAAAAACTGATAAATAATACCTTTTAAAGCCTTGCCTTGAATGAGTTTAATTTAAAAAATGCAACTGAACACAATATTTTAAATAAGTTACAATATATTACCTTACACTTAAATGGCAATTTTAAGCGTATCGTGATCATGATTGCTTGCAATATTTAGAAATGCACTTTAAGCATAAATACAGATAATTCAGTCCAGAAATCCGAAAATAAATTATACTTGATTGATAAAATTCCCAAATATTTATTTAATTCTTAATTAATTTGTAAAAAAGTTAGTTTTAGATTGGCTAATAGTTTGTATGAGACCATTATGCTAGAAGCAATGACAAATTTGTAGTTTAAATAGATTTTTTACATGCGTTTTACAGAATTTTTTATTCTTGATTCTGTATTTAACTCTTCATTTCAACGAATTTATTTGGATCTTTAGTTTTTATTTGATATTTTTCCTCACTATATATTCAATTTCTAAATCAGAAATATTATGTTAAGTTATTGAAGTATGTGCAAATATTGTACATAGATCGGCAAAGTATCTTCCGGATTAAAAAAAAAACTAATTGTTAATATATATTATATATATATATATATAATATATATAATATATATATATATATGTATTTATGTATATATAATTCCTTAATCAGATTCAATCAAAAATAGTAAGTAATGTTGAAGAATGTAAAATTATTATACATTTTAAAACGTCATAGCTTCTTCCTGCCTGAAGAAAACATATTAACATATTGTTAATATGATACCTATTGTGTTTTAATTCATTTTACTAATATTAAATGCATATATATATAAATATATATATGTATATATATATATATATATATATATATATATATATATATATATATATATATATATATATATATATATATATATATATATATACATATATATATATATAAATATATATATATATATATATATGTATGTATGTATATATATGTGTGTATATATATACATGTTTTAAAAATAATTTAAAAAATGTATATTTAGTTGCTATGAAATTAAAGTGGTGAAACCGTACATAAATTATTTAATGCTTTTTATTAATTTTTTTTTATTTTAATACATACTGCTTTGTAAAAGTGAATGATTTTAAAATATTGGAAAATAATAAGTTAACTTAAAATATCATTCGCTTATTTAATACACTTTTTGTTATAAAATTATACTTATAGAATGTGCAAATGTTGCTTACTAAATTTATTTGATACTGAAAAAAAATGTTTTTAAATATTACATATTAGGTCTATCAGAATGTTATGTCCATTATTCAGTGACGTTGCTAAAATCATATTGGAGGAAAATATTTTTTTAACAAAATCGGAGATAATTGAAAACTTAATTCAGCTCAGAAATTTATTTCGAATAATACTTGAAAGATAGGATTGGAGTGAAAATATTCAAAATAGGTGCTACATGGATTAAGTCAAAAGAATGTTGCTGATAGATGAAAAGTGGATATTCCTATCTCTGTTTCGAAACAAAATCGTGCCCTTCTTGAACCGGATGATAATTATAGTTGAAAAGTTGTCATCCTTTGAAAACGTCATAATATAAAGGAAATATTGTGTGGAGAAAAAAAACCTGGCCCTAAAAACTTTAAAACGGAATTGATTCTGAGTAAGTGAATGTTGTGTATATGTTGGGACATTTGATTACCAATACATTATCATAATTAAAAATTGAGCGTAAAGCTCAGTTCAGAAAAGTATCGTCAGCAACTGAATAATGTACAGGAAGAAATCCAAGAAAAGAGGCCTAGAATGTTCTAAGAAAGAAGCCAAGAAAAGAGTTCGTCTAAAAATTCCAGAACTAGACTAAGAAATTCTGTCTCATACACCATATTTCCCGGATTTATCCAACGACAGATATCATTTATTTTTGTCCTTAGAGAAATTTTATTATACAAATTACAAACGTATATATGCGTATCTGTATAGACATATAAAAAAATGTTCTCTACATGCAATATCAATTTCATATAGAAATCTAAGTAATTTCTACACGAAATTAATGTTGAGATTGAATGTTATGATAATTAGAATACAGCATAATAAGGAAATGCTATTTTTATTATAAGCTATGCTTTTGCTAGTCTTAATGTTTAAATCCCTGATTATTTTGTTAGTAGAAGTAAATAGCTTCTCTGAAAATCTCAGATTGAAAATAATTGGTTATTTAGCACTCCTTTTCAATCAATAAATGATTTATTTATTGCAGAAAGTACTTGAAAGGCAAAAAATGTAAAAACGAAGAAGATATAAAATAGGCACTCTTTCCATTTTTCGCATGAAAAAATTAAACATATTTCAAAAATGGGGTATACGAATTGCCTTCACACTGGCAAGAAATTATTAATAATAATAATTAAATTATTTAATAAATTTTATTGACGCAACAAAAAATTGTCTTTTGTTTTATTCCAAAAATAAGAACTTTCGAGTAGAATTAATATGTATATTAGAAAGTCATTAAATATTACGTACGTGTAAGTGTTTACCTTATGAAACAGAAGTCTTATTCTAATTTCACTAATTGATATTCTCTGTTCATGCACTTTAACGTGAAATGATCTGTGCTTCAATATGTGTTTGATTTTTATTTTAAACAGTTTTACAGAATGTCCATCGTTGATCTCACTATTGAAACTATTTTTGTCATTCATTCATGTAATATTAAGAATATTCGAAATCATAGTCTCTAAACTGGTAATTTGTGCTGCTGCACACTTGTATTGTACATGAAGATCCCATTTCCTTGACTTCAAGCTCATGATATGGTTGGTTTGTTTATAAAAGCCACGAGCTTTTTCTGAGTTGTTAATGCACTGTTTTGACACGACCATCTTGAAATCATCAATCCCAATCCCATCTCCTACAAACAAACATGGAATCTGCAACAAACTGACAGATGCAAGCTGACATACTGATATAATATATATATAAAACACACATATATACATACATACATACATATATATATATATATATATATATATATATCACGTTATGCTACACTTCTATCTGTACCATTGTCAGAATCATTACGATAAGGATGTAGAGGTAACGTAAAAGTTAATAAAAAATCATATTCAAATGAAATTTTATGATGAGATATCTGGTATGCATTTTTTCACCCAAACAGATTGTAGTTATCGCTACCTTAGCCAGTTCTACTTGAAATCTCCTTTTAAACGATAATCATGTATTTTATACAGATTCTGCTTCCAGTTGTTTAAGTTACACATGTAATCAGCAAGCAAGCAAAGTGTATCGTGTTTTCTTACAGACACATGGAGAGAACCCAAAGGAATTTTTTATTATTAACTCTTCCTAAGAAAAAAAGATTTTTCCAACTTTTTATCAATTGAGGAATATTGTTTTCGCAACAAAACTAATAACTTCAAATTGTGATAATGTTTTAACTTTTTGTGCATAGTTGGAGTTATTTATAGTTTGTGAAAATTGAATTTTTGTGTTTTCTAATCAAAGATACAAAAATAAACTATCTCTTCTTACCTCAAGTAACATTTTCCAAATTTCTGTCATAAGTTTCCTTATGACTAGCTTGTCTTATTATCAATAAAATTCTCATAATAAAATTTAAAAAAGTACTTTAATGTGATTATTGTAATTAATTTCATATTATATAAAAAAACATTAAAGAAATATTCACTGATATCGAAGTAAAGACTTGATTAAATGAATACCTTATGATTCATTTATTGTACTATAGCTTATATATATATATATATATATATATATATATATATATATATATATATATATATATATATATATATATATAAACTATACTATAGAAATAGATACTCTTTGAAATACAGACACTTTAATGAAACAAAATAACTTTGATTAAAAATGATGTCAACTATAAATCCTTGTAACTACAATTAGAAGAAATTTATTATAAATGCCTTACCTATGTATCCAAATGGGATTGAATCTCTTTTCTAACTTCTATTTTCTTGGGAATTAATCAAACGAAATCAATATTGATTAGTTACTGAATATGATTTAATTGTATTTCTTCCTAAGAAATTTCCATTACAAAGAGAACATCAAAGAATATTAGAGACCGTTGTTAATAGTTTTGTTCCTTTTCAGGTAATAAGATACAGT
The DNA here is from genome assembly GCA_030067965.1 of Latrodectus elegans. Lineage (NCBI taxonomy): Eukaryota > Metazoa > Arthropoda > Arachnida > Araneae > Theridiidae > Latrodectus > Latrodectus elegans. The sequence goes on along the minus strand of CM057811.1, from coordinate 47,760,299 downwards.
AATTTACGTGCAAGCCATCGGAGAATAAGAGAGAATTCTTGATTGTTTGTTCATAAAGGTACATTTGTTTAGTAACAAATTTACGTTACTCATAAGATAAAAAAGACATAAATTACTTTACTAAGTGCTATTCTCTTATATGATTAACTATTTGCTATAATTTATTCTAAACAATTTTTTTTCAATATTTTTATTCATGTGAAAAAAAATTTTTTTTAATTTAACTATTATTGTAGAATAAATGCCCATCAATTCCTTATTAGTTTTCAAATTATTTTTTAATTTTTGAAAGTTATTTGAAATATTTCTTAAGAATAATTAACTAAATAATCTTAAGAATAAATAAATAAATAATCATATACTTTCTCTGCTATATAATCGATTATTAATATTATTTCTGTGAAAGTTCAAAGTATATAAATTTGCGTAATATAAAAAACTGTACTTTAATTTAGAAAATAAGGACTGATTTTTATGAATATTTTATAACAAAATAAAAAATGTAATTCTTGAACATTTATAAAATTAATTTATAACGAAAAAGTACTTTTAATTATTTCTGAAAAAAGTACATCATTCCTGTTTGGTAAAAAATAAAAAAAAATTAATCTTGTTAATTTAAATCAACTACTTTTGCCATTATAAATCTAATGACTTTTCTGAAGTACTAAATAATAATAAGCTCTTACATTTTATATTTGAGATCTAAATCTTAAAACTATATTATTCCTAAAGAAACAGAGAAATAAGTTGAGTTAATTTCTCTCAAATCAAGTAAGTTAAAATGCATATTTAATTTTTTTGAAAAATGTTGCATACACTTATTGAAACTGAGATTTCTCAATATTTAATGTTAAATGAATAAACTAATTTCTTAGATAAGTTATTTTTTATTATCAACAAACAACATTATAAATAAATTTTAAAATCATTTATAGAAAGAAATTTCGCATATTTAAAAAAATTTTTGATTTCCTGTTTATAAAAAATATATTTAAAAAAATTGAATTCTGTTGCATAAATTTTTTTCTGAAAGTAAAATCAATATTGTAATGAAATTAAAAAGACAAGTTCGTTCAGATATTTAACAATTATAAATGTATATATCAAAACATTTACTTGAAGGAATTTGCATACTTTCTAAATAAATATATTTTAAGCACCATTGCATAAAATATTATATTTTAACTTGTCAAACTATCAATTCGGTGTAATTATCTGAACTGTCTCCATAGCTCTAAGCATCTTACGTGTCTGTTTTTAAGATTCGCTGTCAGTTGATTTTACATTGAAAACACCACCCATCTTATTATCAGTCAACAGTCTTTGGAGTCGAAAATTGATTTTATAGCTATGATTAATATAGAATGCCCTCATTAGTTCATTAATTTGCATTGGAAGGAGAATCAGCAATGCAAATTATATTTTCCTCTTTATTGTTATGATTGAAGGACATAATTAAATATTATTGGTATATGATACTAATATCTTTTATCAGATGATCTGAAGAGAAAAGCAGTCTCGAAGATGTGTTTTAGAACAGAAGTGCTTGATACATCAAGGAACATCATAGCAGAATGATAAGTCAGTTGGACACGAGTCAGAGCACGACAGTCAAGATATTAAGGATGGATATCGGGCTCTTTCCTCTCAAGATCCAAACTTTACAATTCATCCCAGATACTGATATCTGACATCGATGAGACATCGCCAATGGGTATATTGGACCTTATCGATACCATTATATTTGAATACAACAAATTATGCTTCTTGAAAAAAAGCTTAGTTCTCGTTCTCTGGTAAATCGACAGCATTATCGTTTCGGGAGATTTTCAAACCCTGAATTAGTGAACATGAGAACATTGTATCAATAAAATGTAATATTTTTGGGTTGTTCATTGTGGATTGGGCATTATCAGATCCATTTTCTTTGCATCAACTGCTAAAACTAATGCATATGAGAAAATGCTGGGACAGACTTTTCTATCCAGATTCATGCTCTGGATATGAACACAAGTAAATATTGTCTCATGCAGGACTGTGTCCCTCCACATCGAACAAACAGAATGTTTCAGGCCATTAAGAATATATTTAGAATCTGAGCTATTGCTTATCAATACCCGAACAACCATCCTTAAACACTGCATTATTCACTGTATTCACTCGATGTGAATCCCTACATTTTCTGTGCTTACATTTTCCATAAAAAACTTGGTGTTCAGGAAAAAGCAACAAACTTTAAGAAATCAATTGCTAGTTCCTCTTCAAGTATTAAAAGAGAAACACTTGAAGAAGTAGCTGCTAACTTCAAGACCATGTTGCGCTACTGCTTCACTCCTGACGGCTTTGTAAACCTTGTGCATAAATTACAATTTCAATGTTCCTTTCAATAAAATAATTTCTTAACACTCCCCAGCGGCTTTTGTGTTATTTCATTTTAAAGTTGTGAATAAATTAAAAGACACCTTTTATAAATACCCCAGCAAACACAGACACACACACATGTACATATATGTTGTTGTATTTATATATATATATATATATATATATATATATATATATATATATATATATGTATGCATATATATATATGTATGTATGTATATATATATATATATATATATATATATATATAGTATAGAATTATGTTATTAAAGTTACCTCACTTTATTCCATGAAGATATACTTAGTCCTCAAGTAACAAATTTAATTTCTTTAAATATCATTTGTCAGTTGAATCATAAAATGTAATGAAAGTGTTATTATTGACGTTGATACTTATAATTTGAAATACAGTATTTTAATTATTGTAAATCTTTTTGAGAAAAACATTCATACAAGTGCTAAAATCTTTTTAAACTTATATTGTACAGTTTTTTTTCTTAATGTACATTATATAAATTATGCAATCCACAATAGAATATTACTTTTCGTTACATTTTTTACTTAAATGTATCAAATTAGTGTAGGTTGGTGTATGTAATATTTTATCTTTTTCATATTTAAAACATTAAAAAATGTCAATACAAAAGTTAATTTATTTATTATAAAGTACTTCATGTTTTAAGCTGCTAAAAAAGAGGTATTATCTATAAGCAAATATAAACCACTTCTTTGTTTCGATTTAATGTGATTCGTAATATATGAATGAATAAGTCTTAAATGTGTATATTTTGAAAATTATTTCCTTTTTTCTATATACTATTCTAAAAGGATTTGAATCCTTTTAGAATAGTATACAGAAAATTTTATTTTAAATAATGTGTAATTCAAATTAATTTGAATTATATATAATTTAAAATACACATATAAAATATCGGAAAATGTTCAATTATGAATACAATTATATGCATAAGCAAGAAATTAAAAATATGTTGAATATATCAATAATGAAATTTCCTCTAAATATTGTTTTCACAGTATCTTCATCAATAATTAATTGCTCTATCATAATGTGTTACAGAAAAAGTAATTGCAATGATTACTGTAAGACCATGTGTTAATTTTTTTGATATATTATATATATTTCTAGCCTTACGCGTAAGAGTATACGCGTGTAGAAAAATTATCTGTGGATGCCTAATTTTTCAAACAACTTCATTAAGTTTAACCCACCCAAAACGTTTGTTTTAATGTGACAAGAATTAACTTAAATCTAAATTAACATTGTTAGTAAAAAGTTATAATGAATGTTTTTTAAATAAAAAAAACTTATTTTTCTTTTGTTTAAGTTGAATAACTTCATGTTACAGTACTGTAAATTTTCCATTAGTCAACTTTATTTTTACAGTGATAATGTTAAAGCATTAATCTTACCTTAACTGTCTCTATAATTGTAAATAATGAATTCTTAATTTAGTTCACAGTTTCTCTATTTCAATTTGCAGCAAGTAATTTATCACCTAGTGTCGTAAATGAATTATAGTGTTTCAAAAGAGTGTTTGGAATTTTTCAATGAAACAATCTTGACAAGAATTTTATGCAAACATGAAAGTCAAATAGCATTGCTTTTTATCGATTTCTCATAAATCATTTTTGTCGATGTAAATTGAAAATATTTTTCTGAAGGAGAATAAGCAATTATCTATCTTTTTAAATTCTATTTCATTATATATAAACTTAGATGATTATTTTTAACTAATTTATCTAATTTACGAACAAAATATTCAAACAGAATTCTTAACAACACTTATTTTTATTTATTTTTGCAATGTATACATATATGTAAATAAATATATGTACGAAATATTTTTTAATTAAATCAAAATTCTAAAAATATTTTAAAATTATAGTGAACAGGATAATATTTAATTATATTAATAGAAATTAATATGTATATATTGAAGCTTTAATAGTTAAAAAAAATTTGTGTTGCATTTTTTCTTGTGTTATGGTGAGCACTGACCACTTCATAATAATACTGTACTTTATTATTATATGGATAACTTATCAGTGAATTCCTGCTATGTGATTTGCAAATTCATAAATCGGATTTTTTTTTTATTATAACAGGTTGCAAAAAGTATTACATTAAAATCAGTTTGAATAAAATCTAAATAAATTTAATAGCAAATATGCATGTACCAGTTATTAGGAAGGAGATTGCTTCACTATCATTCAAATTTTGTCATTAAAACGAATGGTTCATAAAGAATTTGTTTTAAAAATGCATGAAAAACAAATATTTCTCCACTCTTGAAATTGATGCCATCATGACTACTGCAGTTTATTATGGCATCCTACTTTTCGTCTCCCTCATAAATAAAATTATTTGATAACAATTTATGAAACTGTATATTACTCTCCTTTTTAAAGTTTTAAAATATTTTCGTAAAACAAGGTTATGTCCCCAAGACTTAGTCTTAAAGAAGCCAATATATCCCGAAGCCACGCTAAAAATGTCAAACCCAAATATCAAACCAGAATTAAAGAAATAAATGACAAGCTAAAATATAATATTAAATCCATTGTTGTCAAAATATACAATTAACTTATAGTAATTAAAATTAAATCCTTATCCAAACCCGCAAGAACTGCAAGTAGATACAACTTGTAAACCAAATAAATTCATAACTTTAAAGACTAAGTGTAAGCACTTTTGGCATTTCAAGCTTCTAACAAGACCTTCAAGGCTTGGATCATCCTTCTGTAGTTTATAACTGTGCCTTACTTATTCTTATAAGCAATCTATTACTACCCAAATAGTGTTTAATAAAGTTAATTGGAATGTTATTATAAGTTAGAATATTTCTCAGTCTATTTGTTTATTAATATAGTTTAAATTATTACATATATTATAAATTTTATTAAGTGGATTAAAAATAACATTTTTAGAAATTTTAATTAAAATATTTGAATTCCAAAAAATTAGCTTATTGAATTTAAAATCATCAGTTTTGTCATAAATGTCAGTGTATGTATATTTATCTTTTACATTAATCAAAATATCCGAAAAAATTCAGTTTTTAAATGATCGCCATTTTAGTTAAATTTAACTCTTCACGATAGATAGTTTTGTAAATTTTGTCAAAGTCTAAGAAATTGAAAATTATAAAATCATCAATATATCTGTAAACAAAATGCGTCTTCTGTATAATAAAATATTTTTCATGGTAATGTAAAAATCGCAGTCGACAGTAAGCAAATGTTTTCATTATGGAAGTTTACATACTAAGAGACTGGTATTTTGCTATCCTACCATAATAGAATAACATGTTTCATATGGGCATGAAATCTTAAAGTGGACTGCAACTAAAGAAAGTATTGCTGTTTACAGATGAGTTACATTTTGCTTTCTAGAATGATCCTAAAAGAGTTTAAGTCTGGAGAGAAGCAAACACACAATACCATTCTTATAACGTATGGAAAAGGAATACCTACGGAAAACGTTTTGTACTTGTATTTGGAAATAACCTTTAAAAGAACGCATAGACTAATAAAATTACTCAGTGGAAATCTAGCTAATCAGAGCTACAGAGACCAAATATTGTTCCTCCGTCTGCAACTGGCGATGTACTTATTTTGTAAGCAAATAATACTTGCTCTCACATTGTTCATCTTACGTAAATATATCTTGAAAAAGAAGATATAGCTCATTTGGAAAGGTCATCAAATTTACTTGTATTTGATTCCATTGAGCATATGTGGGACGCTCTTTAGAGGCGTTTCATTCCCCCCGTGAAACACCTCATAAGTTTTACTTTATCAGTGGATATTTCTAGCTAAGAAATCGTTGACAGTATTTCACAAACATTATGAGACATTTTTATCATCCCAACCACTTACGAGATTAGTTTTTACAAATTTAATTTGCAGTACCGTATTCAGTACATTTTATGTGTCTATTACATTACCACATATAAATGTTATGTGAAAATTTCACTTGTATTTTCGATTTATATGTGTTATAAAAATTATCACAATATTTCATTTAATATACGTGTATAATTTTCATTAATCGTCAGTTTTCAATTTGTTGTTGAACAGAACATTTGTAAATTAAAGAATGTGAATAATGTAAATGTATATATTTGTATTTAAAATTGTGCACTATATATATACATACATACATACATATATATATATATATATATATATATATGTATATATATATATATATATATATATATATATATATATATATATATATATATATATATATATATATATTTATATATATATATATATAATCAGAAACCGTCAAAGAATAAAATTTATTTCCAATTCGCTTCTAATATCACGCTGCGAGGTACGTGACTTTTAAAATGCACCTCAAACGCAGAATTGTTGAATTGCGCATTGCGGCTTCTAAGGGAATGTGAAATACGTAATTTTACTTAAATTTGTTCAACAAAGATTAGTTTTCTATTGTGATGCATAATAATAAAGAAGTAAGGTGTATTATTTGAGAAACAGTCATGGTATGATCTGTATACGTGAAACAACGATTCAGCGAATGGATTTTTCAAAATTTGGTTCAATACTGCAAAAATTAATGTTTTCTTGACCGAAATGATGTACAAAAAGACAGAATAATAACTAATAAAAAAAATCCAAGGACTGTTGGTTGCTGAATCATTAGGATGTGATGATTATATAAAACAAAAAAAACTCATTAATCTTTTAAACCAAGTATCAATACTATACATTATTTTGTCACGGACTCTGAGTTTTTCCTCATACTTCATGAAGCTCATTTGTCTATTGGACCCAAAAGACGAATTAGAATGTTGAGAAAATTTAAATTAAATACTAAAATTTTACACATCATGATAATAAATTGGTAATCCACCTTTGTGAAACTTTCCAGAAAAGAATGTAAAAAAAAATTAAAAGGCCATTGTTGTGATATCTATGATATTTTTGTGATTCTTAATCCTCTAATCTTAATGCACAAAACCAGGATAATACCGAAAGAGGTACTCCATACATTAAAAATATGCTTTCTACTTGGATGCAAGATAGTAAATCTGACTTCTGGAGTAAAGACTTGCGGTCCGTACAATTTATGAAAAATAGAAATTTTCATTCGGAATCAAAAGAACACAATACGAAGTAATTTTGGCTGCAAACCTAAAGAAGGACTTACAACGTCTTTTCTACCTGAAGATGTTTTAAAAGTCATAAATGGAGATGAGAAGCCTGAAAATTATATAGAAAGCATCCAAGCAATGAAAAACTAATAAAATATTGTAGGTATATAGATTATTGTAGGTAACGATAAAATAAATTCATTTTGCATTTTACATATATTCTAATTTCTTAGTTACATACAGTATTTCATTAATTTAATGTTCTCAGAAGAAATATAATATTATTAAACTTTATCGAAATTTTCGATAAAACTAAAATCACAATACTTTTAATGTATGCGCCTTTTTTAGAAATAATCTAATTATCGTATAAGGATTGCAATAAATATAATTTCTTACAGACAATAAAGAAATATTATTGTAAAAGGTTTAATTCCCCATGAATATTATATGATGAAAGAATCATGGAAAATGTAGTTACTATATTGATTACTGCTTTGAAAATACGAAAACATTTTGATTTAAATTATGTATAGTATTCTTAAAAATTTAATCAAATTTTATTACAACATAAATTTTTACTATTGAAATTGTATAAACGCCATTTCGTAGTAAAATTATATCTCTAAGCAGATAAATACTAATTTATTTGGGTATAATATGCATTTTAAATGAAGAGCCTGAAATTATACAAAAAGTTTTAAAAGATTCAATATAAAGTCTCTATTTTGGAAAATAAGTAAATCAACGAATCTAAAAATGCATAATAAAAAAGAACTTGCTTAAAGATATTGGATATTTTCTTGGAAAGAAAAGCTGTATATTTTGAGAGGAAAGAAACATACCATTCTAAATTGGTTTATCCATGTAAGTTATACATGTTCGTGGGATGCAAAATTGAGTCAGGATTAAACTTATTTTTCTTAAAAGTATCTGTCAAAGAAAATAGATCTATTCTGCCGAACTGGAATTTAATATCGTTTATGCTTTTTGTTGAAAATTTGCATTCTTGTGAAGAATACTGGGTATAACGTAATAAAAAGTACCTTAAAAATTTAGTTTTGCCTCAAAATCAAGAAAAGTATTCTGAGTACGAATTCTTTTCGTGTTTAAGATTAATTTTTTAAAGAATTGTTGAATTTGCATATGAAGTATATTACAGTGTCATGGAAGCAAGCTTAATTTTATTTCCTTACATCAATATTTAAAGAGTTGGTTTTATAAAGTAAAGTCTGGTTAATTCGATACCTTTAACATTTTATTTAAACAAACTACTCAGCTTGCTTAAAGGCCACGCTTATTCTTTTCTCTAAAAGGAAGATCGGAATAAATGAGAACTGATTTAATAGATAATATCATTATTATAAAGAACTGTAAAAATGAATTTTGGGTATATTTGCATAAGTAATACGTTCTTCATAATAAAAAGTAAAAATCAGTTTTTAACATATACGATTCCTTAATTCATATGACGTTAGTTCTCTTTTAGTTTAACAAATTAATTCTCTCAATAACTAATTATTCATATTGTTTATTAATCACATTTATTGTTTTTCAACCCATATCATTGAATTTTTTTTTTCATATTATCTGCTTAAATTTATTTTCCTATCGTTTTCAAATTATGACATTTCCAGATTTTAAATATTGCAAATTCTTAATTTTATCAAATTTATATGGGATTAACATTAAACTGTAAAGTAAAACATCATCATATTGTTTGTTTATTGTCAGGTTAATTCAAAATTCTTAATTACTTATTCATTAAATTCCAATTAGTATTTACAGAAAATTATTCGCTATAAAATTAAATTTGAAAAAAAGATACCCAGTCGCTCATTAAAATTTAATGAAGAAATGACAATAAAATATACAAGACTTATTTTTCACATAAAATTAACATTAATTATAAAATCTCAGAATTCTTTTATACAAATTTAGAATAAATAGTAGGATACCATATGTTTTAGATTTTTAAATAACTATAATGAGATTGGCATTTATTCAAGACAATAAAAAAGTCTTTGAATGTTTGTAAACAGAATAAGATACTTCATTAAAGTAATTAAGTAAAATTAATATGTTGAAACGAATAATGCCATAGGCAATGTTTTGAGTTAACTATTTTAAATATAAATGATGTTATATTTCCTTTCTTCCTCATTTTTATTGTTCTTGACCTTTATATGTAAGGTAATTAATTTTTGAGTGTTGCAAAAATAAAAAATAAGAACAGAATGTTTGAGAAATGATTCTTCGAAATGTTTTTACAATAAATTTTTTATATATATCATTTAAAATAGTATTTATCTAACTTAAAATATTATTTATACACAAATAATTTTACAAGCATTTATGTGTGTGTGTGAATAAGTGAATACGAGAATGTGTGAATAAGTGACTCGTAAATAACGTATGTAGGCGTAATTTCCTTTAATCAAAAAAAGCGAGAATGCGGCTTAAATAAAACTATACACTGCTGAACAATTGCTAAGGACTGATAACAAGTTGTAATGTAGCATATCATAAAGCGAGACATGAGGTCAACTAGGATAAAATATAGTTGCCACACTGTTCAGTCATTAGAATAAAGAATATTTATTGTTCTGGAAAGTAAAAAAGCTGTGAAACATGTGAAAGAAAAAATGTTCATTTGATGCTGCATACGGAAAAATGGAACAATGCAACTAAAAGTCGCAGGCATCTTGAAGAAAGGTATCAGTACGGGATATGCGCACACTGGAGTGTGATGCAACATTCTCCACGTCGTATTATACTTTGCACAACATTATCCAGCAGCTGTTGAGGCAGTTTATCCCATTCCTCTGTGAGTGCACGGATGAGAGGATAGTTTCGACCAGAAACTTGCCTCCCCATAGCATCCCACACATTTTCAATAGGGTTTAGATCTGGAGAACGTGAAGGCCATACGAGGCGTTGAATACCCTCGCTGTCTACACAATCCTGAACAGCGAGTGTTCGATGACATGTTGCATTGCCGTCCATAAAAACAAATTTATCACCAACAGCACCACAGAAAAGACGAACGTGAAGAAGTAGAACTTCATTAATGTATCGTTGGCCCGCCATAGTCCCATTCGCAACCACATGTAGGGCACGTGCGGCCTTTGATCATGATGCCGGCTCACACCATGACATTGCATGTCGGATATCGTCTCTTTCCTGGATATTTTCTGGATGATAAGCAGTACCACTCACGCGCCAGATCAATTGGAGTTTATAATCCGATGACAGACTGAGCCTACTCTCATCTGAGAATAGTACGTATATTCAGTCCAATTGCGATGCTCACGACACCATTGCAAATCGGCAGTACGGTGCTGCCTGGTCAATGGGACACAAACAACAGGTCTGCGGGTGTATAGTTCTCCTCCCCTCAAACGTCTGGCAACAGTTTTTCGGGAGATCTGCTTTCTTGAGACAGCAAGAAACTGATTTGCCACCTACTAAGCTGTGGTGCGCATGTTCTTTCTTGCTGATAGGACGATATATTGGTCTTCTGCAGGCGTCGTACTTCTAACACGACCTCCCCCGTGTTACCTACTACACATTCCAGTAGTTTTAAATGACTTCCACAGCCGTGAAACAACGCTGTGAGCGATGTCGAACTCCCTGGCAGCATCTGTTATTTTTCGCCCTTCTACGATCTTTCCAATAATTCGGCCACGCTTAAAATTATCAAAGTTATGTCGGGAAGATATACCAAAAATTTCAAGTTGGTCTATTAAATCTTTCCTGTAAAACTTTGACTTGAAACAACAGCTGTCCAAACACGTCAAAACCTTTAAAGCTGTTTTGAACGCTATCACTTGATGAATAGACGTGGAAACAAAATTGCATACTTCTTCTTACTATATCCCACACTTATTCTTATTTTCCACATTTTGCTTCCTTTCATTTTGTGATTGCTATGGATGATAGAGTTATCCATCCTTAGCAATTGTCCAGCAGTGTATTTATTAAATTACAGCAAATCACCACTATATTCTCTTACACACTGATTTAAAGGTTCATATTTTACTTGAAATTAAAATCTGAATCTTTCCTATATATTTAAATTCTAATATATAAGAATTCAGCTAAATAAATTTGTATCTAAGCGTTGCTTAGTGGCAATAAATGTTAATTTGGTGTGGAATAAATTCTGTTGAAAAGCGGAGTCATAACCTTTGTAGAGAAATTAGAATATAATGTCTTAGTTTGAAGCTGGTCTCATTTCACATCTGACTAAAATAGTTGTATTCGAGAATATGTATTTTTGAAAAATGCTATTAGATATCATAAGCTTCCTTACAGCAATAAAATGTTATAAATGACGTTATAAACTGAACAATTATTAAAATAACTGATATACAAGGAAGTACTATGTGTATGTTAATGAAATAAAGTGTATTATTAAATGATGGAGATGAATATTGAAATATATATTTTCCTTGGTGTTAAATAATAGAAGTTGTATGGCTGTTGTTGTTGAGAGATATTACAAGATTTATTATTGAATTGTAATAGCAACTTCACGTTACATTTAATGAGGCTTGGATATAATTTCAATTTTATCTTCGCTTAACGCATTCTATCTTTAAATGGTAATACGCATTTCAGGGGGAAAATGAAGCTAATTCATGCACAGCTTTTAAAAAACATTTGGCAATTGGTAAAAATAAAAATAAAATATTTATTTCCGAATAAAGGGATTGCAGTTTTTCCCTTACTTTTTTAGTATCTTTAAACAAATTTTCCTTCTCAGTAAAGTTATTACTGATTTTTCATTCCTGAACTATTGTCTTTAAAATGTGAATGAATCAGATTAAACTTTCTAATTAAAAATTTATTTTCGATTAGATCAGAAATTAATTTTGACACGCAAGCAAATTTATGTGAAAAAAAAGCACAAAAAGTCTTGCTAGTTTTTTAAATACAAAAGTGTTGAACATTTATATTTTAATTGATATGGAAAGAGTTATAAGTGCAAGTTAGAAAAAACTCATTTATTTGTAAAAATGCGCAAATTTTTAAATTTTCACACTAATTTGAATATCAAATACTCCAATATATAAATGATTAATTAAAGCAAGCAAATATTATTGTGAAAATGAATTTAGCAATTTATTTCTAAACCTACCCATATTAAGAATACTTAATTTCCCCAGATTACTTAAATGCCAAAAAGAAATGATATTTTAAATCTATTTACGAAATTATATCAAAACACAGAAACGTAAATAATAAAGCATAGAATCCATGCCAGATTCTGACCGGCAGATACCGTGTAGCCATGTAGAAAACATGACAACAAATGTATTTATTGAATGTACTTTTTTGTAATCACCATTAATTCATTTTTACAATATGTAATTGTATTTAACTATATAAAAAAATTTAAGGATTACTTAAAATATCATTTACATTTGTAAACAAGGAACTTTTACAGACAATTTTCTAATTCATTGGCTATAAAATTATTTCTTGCCGTTTTTGGGTCATTTTGGGATCAATTTGATAATTCTTTTAGACCTTGCACCTGCCGAATGTTGACCGCAATTTCTTTGTAGTTTTTACCTATATCTTATATCTCCTACTGAATACAGCTTATATAGCTTATATCTCCTACTGAAATGACAATAACAGTTTAGGACTTTATCAAAGTAGTTTTATGTCAGATGACTGCTACTGTTTATCTTTCTTATACCAACTTTCACCCTGGCCTTTAAAACCGGTATGTAGTCATATAAGCTAAAATAAATAACACATTCTATTCGCCTATAGAATATTGATATAGAATATTAACATATCGCACTACAGAATATTGATATCCACATTTTACCAGTATTCTTTTATTCCCCCTGTATAATAATTATTAAAAATATTTCTATAATTTTAAAAATTATAATTATGAAATGAATTAGTTTTCCCATACTTTAAAGCTACTGAGCATATATCAGGCTTTTTTTTTAAATATATTATTTGTTTCTAAACACTGTGCACACCCAAAACAGTTTTTCTTCATTCAAGTTCACACTTTTAGTCACAATATATTGATAAAATTATAACAACATGTGACACGGTAGTTAAATTTTTTGCTATTTAGCGAATCATACTATTTACAAAACCTAATCTGGTATTAACTCGTATGTCCAAAAATGAAACATTTTTTTGTCATTAATAATAACCTAGAATGTTAATTAAAATTTTTACATTTTTTTTAAGTTACAAGTATTTGTATGTATATATATCAAGCCTAATGCAATTTTCTCAAGCATAATGCAATCTTCCTTCTTTTTATTTAATTTTTGGGGAAAGATAGATTACTTATTCAATTAACTTATTTTCTTTCATATTAATTACAATTAGTATAGTAAATGCAATTTCAGAAGCTTCTGCTCATTCTGGCGCTTTCTCCCTCGTTGAAACCTTACATTCTTTCAATTTTAAGTAATTTTAGCTTTTGCACTTTGAACTACTCAATATCAGCTTAAATGAAATTTTATAAAAATATTTTTTTTAACCTTTCGATAATATTTTCTGTTTAAAATAATGTAAAATCCCTTGAATGCCAATTTTATGTAATGTAGAAATAAATCTCTTCAGCATAATATTAAATTTAATGATAAAAACTTCACATATTGTATTCTAGTATTAGAATTTTTTTGTAAATATTAAGATTGCATCTAATATAATGCTATAAAAAGTGCTTTCTAAACTTTCAATAATATAATAATGATTATATAGGATATTAAAATCTCTGTCAAAAAAGAAAGATATTCTATTCACAAATTTTATTATCCTATTGTATTCCAAAACTAAACCATCTCTGTAGATTCTTAATAATTAAATTAACAATTGTTTTATTCAGTATAAATTATATTTTGTAATTAAAACACCCAAGTAAATGCCTTTTAAATTTTCCAAATTTTAAAATGTACATTAAATTTTAACTGTAAAATGCTACAATACATGCAAATTTTAAAATTTAATAAAATATTGTTTCATTTTAAGACTGAAATGTGTTACTTTTTAATTTATCGCTGAAATTTGAATTACGTTTTACTGTTAAGCATGCAATTTGATCAACTTCTTTTGTTTTTTACAAATACAATGATCTTATCGTATCAAATGTTCAAAATAAAGGTAAATATTTTATTTAAATTTGAACTATGTAAATTTTTGATCATCAGAAGAAAATTTAAGAATCAGCATGTACACATAGTGTGTGGTAAAAGCTTTTCATATACTATACATAATTCTTTATTGCTTTCTAAAAAAATACATATCTTCTTATTCTGGAGCATTATATGTGAGGTGTGAAAAATATACAGAAGAAAGCATAAGTTATAGTTATATAGAGGAAAAATATATAGTTATATAGAGGTGAGAAAAAATATACTAATATTCTGTACAATATTGGGTACTCAAAAAGCCTTGATAACATTATTTAGTTTTGCTTATTTGTTTCTTGAATTTGGCTTGAAGAACGTGTACTTAAGAAAGACTTAAGAAAGACTTTTGAAAGACTTAAGAAAGACTTTTGTGGAGAAATTAGTAAAATTTAGAAAAATGCTAATCAAATTAGTTAGCAACGATAAAAAGTCTACCCTTTTAGCACATACGAATATTCGTATGTACTTTGAATAGAAAAATTTAAGCGATATTTGTAAAATTATATTTGAGTTGTTATATAACCTACAAATGTATTTGCAAGAAACGGTAAATGAAATGCTTTCAAAATCATATTCCTTCACGATTTTTTTTTTAAAATGTTTAACTTTGTTTACTTTGATGACTATATTTAAATTTGTATGAGAATTAACTAAATGCTTTCGGAGAGACAAATTTATGCCCTGCTTAATTTGTCCCTCTGAAATTTTTATTTTTTCTGCTTATCACAGAGTTTTATTATATTATTAAATAATTTGAAAATATTTATACAAGTTTTTACAGCCATTGTATATGCTATCATCAGTCAATAACCTTAAAGTATAATTAAAAAATATTTTATCTTTTCGTTGCTATAGGATTTGTTTCAATTTCTTTTTACGTTAGGAAATGTTTCACAAAAATTAAGCATCATGAAGCTATAAATGTAGGACCACCTTAAAAATTATTGTTTCTAACTGTCATCGAAATCTAATGATTGGAAAAAAATTGCATAAACTTCTCAAGAATTAAGTTCATTTACATGAGAAGATGTGTTTGAGCAATATTCACATTTATATTTTATTTTTTAATAGCCATTAATATTAAATTATTATAATTTAATAAAGAAAGTATTGCTTTATTCAAAAATCTACAGAAATATTGTATTCAGATTGTCCTGAATATCTACAAAATTAATTACATTTTTATGCTTCCCATATATACATAATTTTCATTAATTTCTCATATTTTTAATATTTGGATAACTTTAAGCAATCTTAAAACAAAATTTTAGCTTTTAGTTTTTATCAACTTTTTTTGCAAAATTATTCAAGTAATTTCTTTCAAATCTTATAACAATCATATAAAATAGTTTGAGAATTCTTTAAATTGACTATAATATTTTAAGGACACCGATGTTGATAAAATTTAAAATTTAATGTTTTCAAAATTAACTAAATTTTTATAAAAGTTTAGTTAAAAATATTTAAAAGATGATTCGTTAATATTTTACCATAAAAATATTTTTAATCTCATTTAAGGTTATAAGCTTATAAATAATTTTACTATAATCAGTGATTTAAAGATATTTATTTAAACATTTGCCTTTTCAATATGTTAACATATATATCCCTTTAAAGGCTTAAAAAATAAGATTTTTTCTCATGTTTGTTATTAAACGTTTTGCAATAATAATATTTTGCAAACAATCAGAAATATTTCAAAGAAATAATTTAAACAATTAGTGTTTCGACATGCTTAAAACATTTGAATTTCTATCAAAATTGCAATCACATTTGAACAACATCCGTGCTATATTTTACATATATAAACTGATTTGTTTATTTAAACCATTCTTTAAAACTGACAATGAAAATTTCAAGGCCTTCCTGTTGACAATTTTCAAACTCTGCCACAAAAATATCAGATCTTATACATTTAACTTTCCAAGTATATTTAAAATAATTGTAGAAGACTATTTTTTAATTACTTTGAAATTCTTGTATTAAATAGTGGCAAGGAATTGATATTTTTGTTGCAATCACAGTTTGAAATTATTTTCAAATAGCTTTTAAAAATAACCTTATTTATGTCATACTTTTGTCATACTACTCTTCTTAAAAATGAGAAAAGTCCATGCCACTATTTCAAAGATATTCCTGTTAATATTTATGCCTTCGTCATTCAATCATGTGACTAATTAAGTTAAACACTCGATCATGTACTTTCCAGATTTTTAAGAATAAATGAAGAAATAAGTTTTTTTTTTCTAATTCTAGTTTATATGGATAGTTTATCTGGATACTTGGACTGTAACCTCATAGTTCAAAGTTATTTGATGCAGATCATTCAATGTCAAGTAAAGACGTACTTACCAGTGAAATGCGAATAAGATTAAACATTCCTACATTTACTCAATTATTTTACTCTAAGTAACAATTTATTTACATGATACAGTATAGCAATATGAACAAGAATATAATATACGTTTTTTGAAAATATTTCTCCAACAATTCTGGAAATCTGTTAATTCTGAGTGGTATGCTACGAGTCAAACTTTGTACCCATAAAAATTATTCCTACGAAGTTAGTGTTGAAGTATATAATCTTGGTTACACTCACATCGGCTTCCAACACGTATAATGAATACTTAGAAACAATATAAAAATATTTTTAGATATATATATATACAACCAGAGGTATGTGTTTTAATACCAACCATTAAGATTAATAGTCTGTTCATCGTAGATACGCAAGCTTTATTTTAATCACTTTTCATTTATGGCTAATCTTACGAATTTTCATAATTTGGTCATTGAATATTCTGTATCTGCTCTTTTAAGATTTTATATACCTCTGTAAACTGCTTTCGTTGTGTGACGTTATTTTCTTGCATATTCTGATGCATTCAGTTGGTTTATATCTAATCTTGATAGTACATTTCATTTATTTCATTGGCTTTGGCGACTCGCATTCATTCTGGTTGTCCTTAAACGTTCTCTTGCAGTCTCAGTTCTCGACAATTTTTTAATTGCTTTTTTCAAACAGTTTCCTATTAGTGTATGTAAGCTAAATTAACATTTGCAGAATATTTAAGGATCATTTCAACGATCGCTGATTATACTCTAGTCACTGCCATTATTTTTTATTAAACAAATAGCTTTCATGAACTTTGACTTTTAAATTATTCTTTGAATTGAGTATTATGTAATCATAGAGTATAATATTTTTGTCAATTATATAAATTTTTTTACCACTTGAAACCATTCCACAACTGAGAAAGGAATTTCAATCTACTTGAACTTACCATTTAAAACTGTATCTTTTTGGACACCAATATATGCCCTTGTCTTATACTTCAATATTTTAGAGTCATTAAATGAATTTTGTCAAACATTTCCTACACTCAGAGGCACAACTTAAAGAGAGAATTACTTTGTTATATTTGATAGTGTTTTTATTTTTAAAGTAAGCAGTAAGCAGGCAACTACAAATAAGAAATAGGTTTTATTCAATATTTTAGAGACATTTCATTAATTTTTTAATAAACCTTTACGCATTCCCCTCCTTTATCAGAAATGATAATCAGAACTGTATAAATCCTTTATCAGAACTGTAGAAAGCTTCACCACTGAAACATTTATCAATTCCATATTACTTTTGTTTATTTGAATACTTCTACTAAGATACTATAGATATTTAATGGAATCCTAGCGGTTCTTGAAAAATGGGAAGTATATGTGCCTTAAAATTGTCTTAGATTATTTGGACATCCATAACATGCGGTCAAAAGCATTTGAAAGAGTACTTATCAGGGTATAGTAATACTAAACTGCTCTTCAGAGGAGCAGAACCAGACTTCAATTCTATCTGTTGTCGAAAAGAGTTAAAAAAGATGTTGCTATTTTTTATTATATATTAACATCCATTAAGATAGATGATTCGTAGATTATAGACTGTTGTCCAATAATATGGGAAAGTATGAAAATATCTTAAGTATTCAAAGAAATGTTTTCCAAAAAATTTAATTGGGATGAGAGTATAAAATTTCGAATTTAGTTTTTTTAGCATGAAGAAAAAAATCATTGACGTGTCAAAAGTTCATAATCAACAAATTCATGAAAAAGAATTTAAATACGTTGATTAACGTTAACATAATTAACACTGAATTTTTTTTCTCATATTTAAATCTTGTCTGAAATTGATCTTTAGATAGATGCATTTTCTGATTTTGTTTGAAAAATGAAAAAAACATTAATGACTAAATAAATAACAGTGATTTATCCTTTATTATTTTTGTCTTACATGTAAATTTCATCAGGATTTTATCCTTGTTTAACCTTCAGTGTACAGTGTATTTTTATTTGAGTAATTTATCCTGCGAATCTCTTGGGAATCAATAAATATCATGTGAATTATTGTATATATATATATATATATATCTTTGTGTGTGTGTGTGTGTGTGTGTGTGTGTGTGTGTGTGTGTGTGTGTGTGTGTGTGTGTGTGTGTGTGTGTGTGTGTGTGTGCGTGCGTGTGTGTACATATATATACTTTATTAAGCGTAAATATCAAAGAATTAGATTATTCATTTTAAAAAACCTAGAAGTAATTCAATCAGATATAAAGTATCGGTCACTTCATTCAATGATATAAATATAATTATAATTAATAATAAATAGTCTGTCTCAACATTATAATTTTATCAAATGAACCTCAATTTTAAGCTTTCTTAAAATGATCAGTATGTCTTTTAAAATGGTCACATATATATTTAATGATGAAATTAATAAGTCTTTTTTAAGTTTTTTTAAACAAACTTTCAAATTAACAATGATATTTAATCTTATGATATTTTAATTCACATATTTAATTTATGGAGTTTTTAAAAAATTTAAAATACTAAAATAATTAATTTAGGCTACGAATTTTACTGGCATTAAATACGATGCTATTATTCCAAGAAGGATTCAAGTTTTATAAAGTGAATGAACTTAAATTGTGTGTTCTAATATATCAAATAAATAGTCTGTCTCAACATTATAATTTTATCAAATGAACCTCAATTTTAAGCTTTCTTAAAATGATCAGTATGTCTTTTAAAATGGTCATATATATATTTAATGATGAAATTAATAAGTCTTTTTTAAGTTTTTTTAAACAAATTTTCAAATTAACAATGATATTTAATCTTATGATATTTTAATTCACATATTTAATTTATGGAGTTTTCAAAAAATTTAAAATACTAAAATAATTAATTTAGGCTACGAATTTTACTGGCATTAAATACGATGCTATTATTCCAAGAAGGATTCAAGTTTTATAAAGTGAATGAACTTAAATTGTGTGTTCTAATATATCAAATATTAAAATAATAAACATAGATGTATTTAAACTAAAATTATTAATACTTACAGACCACCAAGGGTAAAAAATATTAGCTTCTGTAAATGTATATAAAAATATTTTAGAATCAAATAATACAATTTATCTGTCAAGTAAAATTAATAGTTTATTTTTTGTGCCCTCAGAAGTAATGCATACAATAAGTGTGAAATATTCAAAAATTTAAATAAATACATACTGTTATATTTAATGCAATTATATTTTATATATATAACTGCTTTGTTTATTTAAACCATTCTTTAAAATTAACAACGAAAATTTCAGGGCCTTCCTGTTGACAATTTTCAAACTCTGCCACAAAAATATCAGATCTTATTCAATTAACTTTCCAAGTATATTTAAAATAATCTAGTATGTATTTACTTATATATATATATATATATACATTAAATATAATTTGTTATTATTATAATTGCCGAAAATCTGGTATTAGGAAACTTCTTGCAAAGCAAATAATTAAACAACATTTTTGGTAATAGATCAATTAAAAAATAATGTTCAAAATATCGTTTTACAAGCGCAAAAGTATAATAAGGTTTTTATTATTTTTATAAGTGTATTAACCAAAATACTAAAATGTTTAAAACTTATGAAAAAATTAACATAAAATATCTTGAAGTACCAATCATAGCTATTTATATAAATCCCCTTCAAGGATAAAAATGAGGAAAGTTTAAAGTCGTCATTAAATAAAAACTTATGTTCAGCAGTAATAATTTTGCAATCCTATTTTTAGCAAACATACAAAGACAATTCATATTTTCAATGTATCTTTTCTTGTGTATATATGTATTATAAAAATTTATAAAATGAATAAAAAATTATTAAAATTTATAAAAAATAACTTTCAACCATCGAAAAGAATCTGATGTTTCTAAACTTTATGGATGACGAAATATAATTTTAAGAGGGCTTACAGTTACTAAGTTGTAAACCTTCACTGGAATAATTTCAATGTGCAGTTACAGATTGAAAACTAAAAATCCTTAGAAACACATTTTCAAGGCATTGAATATCGAACACATCTATATGCTGTTATATATAATTTTCAGTTCGCATAAGTTTTTCTAGTACCTAAATTATGTTGACTGCTTCTAAAAGCTAAAAAACATAAATGAGCCTCCTATGATACATGAAAATTTAACCAAACTTCTAAATACTTATGAAATATTTATCCCTAGAAATTTTAACTAAAATATACTTTATTGTCAATTTCAGTGACATTATCTCAAGAAATTTATATTTTGTTCTCAAGAAAATTTGTGTATTTGTCCCTAATCAAAGTACGCATATTTGACATTGTATAGTCAAACACACTCTTGTTTGAGGGATAATGCATATTTTTCTCACCATAAAAAGAACTGAATTCAAAAAATATATTAAAGATAAATATATATATTCTATATACAGAAAATAAACATAATATTGTTATACATTATTGCTAATAATATATAATATTATATAATACTCATTTATTTAATATATATTCTCAATTTTTTAAATATAAACATTATATCAAATAGTTTCACAATTTATTCATGCATTATGAATAAATTGTAAAACAATTTGATATAACCTTTAAATAATCAAGAGTAAAATTTCATATTTTTAAGAGATATTTTTTTCATATACCATTCTTGATCTTGAAAGAATAAAAAAGTATAAGAATCATAACGTTTTCTTCTTAAAATAAAAGTATAGCTCTTCGCTAATTTACATAAATGTTGCTTATCACTCACATATTAAAACATCTTATTTAATTTAACTTAGTATTATATTCTATTTAAAATGTCGAAAAATGGTTTCGCTTTTTCAGAAAATACATTGAAAATTATTGATATATGTTTCTTTTATTGTATTTTATGCACAGAAATCAAAATTTAAAACTTTTACTTGCAATGTGAGCAAAAATGCTTGTATCTTTTCGCAATTGAAAGACTTTAATTAAAATTTATCTGTCGGATTTATTCATTTTTTCAATATTTCAATTTATTCTTATTAGCTAGTAAAAAAAGCATAATTTCCCATTTGTTATATAAATAAAATAATATTTATGTGTAAAATAAACCACTAATCACATAACTCGCATTTCTAGTTCTGTTTTTTGTTCATCCGTAATTAATTACTTGGAAAATATACAGTCATAAAATCCCTAGTGATATAAATATCAATTTGCTCGTCACAATATCTTTGTAAGTCGTAAATAACTTATCTTCTTTGCCCATAATCCTTTCGAAAATACTATTATTTTTATATATCAGATCAGTGATAGTAAATCTCAAAGTAATTCAAGAATTTTTTTTATAATATGTAATAGAAGTAAAACAATTTCCAATGGGAAATATTATTGTATTTTAAAATGTGTTTTAGCATTTCAAATTAACTCATGAGAACACATTCTATTAATTCTATGTTTTTTTAAATAATGCCTATAATGTTTTTGCACATTGCTGCAATTTTTAGAGGCAGTTATCTTTAAAAATATTTTATATTATACTAAGTAATTAATTGAGCATTTAGTTATACAATTCAAAACAAATTTTAATGTTATTTTATTGCTAGTGCCTTAAATAAATTTTATAAGCAAAATTGGGTACTAATATATTTAATTGTGTAATTTTAAAATATAGATTTGATTTAAATAACTAATCACATGTAATTCTTTAATATTTACATCATTAATAGGTCATATTTTATTTGAAAGAGCATTACATATCTTTGTACACATTACTATATACCTCACAATGCCTAAAAACCACAGTACCAATTAAAAATTTAATAATCAGCGAATAATTGATAATAAGAAAAATATAAATAAAAAAGTTTTAAACTATCTTGTAATAACATTTCATAGGATTCTTTTCACTTAACCAAATCTAAATACCAGTAGGCATAGACATTTATACTTAGAACTTACGAAGAATTTCTCTTTCCAAATATATTTTGAAAAATCAGAGTCTCAAAATCATTATAAGAGTTTAGTAGTCAAAAAGTAAATAAATGATCTTATATTTTTAAATATTTATGCTAAACAAATTGTAACGAAATTAATAACCTCTAAAATTAATATACCTGTTCAAAAATTGATTTATATCAAGATCAATTGAAGCGATTAAGCTTAAGTATACGATACACTATTAGTTTGTTTGTTTGTCGCTCAACTGTCATTTTTTGCACACGAGGGCTAATTAGACGGGTACCTACGGCTTAAAGTGGATTCCGAATCACTACAAACATCCATGCCAAAAGTTGAACCGGATTTGAACTGTTGAACCGAAGGCAAGAGCGCTAACCATTCGGCTGCCAGCTCGGCGATACACTATTAGAACAACCTGTTGAAGAACTATTGGGGATAACAGATAATTTGAAATAGTATAAATAAAAAAGTTGCTTAGTTTAGTTTTGGTTAAAATTACTTCTGTAAAAGCGGTTAAAAATACAAAAAAGGTGACCCAACATTAATTACGGTGCTTGAGTAATAAGTATGTTCAGCTTAAAAACCAGTCTCTCCATTGAAGTTTATTCCATAATATCCACAGACATTGTACAAACAACTTTAGTAGTATTTTTTGCACGCTTATGTAGAACGAGTAGCTCATTGACAATTATCTTTTCCCAGTTTAATTCCACAAAGGAAAACCTTAACCTTGGTCTCGTTACATGAAGAATCCTTATAGTTCATCTATATGTGGTTATTCATGCTATCATCGTTTCAAGCACATGAGCGAGATAATGAGTTATCTGGTGCAAAGTTATATATCTTCTATTGAATCATACATTTAAAGTCACACATAGCACGTCTCTGCTAAAATATATTGTAATTCTTGAGAAATATCGTCATTAGTCCAACTGCTGAATATAAGTGATGTCTTAAACGATTGACTTAGTCGAGTGATTACACTACTTCGGGTGACCCTTGAAATCTCTGAATGTATTATAATTGTGACCTCTAACTTTTACGCTACTTACTTATATCAAAGGTATTTACCACTTTGAAATTATTTCAATCAGTCAATTCAAATGTAATCTGTTCTAGTAAGGATTTTTTCTTTAAAAAAGATATCCACATTCAAATTTGATAATGGTAAAGTATAAAGACGTTTCTATAATATATGCACCTTATATTTTATCTTGAAGAATTGAAAAACTCTTTATGTTATTTGATAGACACTAGATACAAAGTTGCACTATAAATAATCAATTATTTTAACAAGCAAAGATAGATTATAGAGAAGAATAATGTGATTTAGGTAAAAATATTGATTTTAGCAAATTTTAATCAATTTATGCATAAAATGCATTATTCTTGCTCATCAACGCATGCATTCTGCTTGCACATTTTATGGGAGTTTATTCTTGCATAGGAAACATTGCAGAATTACAAATTGTTGTCGATCTAATGAAATTTTAATTTTAATTTACAATAATTATGTTATCAATTTTATGAAAAGGAGATACATTAGACTGAAAGCATGAGATAATCGTCGTTAGCATGAATATTATCATAATTATCTCATTTGTTTTCTGAATTAATTTCGTTCACACGCAACCTTGTCTGGCTTCAGAATATTCGATAAAATCAGATTTCCTATGTTGCAAAGTGATATCTCAAAAAGTTTAGAATAACTCGTTTCAGAAAAAATTCACAAGCATAAAAAAACATACATCCTTCGTATTATGCATTTAAATGATAATTGTCTGTAACTGAAGTTTAAACCAGTTACCTTAAGAAGTTTGATAATGTCACTAAGTCAGAAACTAAATACATGCATGCATAAGATCACAGGTATGATTTCCTTAAGATTCTTTTTCAAGAATTCTTAAGTTATTTGTTTTGGTAAATTATGCTACGAATTTACATTGATAATTAAAAATTTTATCTTTTACGACTTTTAGCAAAAAGCGTACCATATTTATTTTCAATATGATTTCAAAAGAATTTTAGCTAGTTTTTAGGTAAAATAAAATCAAAATACTTAATTAATTTTAAAAAGGAAAGAAAAATTTTTATTTGTATCTCTTTCTCTCTCTCCCAAACCAAAAATATTAATACATGAATGAAAATTATTCAATCAACTTGATAACAGAATAAGAGTGTAATCACACAAAAAATAATGATTTTCTTCATTTATTATAATCTGCTAAACTTATATATTAAGTTTAGCAGAATTAAATTAATAATAACTGACACTTTTCATTTAAAAAATTTTAAAGCATTTTTCAAGAAATTCTTTCCAGTTTTGTTATTTGTCATATTTATGAGAAGTAACTTAAGCCTAAAGAATAATTATTTCCCTAACTTTGTAAATAACTTGAAATTATCCATTGAAATTTTTTAAGTTAGATAAAACAATTATTTCTACTTAAAATTTGAGAAATAAAGATGCAAACAACAAATTGTCTTAAAAGAAAGAAAAATAATTTCATAATATCACCATATGTTAACAAAAATATTATTGAATGTATTAATCAGTTTATTTCATAGAAGCATATGAAAATGCATTCAAGTATTTTAGCTTAAAAGGAAAAAATAAACAAAAAATGAAAATCTCCAAATTTTTTAAATTTTATATATACTCTAATTTTATTTATAATGTAAATATATCTAACATTTGTGTGTGTGCTTAATGAAATTAAAAATAAGTTATACAGACTTTTATTTTAAAACGTTTTTGTCCTTGTTCCTCATTTGTTGTTTAAAGATTCAAATTTTGTGGATATGAATTGTGTATGTCATTATTTCTATACTTTGATATACCACATATAATTAAAAATAGATTATACATATATATATATATATATATATATATATATATATATATATATATATATATATATATATATATATATATATATATATATATATATATATATATATATATATATATATATATGTGTGTGTGTGTATGTGTATATATATATACATGTATGTATATATATGCACACACATACATACATACATACATATACACATATATATTGATGAAAATGCGTGCGCGTTGTATACTTGCAATTATTGTGACTGTTATTCCTACTCTTAACTGTCTGGTGTTTTAATCACACCATACATTCATTTGCATACTTATTTTTATTTTATTCAATGGCAATGTGAAAATTGAAAGAACTTTCTTGTTTATCTTATATTAATTTATTACAAATGCTCAAAATTTTGGCTATGACTCCCTTTGTTCTTTGGGCTTCCAATACCTCTATACATTCTCAAAATACAAGTGCAAAGTCAAGATGATTAGCATCAACAAATTCATTTTGCTTACATGAATTGCATAAGGGAGAAACCCAAAATTTAAACTGATACAAATACGCAGGCAAACATTCATGGCGAGTAGTAAGCTTACAGAATGACACACTAGCACTTCTAAAGTAATCAGAAATAGCCTTTGACTCCTTATTCAGGAAAATGTTAAGACTTATTATAGCAGAACCTCACAATGTCTTCTCCTTTATATTTTAGCTGCATGTCTTATCTTTATCAAAAAATTTATTTATTAGTGAATATTTTTTTCCAATGGTAGATTGTAGACAGTTACAACTGCCCAACATACCCAAGGAACAGACCAGAAAAAGCGACCTCTTAGCCGCCGAGGCGTTGCCCCGGGAACACCACAAGGGGTGGGCCACCATCGCACCCTCACACATGACATGGGGACCCGTTTATAGGGTAGGCATCATTCATACTTCATTCCCACACACAAGGAAAGGACAAAGACAGGATAGAGAGAGAGAAAGTACATCCATGCCTGAATCTGTATTCGAACCCTGGACCTTCCTATCCGTAGTCCAGCACGCTGACCACTAGACAAGTTGGCCGGCAATTAGTGAATAATAGCAATCAAAATTTTCCATTCTTCATGTTTAGTTACCAACAATTAAAATTGTGATACGAACTACAACAAATTGGAAGTACTGTGTTCAAATAGCAAAACTATACAAATAACTAAAAAAAACTACATTACTTTTCGCTTTATTATTAAAAATATTGAAAAATTATTCTTTGATATTTCTTCGAATAATTTTAGAGGACGTATTGGTCATTGTGTCTTTTAACCCATAGATCCTCTAAGTAAAATATGTAATCTGAAATTGAAAAATCTAAAAATAATGAAGGAATATAAACTTTTTTTTGGTAACTAATTAAATAATAACTAAATGTAAAAAAGAGAGCACATTTTGCAATTCTTAACATAATTCTTTAGTGATAACAATGAGTTCGTAGATCTGATTTTAAACCGATGCTTTGGAGAAAGTGTATTATTAGTAGCAAGAATGTTCAGATAATGAATAAGCTAA
The DNA here is from genome assembly GCA_030067965.1 of Latrodectus elegans. Classification (NCBI taxonomy): domain Eukaryota; kingdom Metazoa; phylum Arthropoda; class Arachnida; order Araneae; family Theridiidae; genus Latrodectus; species Latrodectus elegans. Next base: position 47,732,897 of record CM057811.1, on the reverse strand, counting down.
GCAATGGGGCTACTGCTATATTTTTTAATAAATGCATTTTCATCGTCAATACGAACAACAAATTTTTTCTATGAGAAAATTGTTCTGATTCCATAGTTTTATTTTTGCAACACATCTATCTTTATATTTTGTATTAGTAAAAGCAAAATATGCTCCAAAAATGAAGTTAATTAATGTCATAAATCATTATTTGAATTTTATTTATTTTAAATGAAATTAATGGTAGAAAGAGTTTCATTATTCAGAGGATATTTAGTAAATTTAATTACATTATGTAAAATCTCCGGTACCAACTATTTATTTTTCACTAAATTTTAGTAATTTCAAATCAAATATACAAAGTATTTTTCAGTTAGTTTTTGTTGCAATCCGTGTAAAATAATAATTTTTTTTTCATAAAAGATCTATGGGAATGTGTTCAATTGAAACAATGCAAACCATGGTAATATGTTAAAAAATGTATAATATAAAAGAGTTATAAAATTAGTAAAACTTATGATTGATATAAATTTGAATGTGACAAAATATATTTCAATAAATAAAACACTTAAAACTAAAATGAGTATGCTTAAATCACATGTAAATAAATCCAGAATAATTAATTTTTTTTAAAGGTAAGTTCCATCAAAATGTTTACTAACTGTTTTCAGCGGATAATTGATCCTTCTAATCTATTCTCTAATAGAAATTTTTATTAGTGAATTATTTTTATCTAAATATCATTTACTACTTTAGCATGTAATGATAAGCATTTTTGAAATAATTACCTAATAGGTTATTAAATAGCTATATATTAAACAAATAAAAATCGACAGTATACATTGAAAATATGTTCTGAAAATATTATCATAACGTAGAAAATTTAGTACAAAAACGTAAAATAAGAAAATTCAATTTTCACCAACCTCGGAATTTTTATTTATTTATTATTTATTTCACTTTATTTTAATTTATTTTTAATTTTTTTTATTTTTTTAGTTTTTTATTTTTTTATTTTATTTTATTTTATTTATTTATTTATTTATTTTTTGTCAAATTTGCCTAAAATCTTTGTTTTTAAACTCTAATAAGAAATTATTCATTTCATATAATATAAAAGATTTTTCGCCTAAATTATCAATATTTGGGACATTTTATAATATTACCTAAGATTGTGTTAAACTATAGAAATTGAATTTTTAAAATTTAATTTATGATTGTATTTACACTATTCTAAAAATTATAATGTAATTATTCATTGTATTCAAACTTAATTCAAGCAAATGAGATTCACTAAAATTGTGGTCAAAGAGAAATATTTGAAATATAAAATTAAATTATTTCAATCATTATGTATACTCATATTAGCTTAAATATTAATTTGAATTGTAAGCTTTTTTTAATTTACTTTAAATAATTCGAAAAATTATATTTGTATAAAGAAATCCCAGTTAAAGTATTTTTCGCGATTAAATAAGCTTTAAAGGATAAACTCCTAGGTAAATTTTTTTACGTGTTTACTATAATAAGACGGCCGGCTAACTTGTCTAGTGGTCAGCGTGCCTGACTACTGATAAGGAGGTCCTAGGTTCGAATCCCGGTTCAGGCATTGATGTACTTTCTCTCTCTCTATCCTGTCTTTGTCCTTTCCTTGTGTGTATGAATGAAGTATGAATGATGCCTACCCTATAAATGAGTCCTTATGACATGTGTGAGGGTGCGATGGTGGCCCACCCCCTGTGGTGCACCCGGGGCAAAGCCTCGGCGGCTAAGAGGTCGCTGTGTCTGGCCGGTTTCTTGGTATCAGGGAACAATAGATTAATAGACTCTGTTGCAGCTGTAACTGTCTACAATCTGCCATTGGAAAAAAAAAACTATAATAAGACGTTATTCGTATTAACAGTGATAAAGCCAATCAAACACAGTGAATTATTTTAAGATTCTTAAGAGGAAAAATTATAAAATCGGTTCACACACTTAATTCTGTATTTTATGTCAAGCAGTGATGGATCTCGGACACTCTGATGGCGTAATCTCTAATGATTAATTGATTGAATAATTAAAATGATATATTTAAATAAATAACAATATATTTTCAAACAATCAATTAATGTCTCATTTTTTGCAGCTCATTTTTTGGTATGAATATATTAATCCTTTCTTTCATTTACATAGACTTTTACATTTATATGAATTTCACTATATTTAACTTGGTTAATAAGCTGGCAAGTGAAATTTCATTAAAAAAACAGGTGTATATATTTTTAAAAATTCAGTATTCAAAAGGATTAATACTAGGCAAAAATAATTAATTTACTCTAAAACAAAAATATATTCATTAAAAAAAATATTGTTAAATTAAAAAAAAAATTCACCTAAGAATTGTCGGTATTCAAATACATTTAAATGACTTTCATATTTTTAGTGTTAATTAGAATAAAATATTTCATTATAAATTATAATTTTTTAGCAATGTTCGTAAAAAAAAAATCGGTTTTCATTTTAAGGGATATAAAAAATGTTTTCTTTTAATTTCTTCATATTTTTTTTCCTAATATATTTCTTGCCCATTTATTATTAAATATCTCCAACAAATAAAACTAACTTTTGTGAATGAAAGCATTAATTTGTTTTTTTAATGGCATATGCTCACTTTCCCTTTCCATATATTTTTTTTAATGCTATTCAAAAAATTTATTAAAATATTCTTTAAAATTAAAGTTTCACTGGAAACGCTCTCTACTTCAATTATTTTTACTTTACATATTTTTTGTTCCTTTATTTGTTTTTTATCACTTTTAATAAAAAAAATACATTTTTGTTCTACATTTGATGCTCATTTTAAATTGGGATTTATTTATTTAAAAAAATATTCCAAGACAAATAATATTTATCTTAGGTGAGATATTTTCTCTTTTTAAATTGCTTTTAAAATAATGCCCATGATTTTGATTAATAATTTCCATTTTAGATATTAATTTTATAAATAATATTTTTTCATTTTTTAATGTTTAAAGTATGGTGATTATATTTGAATATCTAAAGTAAAATGTAAGATTAAAATAAATTATCATATAGAAAATGTTTGATATCATATTAAATTAATTTGCTGAAAACAATGGGTGCCCATTATAATTTAATTTTAGTTCATTTATATTACATAAATGCGAACATTTATCTAAAATTAGAGAATCCATATATATATTTTACTACTTGCATAGCAATTTAGATTTCTTTTACTTTCTAGTTTTTTAGTAATAGTAAAAGAAGAAAATATTAGTTGCAGTTTATAAATATTAGAGTTCAGAAATTTTTAAGGCAATGGTGAATCTTTAGATTTTAAAATTTAATAATTCTAAACGTGCCAATTATATATAAAAATATTTGTGTGTAGTAAATAATTAGTGAAATAATGTTTTTTTTTAAAAAAAAATGTATCTTTCTACATAGAATAAACTGTCCTATTTGTTAATTGAAATATTCAGCCAATTCAATTATTTAATTTATCTTTTGACCATCTTTCCATTATTCAAGCATTCTTCATACTTTCTATGGTAAATTCTCTGCGTAATTTCCTTCACTAATCTGAATTTGAGCTCCAAATGAAACAAATGTGTATACCAATTATTTATCACCTGTTTACCGTTAGATCAACCTTCATAATTTCAGAGTTAAGTGAGTTAGTCGCTTTGCTTTGGAGTGATTCATTTGGAAATGTTTCTCTATGCTCTAACTGAGGAATGAGATAAAATAATTAGGCTTGTCAGAAAACTTAGCAAAACTCTCCATCTGGCATCATTTAAGTCCTTTCACATTAAGTAGAAAATACCAAAAAAAAAAACTCAATATTAGTTTCATTAATGCTCTAAACTTCTCATGCAAAAAAAAGGATCTACAATCATTTTCTGATAGAAGTTGTATGCCTTTACGAATAAAAGATAAATAATTTGCTAAATTACAATTTAAAGATGGTGAGGTTGATATGATCATGTGTTATTGTTACATCAAGAATGCTGAGCGTACTATAACACCATTTTTATTGAAAATGCTACATCAAGTCAAAGATAATAGTGTAAACAAGCATTTTAAAACCCGGTTTCCAAAGCTTTGTTAAAACCAAGCAATTTCTTCATAAATGTATTTTCATCAAATTTTCATAGTTATTTGCATTGTCTGGATCCATTTCATTCAGAGCGTTTGATCCAATGTTTAAATGAAAAAAATGTAAAGTTTTATAGTTATTTGAAATTAATGACAAAAGAAAGTCAATCTGAAATATGCAGATGGAAATTAAATAATCACCCAATTTATCTTCTAAGGTAAATAATGTAGAATGAAAAATATGTTTCATTCCTTATTTACTATATTATAATAAATGTTTATTTCATCGATCTCATCAGTTTTAAAATGAATCTAACAATAGTGGATTGTTGCATTTTAGTACACATTAATAATTTTTAACACACTGCTATAAGATAGCTAGTCTATTTGCTCTAATTAAAAAGTATTATGGTTAATCCATTCAAAATATTTTGTATTAACTTAAACTTTTTAATATTTTACATCATTTAACTTAATAATTTACTGCAAAAAACGAATAAGGCATAATGAACTTTTCATAAGAATTTCGAAATATAGTTTTCAGAACTAATAGTTTTAAATGATTCTTCAACTCAATTTAAGTTATTCCATATCAAAACACGAGAAAGTTAAGCTAAAATTTGTAATAATTAAACTCTTCTCTTTCACTGATCACGTTTAAAAGTTGTTATGTTATATATATATATATATATATATATATATATATATATATATATATATATATATATATATATATATATATATATATATATACGCTATTAATAGGTGTACAGATAAACAATGGCTTTTCGTATTCGATACGGCACTATTATTATCTTCATCTGATAGTTTATAGCTGTTATGAAATGTATGCTAGCGAGATCAGATGATTTCTTACGCTCATTAAATATCTTAATAAAGTACTGCTAGAATATTAAATTCATATGGAAATACGAGAATTCATAAATTACAGCAGAATTTCAATTCTGTCTTTATAACTTCTTTTGTGTGGTTGTCCAAATTTCTGAGTTTTCCGAAAGCATGTGTAATTTTGTACCCATTTCAACATTATTTGCAAACCTTTTATGTATTTTATTTATTTAACAGACTAACGGATTTTAGGCATATTTTTAATTTTTACCCCAAAAAATATTACAAAAAGCTCTTTTATCATTAATGTTTCTCCCTCAGAGCTTTGATTACCGATATTTCAGCCATTTAATTTAAAATATTTGAAAATATGAATTGCTGACTCAACAATGATAAATTTCGGTTTTGAAATAGTTTGGATATCATGAAAATTTTCAATAAGTTCCGAACTGCAAAAAACTCAGTTGTTTCAGAATTTTCAAGATATAACAAATAAACTTATCATTATTCAATGGTTTTAGTATTACACAGTTACAGTTCAGAATATAAATATATATTAAACTTTCGTCGTTGTTTAAAAATTTTGAATATATTTATAAAAAAAAAAGTAAAAACCATCATCCTCTTAAGATTGATAACCACGAAAAAACATAGGTATACTTTTGTAAAATAAGAAATGTTTTCCCAAATCACAATTAAAAAAACAAGTTTGGAAAATAAGGAATAAGAATGAAAGATTTGATCATAATTGGGCAACCACCACATATCTTCTGATAACTTTCATTCAACTTCGAAATGTATTAATTATGGTAAATTGAAGAACGAAAATAAGCACTCAAAAATATTATTGGATTAGGATAACATATTTGCTTTAAATATACGGAGTTCTTTATTTAACACTCATGAAATTTTTGAAAAGGTAGTTTACGCTTAAAAAACTCAAAATCCCTCTGAAACGTCAAAACAGAAACACTAATCAGATATTATGTATATTTTTGAAAATGTCAGAGTTTTCCAAATCTGTTTACTTTGAAGCTTGGTGGCAACCACAAATATTAAGCTACTACTTTGCTTCAAAGATACTAAATTGATATCTATTTTGATAAGGTGAACAAATTAGGCTAACTGCACAGGGTCTCCGCCCATAACATTTTTTATTTTTTTATGTACATAATCTTTCGTATGTAACAATTGTAGCTAATGACATAGTACTGCTATTTATGATTCAGTGAATCGACCTACCTGATTGACATATCTGTTATGATGATGTTACAGGACTATAGTATACTTTCTTGTACTAAGCACAGAATTCAGACTTATCGGTCAGGAGGAAACAGGTGGTTGGGAGTCTTCTTAATTTAGAAGCAGGGGGGCAGACAGAAGAACTCCAAATAATTGTTTGCCAACCCCAGAGGCATTATTTCACTTTGAAAATACTCTGGTATCCCAACCCTTCAGTGAGAATAAATTCGGGAGTTCAAATTCACTACCTCACCTTTATGAGGACAGTGACAAGCAAACCAAATGGCCCAAGCGTCAGACCTATTATATGTAATAATTCACCATTATTTTCTTGAAACATGTAAAATCACTTGCCTGTTAAATTTCATAGAAAAAAATTGAGAAATTTATTTCACCCATCCAGCAGAGGCAAGATAAACAATAGAGACTCTAATGAAATTTGATAAAAATTATAATTTTCATGCAGAGAAAATCTTGCAGTAGTTCTGCGTTATAACCCGTAAATTTTTATTGCATCACTCTTTAACATTGGATGCACTTATCGTTTATACATTTCCTTTATATATATATATATATATATATATATATATATATATATATATATATATATATATATATATATATATATATATATATATATATATATATATATATATATATATATATATGAACAGGAAGTAATAAATATGTCTCTTATTTTATGTAATTTCCTTTCCCTAGTTTTATATCTACATTTTCAACGACTGATTTTCTTTGCATTTGGGAAATCTGACTTTAGAACCATTCCTTTTTTGTTCGGTAATAAAGCTGCTGAGTAAGACATACAAAACACTAAAGAATTTCACCATTATTTAATGAATGGAGAAAACATTTCTGACCCTGCATTCCTATTAATTTTTTATTTAACTACAAAATTAAATTTTAACACTTATAAGTTAATAAATTTAGTTTACAAAGCTTTTAATTTCATATGTCACACAATTTATTATGCTGTGATTGATGCAACTATCTTTTTCTCAACTAAGATAAAATATTAATATAATAAAATTTTGCATTGTCACACAATTTATTATCCTGCGACTGATGCAACTATCTTTTTCTCAACTAAGATAAAATATTAATGTAATAAATTTTTGCATTGTCACACAATTTATTATGCTGCGATTGATGCAACTATCTTTTTCTCAACTAAGATAAAATATTAATGTAATAAATTTTTGCATTGTCACACAATTTATTATGCTGCGATTGATGCAACTATCTTTTTCTCAACTAAGATAAAATATTAATATAATAAATTTTTGCATTGTCACACAATTTATTATGCTGCGATTGATGCAACTATCTTTTTCTCAACTAAGATAAAATATTAATATAATAAAATTTTGCATTGTCACACAATTTATTATGCTGTGATTGATGCAACTATCTTTTTCTCAACTAGGATAAAATATTAATATAATAAATTTTTGCATTGTCACACAATTTATTATGCTGCGATTGATGCAACTATCTTTTTCTCAACTAAGATAAAATATTAATATAATAAATTTTTACTATGCTGTAATTGATGCAACTATCTTTTTCTCAACTAAGGTAAAATATTAATATAATAAAATTATGCATTGTGCAGTTTTAACATTACTAGTTTAAAAAAGGTATTAGGTTTTTAATTTCTTATTGTCACTTTATATAATACACTATTTATTCATACTTAATAGTTTTAATTAAATTACAAACTAATTTCAAATATATAATTAAAACAATTTGAATTACGTAGTTACTTCACAAAGCTATTTACTTAACGATATTTTGAACGCACTGACTGAATAAATGAAAGAAGTTTAAGATTAGTTACAATGTACTTACATCTAATTTCTTATAATTTATCATGATTTATCATGAGGAAAGCAAAATGTTAAACTAGCAAACTAAGCTATTACAATTACGCATCTTCAACTCATATATAAAATATTTTACTCAAAACAATATTCTTTATGCATTTAAATAATTTATACAAATTATATACATTTTATATTTCTGCATATTTTAGTTAAGATTTTAAACTTTGGATTCATTATAAGCTTTACTTTAATCTATAGCAGAAATTCCAGAACTGTGCAAAAAATCCTTTATGAACACTTTTTCATTATATAATGTTTCATTATATTTTGAATTTGTAGTTTTCTTTAAAAAAAAAGTTATAAGTATTAGAGAGGAGAATGTTTTTTATCCTTGTAATATTAAGGAGGAAACCATAATGTGAGCTGATAAAAATGTATACTTTAGTAAAAAAAAATTAACAAGGTAATCATACAATATATAAAATACTTATCTGTGAAAATCTGCATATATTAAGGTTTTCATTATGTAGTAAATACCTTTCTAATTGATAACTTTTTAAAATGTATCGTTAATTTTCACTTTTTCTACTTTTAAATATTTTAAAAGGTAAATATTTTAATTGTAAAATATGGTCATTTTTAATTTTAGTCCTTTTTTAAGACTAATAATTCCGTTTATAAAACTATGTATCGCTTAATCTCGAAATTTGTATGCAGACATAAAATTATAAAAATTCATTTATTGATACAGTAAATAAATAAACTAATATCCTTCAAAGATTAAGTGAATCCTTTTTTGCTAAATTCAATAAATTAAAATTGTAAACTTTAATAACGAAAAACGGAGATAAGTAAGAAATATATTTATTTTGTAAGCAATGGGAATTTCATAACATAACTTTATTCAAAAGAACTTTTAAGAAAAGATGTTTAAAATCGATATTATTTTATATTAAAGATTATTATTATATTGAGATAAATATTGTTTAAAAAATGAATGCCTTTTCTAAATTTTTCAAAATAACAGATTTATCAGGAACTTTTTTAACTAGAATTGCAACTGCTTATGAAAAATTCTAGCTTTCTTAACTGGGCAATTTACCTGTAGCTTTCACATAAAGGGATGGATAGATTAATTGATTTTAAAATAATTTTATGTATGACCAAGCTCTGTATCTACTTTCATAAGTTCTATTCAACTTCTATTCATTTATAGGTTCAATTCAACTTCTAATTAATTACAAGTTATATTCATCTATTCAATATTATAAGTTCTATTTAATTATACATAATTCCACAGTCTATTTTGTTGTTTGGTAAAAGCAAAATATAAATCATTATCAGGTAGATCATAAACTAAATTGTAAACTTATTTTCAGAATAGTTTATTAAGTCGAAACTCAATTTTGAATTTTTGAAAATATGCTTGCCACACACTGTAAAAAATACATAGTTTGAAACTATAATATTGAAGTAAGCAAAGGCTCTGAGTTATAACTTTTTTTTAGCTAATAATTGAAGATATTCTAATTGAAGATATTCCAAATATTCTTTATGCATGAGGAATACTAATCAAAGTATCAACAATAATGGAAATTTTAAAATATTTTTTCAAATATATCATCACTTTTCTATTAATTTTCTATATAAATTGAACTTAAACCCGGTTTTATATGAACAACTGGTTTAATCAGAAAGAGATTAATAATTAGCAGAGCATATGCATTTTTTGTTATAATTTTCTTCTGTCAATCATGTACCAATTTTTTTTCCTGTTTTCATCAAGATGCTACAGAAAAATTTATGAAATTTTTCATCTATATTCTTCGATTACTTTCTTTTGAATACAAAAAATTTTATTTGTTTGATTAAAAAAATTATGCCTCAAATTATGTCTTTCATTTATAAATCACCGGTTTTCATGATATCACTCATATTGAAAAAAAAATTATACCTTAATTTTATTCAGTTATCATTTTAGCAGCACTTAATGCTAATATTTTAAAATCACACCAGATATTTAATAGCATCCCCTAAGTTGTTACAAAACATTTGTAAAGTATTTTAGCATCCACTGCATAAATTGCCTTCCAAGAAGACCTTTCATATATAGTGGGTCAAATTAAGGTATCTAATGAAGGAAACCTCGAAAACTCATAAACATTCATTCCGAAAGACTTACGTGCAGAAGACGGAAGAAAATCTTTTGTATGCATAACTATTCAAATAACTATAAAGTTTACAACACTACGTTTTAAGTAAATGATTAAATTTGTTTTTCGCAGATGTAATTGCAGTATTAAATCTTTAATATTTATATAATTCTTTTACAAAAAATTGAAATCACTTTCCGATGATCACACTGTTTTTCATTCATTAAAAATTTACGAAACCAACAACTGTAAATTTTAAATTGTAGCTTTTGGAAAAAAGCCAAGCAGGGCACCTCGTATCGCTTCAACAACGATAAAAAAAAATTGCCAAAGATATATCTATCTCCATCATCGTAATCATCAAAATGGCTTACATCTATTATCTTGCCCATTTGGATGGATAGTTGTAGTACATACAAAAAATTACGGTATTATCCAACCAATTACTTTTTTCAGATAGCTAATGGAACTTATATAAGCTCTGGCCATAAAACATTTACCAGTCTCAGTCTATCGAGAATGAAGCATTGGAATAGAAGGAACTTTTTTTTTCTAGTTCATCACAACTAGTATAGATAAATCAAAAAGAGCATGATTTACATTAATTATTAATTTGTTTTTGATATTCTTCGTCAAACACTGCGGTTTGAATATAATGCAAATTTTAATCATTTTTATGTACAGCAATCTAATATTTTTCAACCACTTTTCGTTTTTCAAAGATAGATTTAATTAACAAAGTTGGCATTTTAGGATCCATAAAGAAGTTGTTGATATTACTTATATTTAATTCTTCATATTGTCTCATTATTTTTTTTAATTTGTCCTCATAAACTTTTATATTTTTTCTTAGGCACTTAGTTTTCAATATATTAACTTTTGCCACAAATTTCCAAATAATCGTTAACATAAGATTAAATAAAAATGCAATTGAAAAAATGTATTTAAATTATTCCGTAATCAACAAGATAATAAGTAATTTATAGTTAAGTTACAAAAACAAATGAATTTTATTCATATGAGTTTTAGAAATAAATAAATATTTATATAATAAAATATTTAAATATAAATTTCTTACCCATAAATTACTAATTTCATAACTGAGAAAATAGCTATTTAATATTTAAAATGTCATTTTATTTTGATAATTGAAAATAATACTTACTTTTAAAGATTTATATCTTGTTATTTGATATATAAAAAAATTCCTCTGTGATATAAAAAGTTATGTTAGTGTCTTCCTTATATTAAATTCCGGCTGAATCATATAACTGCCCTAAAAATATCAGGAAATTTCCTGGGAAAATTGAACTGCTGATAAAGAAAATTTCAAGAGAAGGGAATAAAAATTATACGTTATGACTTCAGGTATTTCAGTTTTAATGCTATCTTCATCAATTTTTATGCTATAGAATTACAAGCAAAAGAACATGGAGTAAGTATCTGAGTTATAATTATATTATAAGTATTTTCATAAATATATTATAAGTATTTTCAGTTATAATTTATAGTCACTCAATAAAGTGTAAACAATTAAATAAAACGGATAACTCATAATTTTCCATTATTAAAAGGTATTGAAAATTTTAAGAATTCATATATGTTGCGAAAGGTTATATAAGTTGGAAAAAATTATTTTTAAACGTAAACCATATGAAAGTGAATTAAAGATAAATGAAGATAAAATTTAATTGCTTAGAAATATGAAATTCCACTGTAAAAATATGAAATATAATTTGTTTAAGTAAATTCCGATTTCTTGATTTTTTTGTATTGTGTCAGCTAGGCTGACAATATGGGGTGTGCTGCTCCACTTTTTCATACTGAATCATATTTGATGTGGAATACGACTGAATCAGTTCACACATGCCATAGGGACCCGTTTATAGGGTAGGTAACCATTCACACCTCATTCATACACAGAAACGACAAAGACAGGACAGATAGAGAGAGAAAGTATATCCATGCCCGAACCGGGATTTGAACCCAGGACCTCCCTATCCGTAGTCAGGCACTCTGACCACTAGACAGGACAGTCAGCTGATTTCTTAAACTTCAAAATAATATCATCATTTAAAATGAATTACACTTTTTAATTTAACGTTTTTAGTATTGATTGGATATTTCAGAAGATTATGTATATTGAAAAATTATTTTTTGTAAAGAACAAATTTTGATGATTTTTGTTTAGTAATAACAGTATATATTGTTAATAAATGCATAAGTAAAAGCAGTCAAACTAATTCTTTTTATGTGTGTAGCAGTTTCAAACAAAAACATTATTTATAACCTCTCACAAAATTTAAAATACTGTGACAGTAAATAAGTTGACAGACAAAAATTATTGTTAATAATTAATAATTTATTTAAAGCCAAAATAGTTCATGCATGCATACGTAAGCTACCCGTCTTATAAATAATATCATCTTATAAAATAAAAAACGCTTAAGTAGAAACAATTGATTCTTGACTAAAATTTTAAGAGTGAAGAATAATTTAATTGTTTCTTAATTTTATTGAAATGCAACCACTTTTTTTATAATTCATATGTTTTAAACTATTAAGTAAATCATAAACATGACATAAACTAATCATGAAAATTAAAAACAGCATCTGATATCTTCAATTTTTGCATGTGGTCGTCTTCCAATTTATGTGATGGTTTTGAAGATTTTGTAGTAATATTTGTCCCTTATCTTTTACCATTGACTGGGAAGTCAAACTTATGTATGACTTTTTTGTGAAGACAACAACCTTGGTACTAATTACATTGGTAATTTCTATGGTACCTAATATTAATGTTGTCTTTTTCTTTCTATTGCTTCATGGATATTTGGATTTTATTAACATAATACAAATTTTTGCAATTTATGTACATATATAATGGATCATTTTTTTCTATTTAAAACTATTTTCTTATTCAAAAAGGAACAGTATTCAATAGAAAATTAAGTTTTTAAACTCAAACAATTTAGTTTATTTTTTTCAAGGAAAAGTCTCTAAACTTCAACAAACCAGAAAAATTCAACAAATACGAATGAAAATTCATGTGAGCTTATCTCTTAAAATGGGTAGGTCTTTCGGCTTTCGACAGACTTTTTGATTTGCACGCAATGTCTAACTAAACCGATACCAACAACTTAAAGCAGATTTCAAACCACAACAAATACGTGTGTGTGTGTGTGTGTGTGTGTGTGTGTGTGTGTGTGTGTGTGTGTGTGTGTGCTCGCGTGTGTGTGTGTGTGTGTGCACGCGTGTGTGTGTGTGTGTGTGCACGCGTGTGTGTGTGTGTGTGCACGCGTGTGTGTGTGTGTGTGTTTGTGTGTGTGTGTGTGTGTGTTTGTGTGTGTGTGTGTGTGTGTGTGTGTGTGTGTGTGTGTGTGTGTGTGTGTGTGTGTGTGTGTGTGTGTGTGTGTGTGTGTGTGTGTGTGTGTGTGTGTGTGTGTGTGTCGTTGATAATTCAAAAAGCCATCAAAAGGCTATTCAATCCTCGTACTCATTTGCTGGCATAAATAACGAAGCATGAAAATTTATAATTTTTTTAAGTGCATCATATACGAGTATAGTTAGATATATATTAAATGTATATGAATGTAACTTTTTTAAGAAATAGATTGCTTATATTTTACGATAATTCCTTATATTTTTTTCTAAAATGTTCTATACGTTAATAAAATATTTAATTATATTTAAATAAAACAAATATTTTAGAAATTTTTTTTATCCAAGGAAAGGAATGGAAACATTCATAAGACAATTGTTAGGTTCAATTATAAAAACACAAAAGTAATCATGAAATATAATTGAAAGTTTCTTACTAAGAGATGATAATATTGTGCCAACCTTGTGCCACTTTGTTGTTTCTAAATGCGTAAAATTCAACTTGAAAATCTTTGACGTTAATTCTATTTTTTATAACCTATTTCTTTTTATCATGACTGTGGCAACTCAGCCACAGTAAATCCCTATAAAGGGAATGAGAAACGCATCTTCCCTATCCGATGGCGAATCTAGCTCTGTTGCTATTTGTATACAGTCATATGAAGACAGTATTAGCACCAGTGTATTGTAGTGTGGAACTTTTTTTATGGAAATTAATCATGAAAACTGTAATTTGTTAAACTATTTTTGCAAGATAATTCATATTAGATAGTTAAAATAAAATATTAAAGACAACAGGACTCATTAATGAATAAAATCACGCAACCAATACGTAACCCAATAATGACTTTAATGTTTCTTTCTCTTAAATTACGAAACTCACACACATACACAAAATACTTTATAAACAAATATTCATTCACTAAATTATCCTTTGTTATGTTTATTTTTTTTTTGTCTGTAATACATGAGAAATACCTATTTTGCTTAAAATTAAAAATATAAAAATGTGACAATTTTCAATGTTTTGATTTTGAATAGTTTTATTGCTTTTATAAAATTTCCCACAACTTTTCCAATATTGTATTTTGTGGTTATAAAGATAAAATAGCTCTTCTGATGAATACTTTTAAAGATATGTAGGAAAAATTATGATATTTTTTTAAATATTTTAAAAATAAAATTGAGGAATTATGCCATCATATTTCACTTTTAAATAAGATTTATAGCAACTCTAAAAATAGTTCAAAAATATCTTACGCATACAATAAAATAAAAATAAATCCGTCCTGGTTCACTTTTATTACTTTGATAATAAATAGGTACATAAAACTCTTAGAAAGTTGAAGCCTTAAGCTTAGCTTGAATTAACTTTTTTAATGCTTAAAATTTTTCTAAAATATACTATAAACTTATAAAATCCTAATACAACAACAGAGATACATTCTTTAAAATTATTTCTGAACTAGTTTATTCTTTTCCTAACTAAATCTCTTTTATACTTGATGAGAGAAACTTTTGTCTTGAGAAGGATTTTTCTCAAATGTTGGGAACAAAAATAAAAATAATTTGAAAGAAATTCCATAAAAATAGGCAATTGTTGCTAACAACTGCCTATCTTTATGGAATTTCTAACAATTCAGACAAGGAATTATGAATATTTCACTTTGTCAATATGCTTTACAAAATTGTATTTTGCCTTGTTGATACAAGATTCTTGAAAATATCTTGATATATCTGCTTATTACAAATATTTGCCTTTCGTAATATGAATAATTAATTGTTTTTTCTTTTTGAATAGAGAGAGAGTATATAATTAATATAAAATTCAAATTATATAAAAAATTAAATATACTTTGACGACCTTTCGGTTTTTTGTTTCTTTTAGATCTTACATCAAGTTAGTTCCAATTTCTTTTCTTTTATATTTTTTTACTCTAACTGACAGTGGTTGTATTTGATTATATTAATGCTAATCTACAAATTAAATATTCAATGAATATTTTTAATATTTGGAATCTCACATAACATTTAATAATAATTTTCTTACACATATCAAAAATTATTTTACAGGAGATTTCCAACTATACAGCTTGAAGAAAAATAAGAAATATGGGGATATCATTTTAAGATCCAAAAATGTTCTCGGAGATGAAAAATAAATTTTTAGATATATCCCGGAAAATTATTTGCTGAGCAATATATGTTTCAACGAAATTTTCTTTAAAATTATTATGAAAGAAAATTGTCATTGGAAAGTTATTACTTAAATCATTTGTTATTGTTATATAATCGATTTTACTGTTACGATAAAATTATTGACAATTCTGATAAATAAAAATATTTGTTGTTTAAATGCAATTTCCTTAATAAAGAAAAACAGATAATATTCACTCTAAAGAAAATACTGAATAGCAGTTAAAATTTTTAAAACAGAACACCTCGGTAAATGTCTTTCTAGAATAAAACCAATATTGAAAAGTAAATATATAGTTTTAATTTTACAACACAAAAATTATTTTTTAAAAAATATGATACAAAACATGTGGTGTTTCTTACTGATTTCATACAAAAAAAAATCTTTTAGAAGGTAAGACGGGAGGTATCAACGTACAACCCTCAAAAAGAAAAAATAACATTTACAGTATTTAAGCAAACATTTTTAAAATATGTAACTTAAATTAATTTACATATTTTTAAAAATTTATGAGTTAGGGATTGTACCTATAAATTTGTTAAGTAATAACTGTATTTCATTATTTGAATTTGAATTTATAAATTATAAATGCTTATGAATAAAAGAGTATATTTGCAACCATAGTTATGCGCTTAGAAAATTATTCTTGAATTTTATTGCGAAAAACATAACATTATAAAAAAATAAATCAAATAATTTTTTCTCAAAACGGCATGAATAATCAAAATTAGTCTTAGCATTTAATTACTTTAAAATGCAATTTGAAGATAATGAATAAATTATTTTAATCAATCAACGATAAGAATGATAAAAATGTTATAATAAATAGTTATTAATTTAATGCAAAATATTTTATTTTTGAAATAAAGAAACTCTTACATAAATAGAAATAACTTTTCATCGAAGCAAACTTTCTTCTTTCTTCTAGCTAACTTCATATTGCTCACATAATATTATTCTTAATTTTTACTCATTTGTAGTATACTCATTAATACTTTTACATAATAATTAAGTTTAAAAAAATATTTGTAAGCCTAAATCAAAGTTCTCAAAACTGAATTCTTTTGAAGTTTAAAAGTCATCAGTATCATATTTCCCAAAAATAAACTGGTTATTTCAAATCATTTCATGAAAAAAAGAACTCAAATTGAAAAAAAATTTTAAACTTTCCGCTTATTTGTATATTTTCCTCTTGTAACTTATTTCAGCAAGATAAAAGAAATTTCAAAATATTGAATTCATCCAATTAACTGCATAATTAAATTAAAAACTAACAGTTTACCTTTACTAATTTCAATAAATTATTTTATATAAAATGGAGTTCAAATTAGAATTTGTTTTTCATATAAACTTTCAAATATTAAAATCTGTAACTCAACTGAATAAGTGCATAAAATGTGAAGACTTAAAGGTTCATTTCAGTCTCAAAATCTTATGAATTATCTAATGAAAATCATATGATTTGTAATCCAATTCAGGATATATCTCATATTACCTATACATTTATCCCAAACATTTAATTGATACTTTTACTACAACTTCAAGTCTTATCAGTTTAACAGAGATCGAAATTAATTTACTAATTTCAACGATGTATTTAAAATCGAAAGCACTGAATAACTTATTTTCGTTAAATAGGAATTTTCATATTAGTGTACATTTTCATGAAAATATTCAATAAATACAATCCAAAAATTAGGATATGATTATGATGTAAAATTTTATTTCAAAAGTAAATGTTATTTACATTTATATGATTTAAATTAGCATCATATCGCTCACAAATTGAGTTTTTTAATATGTCTTTGGAAATGATGCACATATTTCTGATGCTTTAAATATGTTTTAGAAAATTTAGTTTCTTTTAACTAATAAAACTCAAATAATTGTTGAATAAATTTAAAATGATAATTGGAATATTTTTAAATAGAAATTAATTAATTTTCGTATAAAAATTTCTTATCATCAACATATGTCATTTAAATAAACATTTCCTTACGTACTATAAATATTTATTTTCAAACATATTAAATGAGTTTTACTGAAATCTTTTTCGATACTTTATATATAATCATGAATTTTATCTCTTTCCTTATAATCTGAAAAAGGTAAATCAATGCGTATCGTTATTAAAGTAAATCTTGAGACGATATGGTAGATTAATTATATTGAATATTTTTTTCAATGCAATTTAATAAAATAATATTTAAGCTTATTTATTTAAAGTCAGAAAAAGGCTTTATTTCAATCAAAATATTGAATATTAATAAAATTAAGTGTTTTTTCTTGAAAATAAATCTTAAAACTATATTTTTTATTTTTCATAATTTATCATAATTAAAAGTGTTTACAAAATTTTCAAATCTTTTTATCTTGAAAAATGATTTCAATAGCATTTATTCTAAAAAAATGACAAAATAATTATCCATAAATCATGTTTTATTTCAGAAAATATTCCTTTGTTATCTTATTTCCAAAACAGTTCCAAAAATGGGTTTCAAATATTATCATTCAATTTCATTTTTATTAAAAATTTAAAATATGTAAAGTCTATCAAAATTAATCACTTTTCATCAAAATCAACCAAAATCACTCAATTTTAAAATAAATGATTCAATTTACAAGATATTCAGCAGTATGAATTTTTAACTGCAAATATTTTATTGTTTAAGTTTTACTAGTATAAATCACACATGAGCAAATTTTTTGGATTTAAAAACAATTAAATACAATACCTATAAAATAACGGAACGTTTATTGATTTTTAAATGACTGAAAACAAATTCTGGAAATCATAATATTTAATTATTACAAATATTAATGTAATATATGCGTACGTTTTGAGCAACAGAGAGGGAATAATATTTAATTTTTATGTGGATAATTAGATTATCAATTTTTTTAAAAATTTAATTTTTTTTTCATACATCTTCTCATCAAAAAATAAAATACTCATCAAAGTTAAAAAAATTATTGCGCCATAATTATAAAATCTTTAAGCAGATATTTCAAAGAAAATATTAAAATTTTTATGTAGCTCAATATCAAGTTATCAAAATATCTGCTCTCAATATTGTAAAATAAATTTACTCTATGTTTTATATTGATTTATAGCTTTTACTATCAAAAGGAAAAAAAAATGATATTCATCCTATCTAAAAACGCATTAAGCATTACTTTATTATTCATTGACATTTATCTCATATATCATAATAATAGATATTTCTGGAATAGATAATTCCTTGAAGACAAAAACAATTCATTCTTCATAGCTGTTCAGTTTAAAATTCTATCATTGATGCTTTATAGCTCTATATTTTGATTATTACTAATCCCAATATAGAGATACTGCCCACACAAAAAAATGCAGAATCAAATAATTGAATTTTGTTAAAATTAAGTTGCTAATATATAATTTAACTTAGTAACTGTGTTAAATTACTAAGCTAAATTTATATATTGAAATTAATATATAAATTTAACTGGATAATATATTAAATTAATATATTAAATTAATATATTAATATATTAAATTAACTGGAGTATCTGACAATTGATTTGATCCTATTATTCTAAATCTTTTAAACAATTGCGGGAGGTTCTGCAATATCACCTTTTTAAACATTTTCTGAATAATATTTTTATGAAATAAAATCATAGAAATTATGGATTTTTTATGAGAAGTTGATACCATATATATTTTCAAACATTTTGTTCAGTAACGGAACTAAGCAATGCAATATTTGTGGCATGTGAGTATGATAGATAATTCTTAAAAAATGTTTTCATTGAGTATGAACTTTAGTTTCATTTATTTTCATTTCCCTCCAATTTTTGACTTTCCATGATTGCTGTATTTTAGAAGCGTATAAAGTTTCAATATACATGTATTAAAATTTTCCCTAAAATTTGCAAATCCTTAATAGGTGGCAAAATATTTTTTATTCTTCTTTCAATATTGTTCGTTTTAAATTGCTACTGCAATTTCTTTAATTTTATCGAATGGTTTGAATATATTCAAATTTTGAAACATATATTATTTCAAAAATAAATAAACTCACGTAAGTGTGGATTACTTTGTAATAATTTTTCAATGACTAGATTTATATTTAATTTATTATCATTTAAAATACTAGACTGTATTGAATAATATTATTTTTATTTATTACTCTTAATACAAATATTAGTATATGTTATTTCGACAAATTTTATTTCAAGATAAATTTGTTTATAAGTAAATTTCTTCTGTTTTCATTTTTGTAATAAATGTTGAAATAAAATATTGAAATATAAATATTTATGAAAATTGTTTTACTCTCAAATCACAAGATATTTAATCCTAAAAAATGTGAAAATATTAAAATGATTATAAAACTAAAAATTGTGAATTTATAATATGTAAAACGGAAACATATTTTTCGACAAAGCTTTCCAAATAAAAAAGGATTCCGTTTAAAAATTAAAAGGAATGTATACTATTGGAGTGCCGTTTTTTCATTTATTCTGTGATTAAAGATACATGACTATGAGCTTTATTCAACACATCCTAATTAGACATATTCCATCAATTTTGATGTGAAGAATATTTTCATATGACATTAATATGAGGAAAGTATGTTTTAGTAACAAAATTATCAGAATATTTAGCTTTTACTGAAAAATATCTCATTAAGAGTATAAAACCGATGTTGCAAAGATTCAGAAAAACTTATTCAATATACATAATATTTCAATTGTTCTAATATTATTTTCAATGTCACATGATTTCTAGTAAGAAACACTTCATCCTTTGTTTTAATAATTTTTGTAAACATTTAAATTAGTATAGAAGATAGAGACTACATTTCATGAATTTATGTCAGTAAAATTGTCTTCTTAAGGATATCATTAAAAATAAAGAAATATTCGTTAGTTAAACTGATAAACTAAATAAATATTTTTATAATAAGTATTCTGTAAAATTTTTCACATAAAATATTTTATAAAAATTAATTTCTGATCCCCAACTCTCTATTGGAACAAAATTAAGCACAAAAAGAATTGAAAGGTTATTTAATAAGCAAAGAATTCCTTTTGAAAATTTGAGATTAAACTAGAAAACTGAAGTACATAATAAATTTCTGTTTATATATCAACAAACAATTCTTAAAAGTAACTAAGCATAATTAAGGAATCTTTCGATTAAAAATACTAAATAATTTGGAATAAAAAAATTGCATCAAAAATGGTAAGATGTACAATATCTGTGGAAAATATATGTCATTAATAATACATTTTTCAAGTTATCTCTTCTAAATATGTTGCAGATAAAAGAGCTTGAAATATAATAAATATTAAATAAATAATCATTTACATATATCAATTTTGTATTCATAATTAAGCTTGTTTGTTTTATATAAATTGCATGTATTGAGTTAATTAAACGGAGCATTTTAATCAGTATGATTTAATAAAGCATTTAAGATATAAGACATTATTTCTAAATCATTGTTAAGAAGAAACAATCATTAAAATATAAAAATGATTACAAGAAAAATTATTCATACAAATAAAACTATCTCATTATAACTTGGTAATTTAAATTACAGAATACGTTATGTATTTAGATTTTGAATTACATAAACTCATTATTTTATCCCTCTTAATTTGAATTCATAATTATCCAAAAATAAGTATTTTATAATATTGTTCAGATTAAATGTTTTTTTTTAATTTTATAAGAACTTAGCTTTAATGATGCACAGTAATTTAATGCTATAATTAATTATAAGTCACAAATAATTAATTTGAGAAAATGATATAAATGCTATTCATCAAAACAATTTATAATAATTTTATGTTAAACAAACCAGTAATATCGTTATTAATATTAATTAAAATCAAATCTAAATGGTTTTAAAATTAATAACAAAATTAATCGCAATGAATTTACTTGTTATCCCACAAATTTAAACTTTACTTAAAAATCTAAATAAATCTAAATCTTTAGGAACAAATATAATCAAAATTTTAGTTACTATTACAGATTAATTTATAGGAAAAAAAAGTTAAATTAGCATCTTAATATACTTTTAAAATCAATGAAACCATGGCAAAATATTTAGTAATTTTAACTGCTGGTTTAATACGCAAGAGAATTAATTTCATCATGAATTCTTTACATAACGAGAGTCGTCTCAGACATGCATATAGTGTACATGAGAAACTTGGATTACATTTCTAATTGACGCACTTGGAATACCCGCCTGCATCATGCATATAAGTATGGAAAAAACGTACCCTTAATTTAAAAAGTGCCCTTAAGTGTGAAATTTTATTAAATTTTTTACTTGATGAAAAATAGACTATATGATAATATTCTTGGAACAGAGGAAAAATATACTTATATTGCCCAAAATAGTCATCATTTCCAAGTTTTATTTCCAGCATGAACACAATACGTATATACAAACATAGCGGTGTATGACTGTACCTTTGGGTTAGCGAGTTTGCAATACTCACCCATCTCCAAATGTTTCTGAACCACAGTTAGGTAATGAGGTCACACCTGAGCTGGCATCCTCCTCTCCACATCGACGCTAGCATGTGTACACAGTATATCTAATTATTTTCTTTCAGAATTTTCTAAAAATTGTAAATTTGTCACTGAATAAATTAGTTACTACCAACATATTAACTGTCAATTAATTCCTTGGTTTCAAAATTTTCTAAAAATTGCAAATTCTCAGCTATTGAATTAGCCATTATTACGTACATATTTATGATGATACTTTCGCTTATACTTTAGAATCGTTTCAATAATATAAAGTAAAACTTAATGTTAAGGAATAAAAATGGCACAAAGTGAATTAAAATAGAAACTAGTTAAATTGCTATTTCTAAACGTACCGACGTGTGATCGAGTACGTCGGTCTGTCGTGCTCTCCTGCATCCAACGATCGCATATCCGCATTACAGTTGTTTGTTTCATCCAACACAACTACCGATTTCCCTGAAAGATAATCCACAATCTCGGTAGGCCCCTATGCTTCCTCTATCGAACTCGGAAACTTGATCAAAAAATGATCACTGTTTTCAACAAGGCATAATTGGTTGTTTTTTTTTTAAAAAAATCACAAGTAAAACCAATTGCTGATCTTGAAATCGTCGAAATCTCCAAGCCTTAAATAGCGCTTTAAAGTGGCAGCACGGGTGCACGTGATGTGCGTTGGTGCTGAATTCTAATCATTTGCATACCTCACCTCCGCTAATACAGGCTGTAAATTTCATGTTATTTGCATCCTTCCTTCAGGGTATTGCATTTAGAGTTTAGAGTTGGTCAACAGTGTGTGTGTATAGTGTATATATATATACATATATATATATATATATATATATATATATATATATATATATATATATATATATATATATATATATATATATATATTTATATATATATATATATATATATATATATATATATATATATATATATATATATACATATATATATATATATATATATATATATATATATATATATATATATATATATATATATATATATATATATATATTTATATATATATATACATATATATATATATATATATATATATATATATATATATATATATTTATATATATATATACATATATATATATATTTATATATATATATACATATATATATATTTATATATATATTTATATATATATATATATATATATATATTTATATATATATATACATATATATATATATATATATATATTTATATATATATATACATATATATATATATATATATATATATATATATATATATATATATATAATTATATATATATATATATTTATATATATATATATATATATATATATATATATATATATATATATATATATATATATATATATATATATATATATATTTATATATATATACACACACAAATATATATATATATATATATATATATATATATATATATATATATATATATAATATATATATATATATACTATTAACATAACTTGTAGTAATAGCTATTGAAATATAATATTTTTTCTTTTCAGTATCATCTTAATTAACTAATAATATAACTAGTTATCGTTTTCTATTTGAAAACATATAAAAAATTTATATTTTAGTCATAGGATTCTTCTTCATAACATAGTGTTTCTCAAATACTTTTAAACATTTTCTGAAGAATTAAAAATTCATGATAACACAAATTTTTCACGTGTAATAAATATATTTTTATTGAAATAACTTAGAAATTAATGCTTCGGAATGAGATTTAGAATAGCTAAAGTGTACTACTATATTTTATATAATTGAAGTAAGTTTTGAAGGCCATATCGAGCAAAAATGAAAACAAAAGTTATATAAGGTCTTGGAGTAAACTTTGAAGCTAATTTAACGCGCTTTTTCATATTTGAGCAGTAGTATTATTTATTTTAGAATTAGTCTAAAATTTGACTTATTCTAAAATAAATTTAGTATTATTTATTTTAGAATAAGTCAAATTTTAGGTTTCTTGAATTGGATATTTCGTCATATGCAGATAATAAGAGCTCAAAACTTGTAAATTGCGAAAACTGATTTCTTACAGGAACAGTTACAGTGATAAACTCATTCATTAGTTAATGATTATATTTATTTAGTTTCTTTTGTTTTTCCATCATCACTTTTTGTACAAGAAAATACATCCCAATAAATGAGAAACAGAAAGAATCTATATTTGTCTTTACCAATTACTTTTTTCTTAATAATCATTCCCTTCATCGAATTCATTTTAATAAAAATGCCATTCTTATATGGAAAACAATTTTTGTAATTGTATAAGTATTAATATATTTTCATATAAGCAATATACATTTATATTATCTAAATGTTATTAATAATTATACAATTTTATATTGCTTAATATGATGAAAATGTATATTTTAATTTCATTTCAATCCTTTAGGAGTTAATAACTTTTATATGTGTGGTTGACAATTCGTATAATTCGTATTAGTTAACAGTTCCCTGCATTAAAAGATAAGCGATTGTGATTATTCCAAGAGTGATAAAAAATGTTGATATCTGAAACAAACAAAATGGAAAAATAAATAATGATCTGCAGTTGTTTGGCAATGTAGTTATTTAAATTTATTCAAAACGCTAAGCTTAAATGAATACTTACATTAAAGCTTTTCTGCATTTAATAAATGATAATGGTTCATATTCGGCTAAAAACCAAGTTTTCTTCAGTCAGAAATTTTGAAATGTTTTTTCTACAAATATATGTATTAAAATTTTTGAGAATGAATTCATTATTTTTATTTAAAAAAATTATTTATGAAATAGTAAGCGTTTATTTTTTAATATTAGTTCACAGCTTAACATGTTCATAAACGCATTTAAAGTTTTATCAAAAATAGAGCAATGTATTCTCCAGAAAAAAAACTTTCAATAAAAAATTGGAAAATAATGAAATGCATTAGGGTTTTATTTCAGTAGATGTCTTAGAAAAAAGTATCAAAGACATACACCTTTTAGCTTTGCAGAATAATTCCATAGCATTTAATGGATTCTTTCTAAAAATTGAGTTTAACAAATGCTCGAGTCTGCATTTGTTTGTCATTATTTATTCGGATTAAGATATTGTGCCTTTACATATATCTCATTTATTCGGAAACATATACTTCCTTATTGCTGTATCAATCGATATTTTTAAGAGTGCACTTCTTACTCTATATTTGTTAAGTATATGTTCGCTCTTCTTGCAGATTAGCATGAAAATTTAATATAAAACTTTTATGTTTACGATCGACATTGATTTATATATATCTTGACGTCAGAATAAAATACTGCATAAAAGACAATATAAGTTTTCCAATTTAGAGAATGTCGAGCAAATGTAGTACTAGCATTTTTGTTTTTAAACTTTCAATTAACTCAATTTCGCAAGTTGCTTCATATTAAAATTTTATTTTTTATTTATAAAGATAGCTGTTTTAATAAGTACAAATTATTAATTTTATATTACATTTTACTGTTAAGTTGTAAATAAAAAGGTATTACTTTTTTATAAATTTAAAAAGAAATATACATGAAAATCATCAGCATATATTAAATAAAATTAAAAACAAAATTGTATAGATAAATTGTAATACATATGTATTATTCTTCTGTAAAATGTTGTAAGTTGATATGTGTTAACATTTATTTAGATATGTACATTTAATTATATAGTTTAACTGATTCATATTTTAAAAAAAAATATGTTATAAAAAGTCAAATTTATATTAAAATTAAATCACAATTAGTTTAATATTTTGCATTTGAACACTATTGTGAATTTTGAAAAATCATGTTACTTTAAAAAAATTGTAATTAAATAAGGGGATAAAATTACCTAAAGGGTCACAATCTAAAGGGATTATTGAAGATAATGAATTTTCATTTATATTTAAATAATTGAGATGATTTAACTAAGTATTCTTATGAAACGGCCAAGCACTACATTGATAATAAAAGACATTTTTAATTAATTATATAAATAAATAGAATTATGAGTTCAAATTAGATTCTTATATTATATAAAAATTGATGAGTGTTTATTGTTCAAAGAGAATTTATTTTCTATAGGAAAGTAAATTAAAACTATCCCTTTACCTTTTTTGGGATATTTACTGTGGTAATAACGATTTCCCAAAGTAAAGATACACATCCAATTCAATATCTATTATAATAGGTAAATTAATATTTAAAAGGAATATTGTTATTTGAATTGAGTCATTTCCATAGATTGAAGATAATTTATTCATAGCAAATTTACCCATCTGATACAATTTTACACTAGAGGTAAGTTTATAAAACAAATAACGAAGATTTTTCTGTGTTATTCAGCACACTTTACTTTTATGCAATAGCAAACCTTTCTTAATTAATATATAAATTTTTTTTATCATTTCTGTAACACTAGTGAATATTCAGTAATAATGTAAAAAATAGTGGAATTTCTTATTATCATATATTCTACTATAATTCCTAAAAAATTAAAGAAATGAATAACAATTTTATTCTTCTACAATGTTTTCATTGTCTATAATAAAACACTAGACGTAAGAAGCAATGTTACTTGTAAGAAGAAATCATTTTGCTTTATTTAAGATGCTATCTGTTTTACAACATAAATATTAAAAAAATCCACGCGATATTAAAACCTTTTAGTATTATTAAATTTGTAATAATTTTTATTTAAAAATCACAATGGAAATAATTCACAAGATTTTTAGAGCTGTGATTGATATTTAATCACTTTTAAGAAATTGTCCCTAAATTTAACAATTATTATAAGAGAGTACTTAATTCTATATTTAGAAGATTGGGTTACATTGCTGTTTTCAAATACAATTTTGCAAAATCAATACTTTTCACACTCTCAAATAAAAGAATTTCAACTTTTCATAGTTAATAAATCATGAATTGAATTGTTTTAACATGATATATTTTAAACATTCTTTTAGTAAAATTCAGATATATTTATAAAAATCAACTAAAAATTGACTAATTGAATATATTTCTTAATTGTGTATACAAAAAGTAAAAATTGAGAAATATCTTAATTTAAAATAATATTCATTTTGTTTAGTGTTTTTTACTCAATGATATATTTAATGGGAGTTATATAAAATGGGCTCAAACATTTTATTCGAAATATTTCAAGATAATTTATTTTAATTTATTAAGAAATTAACAAAATATTTTCGTCTACTTCTCAATAAATAAAACAAATTATGATGTCAAAAATAACAAGAGAAATGCTATTTTCTCTTTTTATCTATTACATGTTTCAGTTGTTTTAATATAATGTAAGATTACTTCGGTACAACAAGTAAACATATTTAATATTATATCTTTAAAAAATAGGAAATATTATTTTTTTCGATTACATTAAGAATAGATTTGACACACACATTCAATGCATTTCAAACATTGCTTCAAAGCTCCTCGTGATAAAATATGAAAACAAACAATAGTAATTTCCAATATTTATAGAAATATTACATTCCTCCACAATTTTATTAATAATCCCAAGAAAATTATATTCAGTTATCAATTGCGATAGTGAAGCTTTAATTTAAAATAAAAAATTTTTTTTATTACTCAACAAGATAAATTTTTTGATGCAAACACATTACAATATCACATAACGACAAGATTATACAAGTAAACTTCAAATGTACAAATATTAGTCACTACTTTACAATTAAACATCAGGAACTGTAAGAAAGCATTATACATAAAAAATGTATAATACTTTTGATATTAACCTTAAAGTATGTGGCAAATTATTATTGCTCTAATAATTAATATTACTTATAATATTAAATATTTTTAAATGAAATCAAAAAATTCTGTTTTTGCAGATCTGAGAGATTTTAAATAATAATCATGCGTATTTGTTTTTTAATAAAATTTAATATTTTCCCATAATATATTGAAAAAACTGTATGACTATGTGAATCTGTAAATACGTTTTTATTATCCATGGTAAAATATTGCATAAAAAGTAATTAGTAAAATAAACTAAAAAATTTCAGTTTAACTAATCAGTAATGTGCACATTATTTCAAAAATTATTAAGAGAACAAAATTTTTAAAATTATTAAAAGTTAAAAATTTAATATAAAAATATTATTAGCTAAGCAAAAGCAAATTATGTTAAGTAGTGACGTTAAGAATTCATTTTTCTTAAATTCTAGCAAACGACAACTTTTGAAGGACATTCAGAGTAATCTTAATGGCTTCATTACTTGTAAATGCATTTAACATAGATATTTAATTAAACAGCAGAGATTCTTCGCACTAAAATATCTTAATAACTAAAACATCTTAATAACTAAAATATCTTAATAACTAAAATATCTTAATAATTAAATTATCTTAATAACTAGTTCTCTTACGTATGTGCGTAAAAAAATCAGAGAAAGGGAACAGTTGACTGACATTTAAAAAATTATAAAAAAAATAAAGTATGTGAAATTAAAAAATAAAGCGATTATTTTGTCATAACAAATAAACTATATGAGAAAATAATTTTTGCTTTATAGATTTTCTCTTGAATTTTCTCATTGATATATTTAATTTTATTATTTTAGATTATATAGATTCTATTTTATTATTTTAGAATATTTGAGTAGGAAAGTATTTTTAAAGTGAAACACTTCTTTAGTGTCAGTCTTTACAAACAAGATATGATTTCAGGCATTATTTTTATGCCATGTAACTTTGAATTTATTATTAAAATCCTTAAGCTCTCAGAAGTGGCAAAATAAATAATCACAAGTCAATATTCAAAAAGTGAAAATAAAATTAAAAAATGTAAAGTAAATATTGCATGCAAACGTGAATCAACTTAAAATGACTATTTTTCATTGGTATGTTTTTCATGTTTAGTTTAATTTAATAATAATTAATAGAAAAGTGTAAAACCTTGAATTAAAATTTTGAAAAGTGCCATTTTCTTCTCTTTGTTTTAAACTACATTGAATAATTATTAAATATTTTAAATAATTAAGTAGAAACAATTTACAATAATAAAAATTATCATTACATGCCTTAATAATAGTTAAGAATATGAAACGTAGTACACTAGAGAGAATATTTTAACACTGATAAAAATTCCAAGAATTGAATTTGAATATTTATCAATCATAAGTCCAACAGTTACCGGCTTTGTCAATAAAGAGATCGTCCTCATTAATGATTGGCCGGCAATACATTCGGCTGTAGGCCTAAAACTGAGTGGTCATTAATGCCATATCGACTTCGTGTATCCCAGTAAATTCCGGTACATACACATATACGGTTATTTTCTTTTTTACGGTTATTTATATCTTTTCCACAGTGCCAGTAGGAGTAGCCATATGCACATCACTACCGAAAAACCGAAATTTCTGTGTTCACCTCTGCTACTATCAGTATAAATATTAGAAGAAGTCTGAGGAATACTGTGAATAGTTTCAAGAATGAACACGAATTTTAATGAGTTCTGAAAGCACAGTGTTTTTCAACATTTTAGTTTAAAACTAGTCGTGGAAGTGTATCTCGTTAAATTACAGGCTAGATCCACGGAAACCCAAAAATGGTGCTCCACTTCAGAAGAGGATAGATCCAGAGGTATAGCAAAAGAAATGTGACTGTATTTCTTCAAACCTGAATTGTCAGTACACGCGTTGAGATAGGAGAAATTTCTGTGCTCTACAAAATAACTGTATAGACTGGTAAAGCATTTTGTTAATTCCTAGATTTGTCTCATTGAAAGAGTTGGCAGATTACTTTCATAATGCATTATGTCCTTTGAACAACTATTCACAAGTCTGGTACTAGTTCTAACAGCATTATGCTGCATACTTTCATGTTAATTAAGATTGGCGTAGGATGCACCAGAAAAGATGGGAAGCAAAGTCTCAAGGTTGCCAAACAAGTGAAATGTAGGTAATCCGTAGTATATTGGCGTGAAATATTTTCTAAATATATTGTTATAGATTATTTATAGCTTTGAAATAAATATTCAACGACATTCATAAAGTGAAATATTGATATATTAATGGAAGAAATATAATATAATATATATATATATATATATATATATATATATATATATATATATATATATATATATATATATATATATATATATATATATATATATATATATATATATATATATATACTTTTTACTCAGAATTAGAAATTATCTGCCATAATTTTTATTTATATTCAAAAATAAATTTATGCAATTTCGTTAATATTTATTAATTTTCAAATATTCTCCAATTATTTGGTTCACTTCCAAATCTAGAATAGTTTGGAGCAGATTTTTATAATATGCCACCACTTTGATTCCTCTATTTTATAGATAATTTGAAAATTTTCATTCCACTATAATGAACTATGAAAATTAAAAAAACATAATATAAACAATAAATGTATTATTTCACACAAAATGTTATTTCATATGTTATTTCTTTATTTCAATATTCAACAAAATGTTATTTCTTTATTTCAATATTTTGGAAAAAAATTTAAAAAAACGGAAAATCTTTAATGACAAAAATTATGATTAATATAGCAAATTCTAGAAATAAATAATCTCTTCCCGTTTCTTAATACTTATTGATATAACATTTGTAAAAAATAATATAATTTTTACCAAAAAAAATTGAAAATTTAATGTTGAAATAAATGTAAGGAATTTCCATTTTAAGTTACATTGTTATGTGCTTTATTGCATAAATATT
The DNA here is from genome assembly GCA_030067965.1 of Latrodectus elegans. NCBI lineage: Eukaryota > Metazoa > Arthropoda > Arachnida > Araneae > Theridiidae > Latrodectus > Latrodectus elegans. The sequence continues at coordinate 47,701,865 of CM057811.1, read as the reverse complement.
ATATTTAATTTTTTATTATTATGAATATTATTTCAGTGATTAAAGAAATCTTTTATTATTTGTGTTTTCCAATATTTCGCTAAATTTTGAAAGCATTTCTATAACACAGGCTTACAAAAAAAAATTTTTTTTTGGTGCTTAGGATTTTAGAGCAGATTTTAACTATATTTTTATTGCTGAATCTAAATATGAAAGCAGTTTTTCCGTATCAGCTCTAGATTTTTAGATAAATTCACACATCTATCAATGCTTTTTTTTCTATTTAGTACTTTCAAGTACAAGTGTTGTAAAATTTATGTAGGGAAAGATTCTTGTATATTTGCCCTATTGTCAGTCTTCTTTTGTAACCAATTGAATTTAAAATAATAATATTTAAGAAATAACTAATTATTATTTTTAAAAATTATTATTTTAATTCCTTTATTATAAAAAGAAGACAAACAATATGTGATATATATCTGATTAGTTGACAAATTCTTAATAAATGGGATTGAATCCTACTTATTAGTGCTATCCAGTTAGTTCCATAGGAATCCGATAGATGGAGATGTCTGTCCACTATCTGAAGTGACCTTCAAAGCTTCAACCGCAGTTGAGAGTTGAGAATAGTTCGTGAATTCCGGCGGTGCAGATAGATAGAGGTTAGATAGATAGAGGTCTTATAAAATTTCTCTTTAGTAACGAGTTGTTAAAAAGTAAATCTAAGTATTTGTGTTGTTGAATAGAAATAAAATTAGTTCAAGTTGAAGACGCTGTGTACATCATCCTGATATTTTTTGCTACACATGCGGAGAATACACGCTACTGGAAAACAGAAAATCTATTAGTGACTTTGTAAAGAGTTTTATCTTGGATATTTTGGTGTTAAACTTGGTGATCAGGATAAAACCTGGGCACCACATATTGTCTGTAAAACTTGTACAGAGCATTTACGACAGTGGACTACCGGGAAAAGGAAAAGCCTGAAATTCGGTGTACAAATGGTTTGGAGAGAACCAAAAAATCACTTTGATGACTGTTATTTCTGCCTAGTAAATATTACTGGAATCAATCGAAAGAACCGTAATAAGTGGACTTATCCAGATTTAGTCTCTGCAAGACGCCCTATCCCTCACTCAGAAGAAGGGCCAATTCCAACTTTTCACCAGCTACCAGAACTTTGTGAGGACGCTTATTGTATCTCTGATCAGAATTCTGATACTACTAAAGGTGAAAATGATTTTGAAACGATATCATCAATTCCTCAATGTTTCAACCAAGATGAGTTAAATGACCTCACTAGAGATCTCAATCTGTCGAAAGAAGCTTCTGAATTACTGGCTTTCAGGTTGAAGGAAAAAATTTTACTTGTACCAGGAACGAAAATTACATTCTATTGCACAAGGGAGAAAGATCTGCTACCTTTTTCTCCGAAGAACAAAATCTTGTATTTTGTCATGCTGTTAGAGAACTCCTGGTAAAAATGGGTCTTCCTGAATATTTTTCAGATGATTGGCGCCTATTTATTGACAGCTCAAAGCGAAGTTTGAAATGTGTTCTTCTACATAATGGGAACAAATATGGCTCAATACCAATTGCTCACTTAACGAAAATGAAAGAGCAATATGACACCATAGCTTTGGTCTTGGAAACAATAAATTATCGTGAACACCAATGGGTGATTTGTGTAGACTTAAAAATGGTAAACTTTCTCCTTGGACAGCAAAGTGGCCACACAAAATATCCTTGTTTCTTGTGCCTCTAGGATAGAAGAGACAAAACGCAATACTGGGTTAGAAAAGAGTGGCTTAGGAGAGAAAACATGGATGTTGGGGAAAAGAATATCATCAACGATCCTTTAATTCCACGAGAGAAAATAATCTTTCCAACGCTGCATATCAAGCTGGGTTTAATGATGCAGTTTGTAAAGGCTCTTGATAAGAATGGATCATGCTTTGCATATATAGGGGAAAAAATGCCTCAGCTGAGTATGGAAAAAATTAAAGAAGGAATATTTGATGGCCCACAAATAAGACAGATGATTAAAGACCCTGACTTCATAAACTCAATGAATGAGATTGAACAAAAAGCCTGGAATTCGTTTTTTTCACTTGTCCAAAATTTTCTGGGTAAACACAAAGGTGAAAACTATGTTGAATTAGTCAATGAAATGCTGAATAATTTCAGATCCCTTGGGTGTAACATGAGCATTAAGGTGCACTATTTACATAGCCACTTAGACCGTTTTCCTGATAATTTAGGAGACATTAGTGAGGAGCAAGGTGAAAGATTTCACCAAGATATAAAATGTATGGAGGATCGCTATCAAGGAAGATGGGATACTCACATGATGGCAGATTACTGCTGGACTTTAAAAAGGAATTGTTCCAAAATACATTCAAGAATGTCACGCAAAAGAAGTTTCCGAAATGTTCAGTAAATAATTTGTTTAAATCATGACTTTTTCTGTTTTCTTTTGTATTTAATAAGCAATATCTATGTAATATAATAAAAATTCCCTGTTTAATTTGTTTGTTTAAACCATGGTTTTATTTTTTAAAATAGTGTAATGCATGATTCATTAAAATGTTGATATCTTAAAAATTCAAGCTGATAGGCAAAAATTAATGGCATATTTGGATTAAGCGCATCGAATTCATATAAAATCACCTCCAAAATCTTTGGCACCAAAACCACTGTTGATTAGTGTAATATTATTCAAAAACGCCAATTTTTCAAAAATGTATATTTAATATTGAATTTTTTTTCCTTTCTTATTTAGAAGACTAAACTTTATTTAAAAAAAGAAGAAGATATAGAAATAAAAATAAACCGATTGAATTCACTTACAAAAAATTATCACCAGGGTATTTATGAATAATAGCAGAGATTAACCTTTTAGGATAAAATGGAGAAAAATGAGTTAATAAGGCTAGAAAAATTTATAAATAAGAAAACAGTTCTATATATAACACTTATTTCCGCATGATTAGGCTTTATTTCAAAATTAAAATTAAGATTTTATTAAAATATTAGGAGAATCCAACAAACTACTTTTAAACTTACATTATTTTATAATTAAACTTACAATAAAAGTAAAACTAGTCAAGCAGTTGCACAGTTAAAGTTACCATAAAATAATAAAATAAAAAATTCGTATTAAAATCAAAAAAATTGTTCGTATTATTTTTAATTAATGTGGATATTTAACAAAAGAATCAGCTTTAATAATTCTTATTTCTTAACAAAAATCAAATTTTAATTATTCCAGTATGATTTTGGATGTTTCACTTTACTCACTTGAATTAAAAAGAAATTAAAAATTAAACATTAATTTAAATGTTTTACTCAAAGAGTAAGTTCGGCAATACAAATTCACAAATCTGTTTTTGCCTCATGGAATATGTAAAATATCAAATTGCAAACAATATAAAGAAGTAAATAATTAATTATCAGCATTAAGTAAATACCTTAAGAGGAATAAAATTTTTGAGTTATTTTAACTTATTCAGAATTAATGAAACAAATTAAACTTTATGATATGAAAAGGTTTAATTTAATATTCAAAAATTTTAATTTAAAAATAAAGCAACATTAAATTGCTCTAATTTAAATAGTTTGTAGAAACATTTGCAGAAATAATAATAAATTTATAAAAACTTTCTAATTATTTAAGCTTAAAAGGGAATGTTATATAATTAACAAGATAAATCGAAAATTAGGAAAATGATCAAGGTGATTATTAGAAAATAGTTTCTCTCTTTTCATCAAGTAAATAGGAAGATAGGAAGAGTCGCTTCGTAACTATTTCTCAAAATATACGAAGGATATAAGAAAAAACAATAAATCCGCTTGTAATTTCTTCAATTAAAATAAAAGATAAACAAAAGTTCAAAAATATGAAATAAAAGTATAAAATTAAAACTTTGAACCTTAATCCTTGTTGAGATCACAAGTACTGAAGGAAATGTAAATATTTTGTCTAAGAGAATACAAATATATAAATAAATAATAATAAAATAACATACAATGAAATAAAAACAAATGAAACTAATTAAGAATAGGCCAAAATAAATTAAATTTACTGATGAAAAGGTATACTTCTAAAAACTCATTGGGGAAAATATGAATACTGATGGCAGTTTTAAGACATATTAACATCGACAACATCATACTTGCTCCTCAAAAAGTAAAAATATAATGTTTGAAAAATAAAACTGATTTCAAATACTTTTATGGCTTGTTTTAAAAACAATAACATCAAAAACAATAATTATATATACAGTTACAATCAAAGAATAAAAAATAAATGTGCTTCCTTATTTTAATTTTATTTTATTTGCGATAACAAAACAAAATGTAAAATATTAAAACAATTTAATATAAATAAAATTTGTTATAATTTTTATTGAACGCAAAAGAAATTAAAGTTCATTTAGTTAGTACAAAGTACTTAGGATTAGAGTTCAATTAAAATACATAAACACTTCTAATTAGTTTCAATAATCACTACATGTGATTATAATTCACTCAAAATTGCGTATACTATTACTTTTAAAAAATAAATTTTGAAGTCAAATTTTTATATATTTTTTAGTTCAAGTATGTGTGTACAGATTTCATGTTCCTTAAATTTCACATGGAGTATAAATATCATATCTATTTTCTGTCATGCAAGGGGAGGTTGCATGTGTTCAAAATGATTTTTTTAGTACGATACAAATAAATTTTTCTTTTTCCTTTACTTCTAACTTTTACATTAAAATAACAGAAGATTGCAATTTATTATAAATTTTTTTTCCTATTTATACAAGAAAATGTCCATTTGAATTCAATTCAGTTGTACCGTTTTTAACAATATCATTTTTGTGGAGTTTAAATCTTAAGAAACTATATAAAATATTCATGTTAAAAATGTTTATTTGAAAACTGAAAATATACATCCAATATCCACTATACAAATATTTAATTTGAATCAATTTATTTAATAATTTTGAAAATTAAAATGCATTTGAAAAATATACTATTTAAATAGTATAATTAATACATAAAAATTATAAATGGTTATTTTAATAATGCTAAAATTATTCTGTTGTATTATGCTCCAAACTTATCTAAAATTAACATATCATGTAAACTGTAAGCGAAAAAATTCCATAATATAACAGATGTTTAAAAAGATTAATTAAAATGTGTATCTATGTTACCGATAAAACACCAAAAGAATGGGGAAAAAATTTAAAACATTATTGTAGAAATAAAATCAATTTAATATAAATCTAAGAAATCAGAATGCACTTCCTTGAAATTAAATAACTGTATGTATTAATGAAATTTTTTTAATATTTTTATTCGAAACATAAGGTTAACCTGGTTTAATAAGTTTAATTTTTTATAATTAACAAAAATCATAATTATTTTAATTTAAATTATTCTCATTTTGATTTTAAGATGCAATTTTGTGCTCAATACAACATTTCTTTACACTTATTTACAATTTTACCATTAATAATAATTACTGAATTTACCAATAATAATAATTACTGAACTGCAAAAATGCTTTGAAAAATAATTCTGAATACATGATTGTCACTCATAACTTGAAAAAATATAGTATCTTTCTTTTATATTGATAAGTATGTATATACGTACTTGTATTTTACACTACAGATTTATAATTTGCACTATATAGTGCAGAATACAAAAAGCTTAAGAAATGAAAGTCTTCTCCCATACCTATTTAATTATTTTAATAAATTGTTTCAAATAATTTTTGTTTATCCACACAAAGTTATCTGTGATGAATAATTTAAAGCGAAGAAGTTAATTAGTCTTATTTCAAAAATTGTAAGCAGCTACTTCGCCATTCTATATTTCTTATTTAATATACAAAAAATTAAATCAATAATATGGTGTTTTGCATAAATATATTTTTTATAATTTTAATATTTCTTGCCAAGAGTTTTCTTCTGCCATCATTGCATTAGAAATATTACATGTTCTTAGATGCTAACATAGATTTCAATTTTGAAATATTCATAATTAAATGACACTAACTGCTAGGCTATTTCATTTAACCTTTTATGAGTATTTATTAATATCATTAATCATTTATTTAAAAACAAATCTCTGAAATTAAAAAACAAAATAACTTACATTAAACTAATATATTTTTTTTTATTTTTTTACTGAAATTATATATAAAAATTAAAACGCACACATTACTAAACATAATTGAGATTTTAACATTTTAAATTTTTAATATTTTTTAAACTTAATTATAACATTTTTAACTTTTTAGACAGCATATTTCTGCACTTTTCTACATTAACTTGACACATTTCACACTATGCTTTTGCGCTTTTTAAATCACTTTATTTTAAAAGATGATAATTTAAAAAATGCAACACTAAACTCTTGTATATTCATAATTGAATTGAAAATACATAAATATCCTGCAGTACAGATAGTACAATATTATAAAATACAAAATATTCAAGTCCTTGCTAACAAAAGAATATCAAAGTACTCTAATTCCACAATTTTTAAGTAAATTTTGAATTTTTATAGGGTACTGTAATTCAAAAGATTCAAAAACATTTTTGAAAATTATTTTAATTTTACAGATATTTTTGAGATTCTGGACTGAATAATTTTTTTCATGTAATATGTGGCAGATTCTTCCAAATAGATTGATGGATGATTTAAATAAGACAATCCTATTTGTGATATTTTAATATTTTTCCTTACTTCATTAGTATTATTTTCATTAAGATTCTTTTACATACAGATTATTAGATCTCCATAACAAGTTAGAAATAGACACTTCCCAACAAAAATGTTTTCCATACAATTTAGACAACAGAAAAGAAAGAAAAAATAAATATAATACTATTTTTGAGGAAATATTTTATTAAGTTTGAAAACTTTTGATAGTAAATTTATGTTTCTGCTTATGTAGAATGATTATTTTGGCATTCAAACAAAAACTTCAAATTTAAATAATATGATGATTAAACAATAAAAATTTGAGTTCTAAGCAATGCAGGTCTTTGTGAAATATAAGTGTAAAATAAACATAGGTTTTATCATTACAAAATAAATTGCTAAAATTGTATAAAAGAAATTTAGTTTTGTAAAAAAAATGTTTTTTTTAATTTGGTAATGAACTTGACTATATGACGTAAATTATGTGTTTCTGTAAATACTGTAATATAGTTAATTAGAGTGCTTTATGATGTTATGAACTCTATTACGATCTTTATGTTTGATTAATTATGGAACTCTTTTTTCAATTGTTTAACTTTAAAGAAATTTAATAAAGAAATAAAGCAAAAGGATTAATTTGAAAATTAAAGATGGAATACAGTTTGATAATATTTTATAAGCAAGTAGTATTGAATTTGAAAAAGCAAATTACCTTTAAGTTTACATAGAATACATAGTCATTAAAATTAAGTACTCAAGCAACTGAATATATGCGTGAAACTCTCTCTCTCTCGCTAGAGCTATTTTATAACTTAAATATTCTCTATAAAATGCTAAGTATATATTTAATATCATCTAACGAGTTAGCTATAATCATGTATATTATTTAACCTTTTTTTTTTTTTTTTTTTTGAAAAAGTATAAGTTTTTTCTCCTCAAATATATTGACAAATTATACGTGCCAGAAATTATTAAATTTTATTCTTTTTCTTCGTTTCATTTACTCTTATTGTTATGGCTGAACAATTTTTTTCAATATAATGCTCGCTGGATTCCAAGTACCACTTTTTAAATTTTGCTTACATTAATCTTTCTTATGATATATATTTTTAGATATATTTATGTCAGCTGGATCTGAAAAATGAAGCGAGTTGAATCCAGTTTTACATTTCAGTGTTTATTTTTTTGTTTTGAAGCATTCTTTTTAACTCGGATTTTTTTAACTGTATATTTTATATTTCAAGCATATAATCGATGATGGTATAGAGTCTATATTGAAAAATAAAATTTCTTGGTTTCGTGAAGTGATATTATTTCAGTGTAAGCAATCAATTGCTAAAATAGAACAAGCGATGACGTGTGTAGTGATTAATGATAATAAATTTGTCAATTTTCTTAAAATAAGCATATTGTTTTCATTGTGTTTTGTGTTCTACAATTTCAAATATATATTTATAATAGTCGTACCAAAAATATTTCTTACTAAGTTCTTAATAAACTAGCATTTAAATAGCAATTTCATTTTATTTTCAGGCAGTAAAAATTAAAAACGTATGCATTTAATATAAATTAAAATGAATTCGCTTCAAATATCAAGCAGTGATAATGATAAAATAGGCTGAATAAAAATGCAAAGAAGCATTTTTACAAAGAATTAAAAACTTTTAAATTATAAGAATAGATTTATAGAGATAGACTTATAAGAATAGATTATAAGAATAGACTTTTATAAATTATATCAAAATATAAAAAAATACCTCTATTAACATTTTATCACTTTTTTTATCATTTCCTCACGAGTATTATAAACGTTTTATAACTAGATAATGTATACAATAATATTGACTTAAAAGTATTCATTCATTGTCTAGTCATTTTTCATTATGTTTACTAATTCGTTGAAACATGTCAACTCATGCTACTATATAAAATGATATTCTTGTAACGAAAAATAATTTTCCAAAGTGATTGAAATATTGTATTGGAAATTGTTTCTAATAGTTATTAACATGACCCAGAAAACACGGTATACCCAAAAACTGTTTGTTTCTTTCCGTTTATTTCAAATTCCTTAGACACGTGCTTCCATAAACTTAAAATGCATTTTCATATTTATGGCAGATGCACTGCGTTATGAATGTTTCAATAAATCAGATAATATAAGCATTTCTTAACTTAACGCAATAGATGAAGAATTTGTAACTAGTGGTTTTAGAAATAGTTTTTACTTATTTTGAAAATGTGACTGAATTAAATTATAATTTCATAAATTCATCTTTTTTATTTGATGACATTGTTTACTATTTATATATTTATTGAAAATTAAAATACTGATTGATAATATTTACTATTAAAATAAATCTAGAAATAGATATATCATAAATGTATCTTAGATACTTAATGGAGTACACATTTATTAATACAAATTTTTTTTTAAAAAAAAAGTGTATCATATGTAAATAACTTATCATGGTGTAATATCACATATGAAATTACTTTTCTCTTGACGTATTTCAAAGCACTAAAAATGTAGATGATTATGTAGTTATATATTTCAAATATAACGTCCGCAATTCAAGCAATATTTATGTTTTTGAGCAACAATTAAATAAAACTTTATAATTTTGTGATTAGTATCCATGCGAAACATTATGTTTGCAATGATTTTCAATTTACATTAAAAATAAGAGAACTTTTCCCAGAAAGAAAATTCTAAAATATTTTTAATATTTATATTAGAACAATGCTTCCTCTTACTTTATATCCTTTAAATAACTAATTATTTTAATGCATTTTGTAAATAAAAATATAAAAATGTTTTTAAAAATAACATTTTAATTGTTAAAGTAATTTTGGTTGAAATAATAACATTAATTGAAATAAGTTGTTTCTCAGAAATTTTTAAATATTTCTGAGAAAAATATTTAATTTATACTAATTATTTTTGCACATAACTATCACAATCTATCTTTCAATGTTAATTACAGCAATGGTTTGATCAAAATTTTGGGATTATTTATTTTTAAACTAATATTTAAATGTAAATGTTTCTATTTACTTTGAAATCGATGTTTATATGTAATGGTCCCAAAATATTGTTTTTTATATGTTTTCCATTATATTTTTAATTATAGAAAGGAATTTTTTATTTTATGGAAGATTATACTCCATAATATTTTTATTTGATCTTTCATTTCTCCCCAAAGAAATATTTAATTTTTCTATTAAAAAAACTCTAAGTAAATAAATGTCTTTATTTTAATCTGTTTTCATGGTTCTTAAAATTTTGAAGACTTTTTAGTTTTGTTTTCCTCTATATTTAAAAATTCTCCAAAATAATTCAGTTCATTGAAGAAAAAAATCTCTGTAGAAAAAACTTTTTTATCATTTTGCTGTTCAGTATAATCTTTTTAACATTTTGTATAATTTTAGAGTATAAATTCTATTTCTGTATGCAGTCATGACAGAAAGAGAGTATTCTAATATCTCAACATTTCTTTCGCGTATTCATTTCTTCTTTTAATATTGGATTATTTTCTGCATATATGTGTTAATTCAAATATATGATTCAGCTTAAAAGGATGTGTGCTTCAAACTTGTAATTAATTTCAAAGAAATAAAACTGTAAAATTGGATGTAAAATCTTTATAAATTATAAAATAAATTTTAACATAACTTCAAACCGCGTGAGAAATTTTTATTACAACCAACAGAAGATATATTATTCAATATAAAGCTACGTAGAGTATGCTTATAAAATATTAATTTAAAAAATATTATATAAAATAGGATAAATACAGTTGTAAAAACTTCAGAATAAATTTTATTTTATTCAATCTAAACATACATTTTCATTACTAATATTTTACGTTTGGTAAACAGAAAGTTTAGATTTACTAAAATTTTTATACTTTAATAAAAAATCTGAATAACATACAATTGTTTTCATAGTAATACACGCGAAATGAAAGTGAAAGTTAATATTTGTAAATATTGCATTTAAATTAATCATTCAAAAATTCAAACATGTATTTACTTAAAAATAATATACACTTAGTCACAAAATTAAGTATGCAGAGTGGATGTGATGATGTCCTATGAAAAAAAAACAGGCTTACAATATTAGAGCTTTCAAGTTAACAATTTATTTTTATTAAAGCAAAATAGAGCTTAGTTACTAAATTAAAAATATTTAAAAAATACAAATATTTAATTACAAGATAAGCTTAACTAAGAATTGGATGTAATTTACATAATAAAAGTAAATGTGCAAACAAAAAATACATTAATATTGCAAATTCTACAATTTTTGAAAAACAAATTAGTAATTTTTTGAATAGCCTTCGGTTTATAACAACTCTCAATCTACATGGCACTGGTTTTAATAAATTTTGAGTGACAGAAAATGGTATTTTCTACCACTCTTCCAAAAGTACTATTTTTAGATCATTCTTAGTTTTGATCGCTTGCTTTCTAATTTGACGATTGAGATAATCCCACAAGTATTCAATGGGATTAATATCAGGTGATTGCGGTGGAGTTTTTAGCTGTTTTCGCGCGTTATATAGCAGCCATTCCCAAACAATCCGAGCAGGATGTTTCAGATCATTATCATGTTGGAAAGTGAATGATACATCGAGTCCCAATTTAGAAGCACTTTGGTTTAGATTATTCTTAAAAACATTCAAATAGGATTCATTCATTGATCAATCATTCACTGTCAGATAGGACGTATATTAATTCATTATTACGTCTGTTATAACTAAATTTCATACTACTGTTGCTGCCATGCAACCCCAAATCATAATCGAACCACTACCATGTTTAACAGTTCCTCTCATGTTCTTTGGTTCTAGAGCTGCATTTGCTTTCCTCCAAACTTTCTGGTTTGGATCTGACCCGTGGATGTTAAATTTACTTTCATCCGAAAAAATCACGGAATTCCAAAAATTTCTGTCCTGCTTTACACTTTCTTATGCAAAATCTATTCTCTTTTTTCTATTCACTTTACTAACAAATGTATTCTTCGCATATTTAAACCATGATATCCTGCCTTTCGTAACACACAGCGAATTGTTTCAGAATAACATGACTTCGCAAAATTGTTTTTCACATCAGTTGTTAATTTTGATGCGCTAATCTTCGAGTTTTTTTTCACATTTCCAACAATAATTCGCCTTTCTCGATACTGTTCTTGACTTGTTTAGAGTATTTCCCTCAGCCTGGAACTTTTCAATGATTTTTTGCACTGTTGCAAGACTTTTGCCGATGATTTTACCTATTTGTCTTTGGGACTTGCTTTCCTTATAGAGATTTACCATTCCATTCTTGAGATCTTTTGATAATTCGTTTTCACGTGGAGGCATTGATGAATTGTTGATGTACTTAACACTCAAATTTACAAGATTTGTAGCTGAACTTCTAAACTTATCACTGAAATACGAAAAATCACTTGAAAAGTTTCATTCAGCCTATTTAACGGTAAAAAATTCAGAGTGCATACATACTTTTGTGATTTAAACTTCTACTGGTTGTTGACAAAATTACTCTTAAAGTTTCTTAAAATATAAAGATTTAGTATATATTTCATTATTTTATGACTTAAATCATAAGCTTTAAACAACGTTCTCCAAAATAATAGTTTTCTTATATTTATTTGAAAACTAGATCTTTTTCACTGAAGCTAGGAGTTGCACACTTACTTTTGTGAACAAGTGTATCTTATTCAAAAGCTCTAATTTTATTTACTCTTTTCAATATTTCAAATAATTTTGCAAGTTTTTTCTATATATTTACATAGAACTTATGTGTTTATAAAAAATTATATGTTTATAAAATAATATTATTTTATAAAATATAATAAATACAATTGTAAAAACTTCAGAATAAATTTTATTTTATTCAATCTAAACATACATTTTCATTAGTTATATTTTAAGCTTGTTAAACAAAAATTTACTAAAATTTTTTTTAATTTACCAAGATTACTAAGATTTACTAAAATTTTTATATTTTTAATAAACAAATATGAATAGCATACAATTGTTTTCACAATAATACATGTGAAAAGTAAGTGAATCGTTTTCCCAAATACTGTATTTGAATTAATCATTCAAAAATTCAAACTTGTATTTACTTAAAAATAATATAAACTTATTCAAAATCTCTGATTTTATTTACTCTTTTCAATATTTTCAAATGATTTCTCAAGTTTATTTTATATATTTGCTGAGAACTTCATACGAGATAGTGTTTTCCTATTCTTGAATTTATATTTTGTTATACTTTTTTATGTACTTCAATATATTTTTATGTACTTTACTGAATTTATTTTCCATAGTTAATTATTTTTTTCATTATTTAATTCACTTAAAATTTCTTTAAGAATAAAGGTTGTTGAAAAATAAATCGCATTAATTTCCATATTCTTCTAATGTTTCACGTTAACATTAAATCATGATTAATAATGCGTTTGAAAATTATTTTTACTTCAGAAATCATTGAAAAGAATAATTATGAATTGACTCATGAGTGTAATGAAATTTCTATGCATTGCGTAAAACATGTAATGTACAAAATTCAATTTTAAGTGAAGAAAACCAATAATTTTCTCTAACTGAAATATTATTAATAAACTGCATGTTCTGCTTTATTTGATAAATATAAATCTTTTAAATTAAATAGGGAAAAACATTTATTTCTTGACTTTTCCAACAAAAATTCATTTTGCACGAAATAAATCCAACTCATAATAAAATGCTAGTAAAAAAACGCTTCATTGCAAATAAGGATTTATATTGACAATTTTTAAATTCAAGAATATTGCTTGTGAGTTATTCTCGAAATTATTATCCTGGATTTTGATAATAAATAAACACAATAATATGAAATGCTAAAGGACTAAATACTACATCTGCTTCAGAATACATGAGATTTATTTGACAGACATCATTATTTTTATTGGTAATATATTGCTATCTCATTACCATAAAAATTCTTTTATTAAATTAAAATGCAAACTTTAAAAAAAAAATTATATCTCATTAAATATAATTTAAAATAAACAAAATTATTTGTGTTGTTTATGTTCATTGAAAAAAAAAGATCATTCAATTTAATAAAATATTTTTAATTAAAATGTTAATAACTTTAATTAAATACCAAAATTTATTTCAGCGAAAATGCATTTATAAGTATTGTTTTTTTTTACATTTTACTGTTTATTTTTCACATTTTTAACTTTTCATATGATTTCTCCATTTACTAACAGTAATGAAAATATTGCTTTTGATAATAGTTAAAAATTTAATCTATCATCAAAGTTTTAAAATTTATATTTTTAGTTTTGATTTTTAAATATTTGATTTTTAGAACTAAGTATTAAATATAAATCATGAACTAGTTTTCAAATAAAGTATACATATATTTATTCTTAAAAACATATACACAAACATTAATAGTTACCTGTTAGTTTATTTTATTATCCATAAAATTAAATATATAATAAATTCGCATAGCCTATTAATATTTGTGTCAGATTGAAATCCATAGGTATTTACATTTCAGACGTTGAAAAATTATTGGAAGAAACCTCACAGCGTATTAGTCCTTTAAAGATGCAAGGTATTTAGTATTTCAGTCACCACAATTTTTCTCGAATAGAATGTTTATAGTAAGATTTAGGATAAGACAAGCAAAAATCAGTGTTAAGAAAACTTGACAGTTTAAACAACTGATCTTCTTTTTCATTATCAAGGAACATAATGATTAAACATTATTGAGATTAGGTTTTTATCCTGCACTTGGTGAATTTTTGGGCTGATTAGTGCGTTATTGATAGACATAGTAGGATGTATGACATAAAACTAGCAATTTTGCTTAAAAAAATGCGTTTTAATGAGCATTTCAATATAAAAACAAAAAAACGCAATTTAAGCATACGAGAGAAACAAATAAAAAAATCTTTAAGACAAAATTGTTTTTATCAGCATTATATCTTTTCAGAAAATCCCGCAACATTGAATAACATTGATGAACCCATGTAATGAACCATTTAATGAAATTCTAGGGTATTATGCCCCACTTCTCTAGAAGAGCTCTATACACTTCTTAGAGATTTTATGGGTTTCGTAAACATCTAGTAATTCGGCTCTCTATAATGGATACCAGTCCATTTTGTAGGATAGGGAGAACAATGTACCTATCAATGGAGGTACAAGCATAGACCATCCTACCCACATAGCGAAAGATAACACTTTTGCATACGAACTCAGGATTGTTTCTAATGATAATGTTTAGTCCGAAATGAAATAAGCTTGTTATTAAGAAGAAAAGAAAAAGGGACTCATCAGAGAAAAGAATTTTACAACATTTATTTCTTCTCCAGTTCACATGCTCTACTGAGCACTTTTTGCGTACACGACGAAGCATTGCTGTTGACGTGACACACCATTCGTCAAAAGTAATACTATATAAAAGCCGTTTTGGACAGCTTGAGACAATATTGTTGAACCAGTAAGGTATTTAATCTGTCTAAATTGTTGAAGAAGAAATTAGTTCATATTTCGGTGTCTCCGAGACATTACTTAAATTAGTGGTCATCATTGGTTAATATTGTACACTCTACAACCTTGCCCTGACCATCTGTTTACATATCCAGTTTCTAAAAGTAGTCACAAATCCAGGAATATATACTTTGAGAAACTTCAATGGCTTCTGCTACTTCGGATTGTGTATGACTTCAAGATGACAGGCTAACAAATCTCTAAGATTCTGATCCTGTTAAATGACTTCGTTAGGACATGACACTGATTGAAGCAATCATCCTATTGAATTTTGATCATTCTTTTTTGCCTACATTAAGTTAAACGGCCTTTAACTTGCGTTCGTAGTTAAACGGCCTTTAACTTGCGTTCGTAGTTAAACAGCCTTTAACTTGCGTTCGTAGTTAAACGGCCTTTAACTTGCGTTCGTAGTTAAACGGCCTTTAACTTGCGTTCGTAGTTAAACGGCCTTTAACTTGCGTTCGTAGTTAAACGGCCTTTAACTTGCGTTCGTAGTTAAACGGCCTTTAACTTGCGTTCGTAGTTAAATGGCCTTTAACTTAAGGTAAGCAAACATTTACTGTTTAACTTAATGTAAAACAGTAAGTTAAACATCAAATCTTATTTGTTGCAACCAAATCATCATCACAGATATCATACTCAAAATCTACTTACTGAAAAGTTTTAAAATGAGAAAAATTTCTATTTCTGACTTTCTTCTCCTGTTTTATGAAAAGTCATTTGTTTAAACTTTTATTTTATTAGATGATTACAATACATTTTAATTGTAGTATATTGTAATTGTAACGGTACAAAATAGTATAAACGAAGACAACTAGTTTTTTTCCTCTGTAAGAATGGACTACAAGAGAAATCTTGAAGGCGAAGGATTTATACGTGCATAAAATATTTTGTGTTTACAGTTCTATTTTTGTGATGCTTATTATGGATGATGCAAATACAGAAGTTCAGCTTTTAAAATAGAGCACCCATCAGTATTTTAAGTTGGACAGTCACATTCCCAACATTATCTTCATAAATAACAGAAGCACAAGATCAAGATTTTAACTCAGTCTGTAGCAACCAAGAAACAAACACTTAAAAAATCGCATTTAAAATATCTCATACCTTATTTCAATAATTCACCTCCACCTTCAAGACTATTTAAAATTAATGAGTCCATAGTCAGTAGGGTAGAAGCAGCAAAAATTACCTCATGATTGACGGTTCCATAATCTTAAATGATATTTAGATAAAATATCCGCTTAATATTCCAAGTCCTTTATTGTTCATTTTCTTCTATAATGAATTTCATTACGGAAATTTCCCTGCGCAATCACTCAGGTAAAGTTTGTATCACAGGATTTTCCTAAGATGCTAAATTTTTTGGATGATATATGCACTAACTCATGCAATGGGACTTGTCCAATCAAGAATTAATGAACA
Organism: Latrodectus elegans; assembly: GCA_030067965.1. Classification (NCBI taxonomy): domain Eukaryota; kingdom Metazoa; phylum Arthropoda; class Arachnida; order Araneae; family Theridiidae; genus Latrodectus; species Latrodectus elegans. The sequence goes on along the minus strand of CM057811.1, from coordinate 47,685,189 downwards.
CGGAAATGAAGCCAATCATATGCCGTGGCTGTCACAGTTACCAGAACACAATATAACTGATGAACTACATAACTGAACCGTTATCGTCAATTTTTAAAGTTCAGTATGGAATCCAGCTCCGGAATTTTCACAATGTCTCTATGAAATATGGATGATATACATATATTTAGCAATGAAACACATTTATATTCAAATATTTTGTAAGCTCATACTTCAGATATATATAAGTATACCTTATTTTTTTTTAATGTCGTAAAATTATCAACAGAAACTTCACAGAAACATTAAGGAAAATTTATTAAATAACAAATATACTTCTCTTAAAAAATATTTTTCATGATGTATTCAAAATAAATGAATTATAAATTTAAACATAAATGAAAGTTATAGAAATTCTTGGTTTATTTTTAAAAAAAATTTCCTCATTTTCAAAACTGCAAAAATTCTTATGGATTAAGTTAGTTAAATGAAACTTTCTGTTAGATTTTCAATTTTTCTTCTCCTTTAAAAGAAACATTTTTAGAAAGTTTTATTTAATTGTTGACTAATTTTTTAAACTATTCCAAGCACTTTCATCAAATCAAATTACTCTTGGGGTTTAAACTAGCCATTTGAAGTCTTATTTCAATTTGTTTCCTGTTGAATACTTTTTTACTGCTTATATATTTTATTTTTTGCTCTTTTCAGGGACTGAAAAAAGAAATTATTGCATTCTAAAAAGAAATTGTTGCATTTATAGAAATAAGTTATAAGGAAGCTTTTGTTTAAAATATTCCTTTTCCTTAAACAGAATTTACATCCAAAAAATACAAAGTATAACTCGATAAATCTTTACAGCTTCATTTCCAAATCCTTAACTAAAAACATTTAAAAATATCTTTTTTATTTACAAATGTTTTTACCACTAAACAGTAAATCTTATAATCTAAATTAAATTCCTTCAAAGAAGTATATTCAGTATTTTAAGAAATGCATTGTTCAAATACTTTTCAGTTTATTCTGAAATAAAAAATTTTCATATGTTTATAAAGAAATATTTCCGAAAAATATTTCTTTCAAAGCTAAAAATCGCTATCAGATTCAAATTTAATTAGCTTTTTTTTTTTAAAGAAAACTATAATATATTTTAGTTTTTTTTAAAAAAATTTATTTTGTTCGAATTTTTTCGTTAGAAATTTACTATACATTAAAATTACATCTTTTTACATTTAAATGGAATTTAAATATTAAATTAACTATTCTGAAATATCTGAGAATGATTGATCACAGACATCGAAAAAAGAATAAAATGGTTTAAAGCACATGAAGCATTCATAATGAATACAATTATTTTTAAACATAATTTATCGTTTAAAATGGATGCGTGTTTATGAATATGCTTCTTAAACACTAACATTTCTTATAAGATCATCTTAAAAGAAGTGTATTTTTGGAAAAACATTCAAAAGTATATTTTGTTAATGAGAGAGAGATTTAGTTGCTGCCCACAGATTATTTTATAATTTATGGATAATGAACAGTGCGGATTTGCATTATTTTCAGACTATAAGATCTACAAATAAAGTGAAAAAAAATTTTTTAGGAATGCTTTCAATTAACACAGATATTATGCTAGGTAAAAGTAACTTTTTTATTTATATTCAGCAGTAGATTGTTATCCCATTAAGTAATGAACAATCTATAATATAAACCCTCTAACATTCCAAAAATGCTTAAAGGATATAAAATTATTAATTTACTCAAAATCAAAACTTTTTTAAACAAGATTTCTTCAATCTTACAATTTAAATTTTTTCCTTTACTTTTGAGGAATTATATATTTAAGTAATTTCATCATTATTTTCTTAGAATAACACTAAGATATTTAGCAATTATGAAATTAAATGTATTTTTTTAATCATCTATGAATTTCGGAAATTCGTGAATTGTTACTAAATATTTCTCTAACATGATGTGTTAAAATATTTTAATTTACACAAAGATATCAAATAACAATGTTTCTAACAAATAGATTTTATATATTTTATTTGACACATGCATTTTATTAAAAGTAAATTTGAATAAGATTTATATTTGCATCCGTTAAACAGCTCTATGCAAAAAAAAAATACATTTCAAAATTGTTTTTATCTTTCTCTTTCGGTGGTAAAGTATTTCTTTCCAAAGAGTAGCAAAGATCGATACGAGTGCATTTCTGATTCTGCATATTCAATATTTGTTCTCTTTTTCTTTATATAGTAAATACTAGATGTAAGACGTGTAGAGTATTTGAAATCTTCTTGATACCTTATAGTTTGGAAATAGATAAGTTATAACAACGAAATATTTGCCTGTTGGGGTAAGAATTTTTTTTGGGAAGATAAAAATGTTTTTAACGTTTTTTTTAGTTTATATACTTTAAATATAGTTGTTTTAAACTTTGTTATGTGTCATGGCCTGAATTTTTTTAAATGGAATTAAATATGAAATTTTATGTATGTTGTATTCCGAATTTGTGTCTATCTAGGTTTTGTCTTTAAGAATTAAATGCACAAACGTTTTTTAAAATTTTAGAAAACATTGATAAGACCTCTCTGCTTGCTTCATTTTCAAATTCTCGGGACTACCTTAAGACTACAATCTATCAGAGCAGATTCAATAATTAATAAAAAGCCAGAATTTCTCTGAAACGTCTATGAAAAGACTCTGATTTATGTTGATATATCTTTTATGAAATATAATGAGTACATTCAACAGACTCAAGAAGTTGACATCTATCTAAGATATACAATATAATATCTTTCTTTTTTCAAGAAAATGAGCTTTATTCCAGAAAAGCATAAAAAGATATTCATGACAATTAGCTTTGCAAGAGATCTGTTCAAATGCTCATTATTTACGCAATACTCAAAAGCGATAACATTTATTATTCTCTATCAACGTGAAACTAAAAAGATAAATCAAATAACACATGAAAAGAAGGCATGTTTTTAAATTTTAAATGAGGCATTCATTATGATAAAATGCCAATAGCATTAAATCATTTCGAAAATTTTATTATAATTATACTTATTTTATAAATTTCCTTATAAAACAACTTATATATATATATATATAACAACATATATGTGTGTGTGTGTGTGCGTGTGTGTGCGTGCGTGCGTGCGTGCGTGCGTGTGTGTGTGTGTGCGTGCGTGTGCGTGCGTGCGTGTGTGGCCGTGCGTGCGTGTGTGTGCGTGCGTGCGTGCGTGTGTGTGCGTGCGTGCGTGTGTGTGCGTGCGTGTGCGTGCGTGCGTGCGTGCGTGTGTGCGTGCGTGCGTGCGTGCGTGCGTGCGTGCGTGCGTGCGTGCGTGCGTGCGTGTGTGTGTGTGTGTGTGTGTGTGTGTGTGTGTGTGTGTGTGTGTGTGTGTGTGTGTGTGTGTGTGTGTGTGTGTGTGTGTGTAATATGCTTGACTCAATTAATCTTACTTTATAAGAATTATTTAATAAATTTTAAATGAAAAATAATGCAAACAAATAAATAAATGCGTTATTATTGTCTCACTTAAAACGATAAAAGTTTGTGATTAAGCAGAAAATAGTAATAATAGTAATAAAAATAATATTTTAAAATATGACATTTTTCAAATAAACGTTACGAAATTTAAATATATATAAATATATATATATGCCAAAAGCAACAAAACCTATATGTGTCTACAAAATTAATAGCATAATTTATTTTATACTATGTTACTTTAAATATTTGGTTTAACTGATAGAATTTTAAAATTATTCTTTTAGATATTATTTTTAAGCCTTCATAAGATAAAATTAAATTTTTTTTAGAATTTCTAGTTCATTTATCGCCTATAATAATGAAACAATATGTGGATTTTAATGAAATTATTTTCTTTTTCATTCGATATTTACACCCACACGCATATGAAATAACATAACGAATATTACCTAAAAAATAAACAATCATAGTTTCATCAAAGTGAAAAATACAAATCAAAATGGTGTGACAAAATATTCTTTAGCTTAATCTAACTTAAACATGTTTATTTCACTTTTATAATAAGACATTTTTGAGAACTATCAAGATTTTTTTTTATTTCCAAAACTGAAAGTCATAAATATTTCTTAACAGAAGAAAAATTTTTATCTTTACAATCAGTTTAAAAGAAATTATTTTTATGGTTTTTATTTCAACTTGCTTGAAGTAAAAACATCTTTATATTACAAAAATTCATTCTAAGATCACTTTTTTTATTAAATTCCCGTAAGATCAAATAACGGCTTTAGAAATACGGACAATATTTCGATAGAAAATATATTTACGAGGTATTGGAAATTCGCAAATAGCAATTTGTCCTTTATATATCAAAATGTTTTGCTTTTTAGAAATTGGATGAATAACACTGGTTGCACAAAAATAAGAATAATGCGAAAGAAATGACAAATACGAAATCAAAATAAATTAGACCTCATTGTTTAAACATTGACTTATGTTAAGTATATTTTTTAATATTAATGATATCAATTCATATTTTATAAATGAAATGTTTTGTTTTTTATAAATCTTAAATACCAAACAAATGTCTAAATAAGTTTATGTAAATTTTATTTTCTCAAGTTTGTGTTGATGGAGTAATACAAGCCACATTTTTTATGTACTATAGATGAAATAAAATTTGTAAAAAGCTTTTTGGAAATATAAATTTGTTTGATGCAGAAATAAGACGAATAATGATTTTCCATATCATAAACGGAAAAATTAAAGTTTAATTTTATTGTGTTACATTCAATCAATTTCGCAAATTTATTACTGTAGGAAATAGTAACGAATTTAATCCAAAATATAAAGTTATAATTTAAAAATCCATTTTCTTTGATTCCTTAAAACTGTTCTAAACTTGTTTTATGTTATAAAACGCAATATTCATATTTTGAACATACTTAATTTCTAATGGCATGATTTACTATGTGCTTTTCTTACAAACGATTTTTATAAAATTAAAGTTGTAATTTTATCAAACACTTTTATAGCGATATGGTATTTTAAGTAAGCTACTTAATATTATAAATATGTTTTAATCCTTTCAAATGATGCCATTAAAATTGTCATGAAAACAAACAATTGATAGCATACGATTTTTCTTACCTTTTCTTTTCACTGGAAGTAAATTTTCACATCGTTTAAATATAAAAACAAGAATAAATACTTACAAATAATTAGCAATTAATTGATTTTCCTTGTTATTAATTTCAATGAATTCAAATTTTTTTATATTTAAATACAATCAACACTATTTATTTGAAAATAAATGCAATTATATATTACTGTTTGAAATATTTTTATAAAGTGATTTTTTACCATTCATAAATTTTAATTCACATCAATTGCTAGCTATCAAAATGTTAATTTATCATCAATAAAATTCAGTTTTAGGTACCTCATTTTATCTATTATTTTGTCTAATTCATTATATATTATTTTATATTAATCTCAAAAATATCATGCCTGTATACAAATAAATCGTCAAAATTATATTCTCATTCACTTTGCTGTATTCCTTTATAGTACGTAGTTTTTGCTCACAGTACATGTTATATATTATTCACAGTGCTTTGGGATTTCAAAAAGTACAAAAAAAAATTTTTTTTCCGAAAAAAATGTTTCCACTATTTTTTATAAAATGTCATTTTTTTTAAAAAAAAATGGCAGAAACATTTTTTAATATAACAATAGAATTTTTTACTTTATTAAAGGAAAAAGTTATTATTAATGAAATTGAAAACAATTCACCAAATTAACTTTAAATTAAAGTAATGATATTTGAAATAATTTACTTTTTTCTTACTTAGTAAATATTTTATACAGTTTTTAAGATTACATAATTCATTGGCACTAATCTTATTTTAAAATATTGAATTATTTTAAAAATGACTTATTATTTATACTAGATTGGATTCCCAATGGTTTTCTTCAAGATTGATCATGCATTTATGTCTTATGAATCGACATATAAACTATTATTATTATAAATTTATTATCATTACACACAATTTATCATGTTCCGTGAAGCTTACAATTACAATCGGTCTTTACTTTACCAACTACACAATAGGCTAGATGATGACTGAATAGATACTATTGCATGTTATTTATATTAATGTTGTACAAATCTACAAAAAGTACGCATATTTTTCACATTATGTAATTACATTGTTCTTTTGCGCTGATTTTTTTTATCTTCTGTCTATTATAACTTAATGTACAGAAAAAGTATAAATTTAAATTGTAAAAAAATTATTTCATTTAATGCAAATATATGCATTAAAAGGGATGCTATGCTTCATTGCCCTTTTTTTATTTTAAGAATTAAACTTATAAATGTATTTTTTAATTTAATGAGAATCGTAAATTATATAATTTGAATATTACTATTTAAACTTATGGAAAATTTTTGTTAAAATGCATTTAATAAATTATTTTAAATACATTTAATACAAAAAAAATTATTTAAATATTTTAATATCCGACTTTAGAAATATTTTCTGATTCTATCTCAGGCTAATATCAAATAAAGAAATAAAACTTTATGTGATAAATAGATAGACCAGTTTGAATATGACATTAAGATTTCAAAATAAATTTAAGCGTTACACCAGGAAGTGTATTAATGTTACGTGCCAAATGCAACCAATACCTACTTAACAGTTTTTCTATTTATTCATTTATATTTTAAATTTCTTTCAACTAATTCTTCTAAATATTCAATTTTATTTTATCCATACTTTGTTGAATTTATAAATAATTTCTCATTTGTGTTATTAATTAATAAGTTTAAAATATCTTGTACAAACATAAAATTTAATCATTTATATAGTTTTAAAAACGTCTGTAGGCAAAAGTGTAAATATCCAGTATTTTTAATTATGGTAAATTAATAATTTTAAATATTACTTTAATTTTAATCTTTAAATTAATAATTAAAAATGTAAAAGGCATTTTTTTAATATCAGCTGCTTTGTTCAAAAAATGAAATTTTAACTTAAGTATTCTTTTGTATTTCATTTGTAGGAAAATATTGCTATGACACTTTTAAAGATAATTCCGTTAAAGTATCTCTCATTAGCGTCATTGCGTTGGTTTTAGATTACACACACACGCACACATATATATATGGTACAGTGAAAGACCGAAGTCTGTTAACTGTCAACTTTTACCGATGAATTTCACCATTCACATAGTCACTAGCTATATATCAGAAAAGTATACAAAATGCACTTATTTCTGACTTAACTGGTAAATGTCGACATTCGCCATGTATTAATGAGGAGTGCTAAATATGTCGGAAATTTATATTTTCTTCATCGTATTTCAATCACGATTTATCGTGATTGAAATACGATGAAAGAATATAATAAGATGAAGGAATACATCACAAGGGTTAGGTTATTTTGTCTCTCTTTATTAGAGAAGTAACCGTGGTACTTGTAAGGTTACTTTGAAGTGAGAAAAAATGAATTTGATAGCAAAATACTGAATAGAAATTACATCAAACCTCATTAAAAATTACATCTGATTGTTACAAGATTTTAAGTATAAGCTTAAAATATAATTATATATATATTTAACTTCATATAAATACAGTGAGTTAAATACGCTTTGTTATGTGCTCTTTATGGTCTTTATATATGTTGACTTTAAGATCACATTATAAGTTCCGAATGCATTAGACGTTTTTAATGATAACGTTTTCAATTTTAATATGTTATATTTTCTTTTTCTTAGATCATTCTCTAACTCAAACATTTTTATAATAGTCTTCTACCATTTAAGAAATATTGAATGCCTCCATTAAAATTCTGACACATTAATCATATTTCTAAACTATAACACTTGGGTACTTAGAAAATTTTAAAATTTTAACCAGTTTTTAAAACAAAATTTTTCCTCTTTTTGTAAATATTTAAATTTGTAACTTAGGCGTTAAAATATATTGTTGAATATATATAATCAACTACATAAACAAGCATTATTTTATCAAATGCAGAATAATATATTTGATTTCAAACATTAAAAAGAATAAATAATATATTGCTTACGCATTTAATATTATCTTAATCACATTTTTAAAAAAATCATCTTTTCGATTTTAAAAATTCTCATTTTGATTTATATATATGTTAATTTTGTATAACGGTCTTCAAAAATATGATAATTATTGTTTATCATTTTTAAATTATTTAATCACTTAGAAATTCAAATATTTCCATATTTTCCCACATAATATTAAAGAAAATGACTTCATTTTGTTATATAGACATCAGGTCTAATGTATATAAAACAAAATAAATATATTATTCAATAGTATTTATTAATCCAATAATACTCGAGATATTTACGATTGCAATGTATTGTGATTTTTTCTTGTATACAACCATCTGAATTTTTATACAAATAAATAAATTTAGTTTCGTTGAGTACTTTTAGTTCAGCAAGAAATTTTTAAATTACACTTAATAATATTTTTTCAATAGAAAATACGTTTATTGTTAAATGGATTTTGATATCCTTATAAATAGCACATTTATATATTTAAATATCTTAAACGCGATTTTCATTCATTTCCCCATAAATTTAGAAATTTTATTCTTACATTTATGTTTCACATAAGTGTTTTACATATGTTTTAGTTTTACATATAATGTTTATGTTAAATGTTTGTTACATGTTACATATGTTTTACTTTTGCATAATTTTTTTATGTTTTACATATAATGTAGTTTTTGAATTTAATTAAATTTGAGAATTTGAAACACATTATGTCTTAACAATTTTAAAAATGTAGTTTTGTACATAAAATATTCACTGAGACTAAATTCGAGAGTTACGTAAGTTTTTTTAAAAAACGCTCTACAAGTTCATCAAGCTACAAATTTAATATATTATAATATTCAATACCTCCTGAAGAACTTTTCGCCTTTATTTGAATACATTGAATTCTTTATATACAATTCCAAAACTAGAGCAGTAGTTACGGTCCAATAAATAAGGAGCAGATCAAATTTATTAATTAATTAGAAAAAAGCTGTTTAGTCTCTTTCAAAATATATATAAAACAGTAGCATGAGGTTTGAATCATTAATAAAAAAATTTTATTTAATACCCAAATTTTTTATGTTCGCTCTTAAAGTAAACTCTTTTATATTCTAGTTAATAGTAGGAATAGTTTCATGATTTTTTTAATTTAGTTAACAAAAATACATGCTTTTATTAATAAATATATATTGTTCTATTCCAAATGTATATATTTCTGATACCAACATTAATAAATAATTAATAAAGTTTTGTATGAATGTATGAAAAAATGTATAGCTGAAAAATATAAATTAAGTAATTATGTTAATTAGTCATAACATTCATGTTTGATTATGGTTTTTTAAAATATTTTAAAATTTTAGTTATTTGATTTATTTTGATTAATGAGATACTTTTATATTAAATTTTAAAAAAATGTGTTTATTAAACAAATATAAAATACGTAGCAAATGCTAAAATAACCCATTTGAAATTTCAGTGAATTTCTTAACGAATTCAAATATGTACAGTTCTTGAAAGAGATATCTATTTTATACTACTAATACTAAAAGTTAAGTCTAGACTAATTAATTTTATTTTTATTGTTCAGTCTAGACTCTATTCATTTTATTTGGTATAATTAGAACTTTCTTTAACTTTAGATATTGTTGCATTTAATGTAAAAATAAAACTTCATTAATTTCAACAGATTCTAATTTTATTCATATTATAATTATTATTAGCGTTTAATGCAGATGTATATTTGCTTACCATGCTATTGTAATTTTAAATTTTTTCAAAATATATATTAGTTTGTTATTGCTATTATCTTAAAAATTATGATATAATAAAATAACATCTGTATTTCAAAAGTTTATAAAGTACGTTAAATTCATTTGTATTTTGATGTATTTTATATAGACAAAAATTTTATTTACTTAAAATCTCACTAGTAATATTACATTTACTAGAATATATATAATATATGTGATGCTTAGAATGAATTGCAAACCCATTTTTGAAAATTGTGAAAGGATTTCAAATCAGAAAACTTTTGCTAAATTTGGAACTATTCTTAAATATATAAAAGCACATGTCTAAGCAGTACCGTTTCTTTCTACTTATATTTTGAATACATCAAAAAGTTATTGTTTCAATTACGTAAAGGTGTTTTACATTTAAATTCTTATTTTATTTTACATTGTATATAAATACTGATTACTGTTAATATTACTTTTATAAAAATGAAAAAAAAATTCTATTCTATAAAATAAACTACAAATACATATTAAAATGCATCAAATATAGTTTAAAAATAATACACTATGGTTTGTGTGTGTGTGTGTGTGTGTGTGTGTGTGTGTGTGTGTGTGTGTGTGTGTGTGTGTGTGTGTGTGTGTGTGTGTGTGTGTGTGTGTGTGTGTGTGTGTGTGTGTGTGTGTGTGTGTGTGTGTGTGTGTGTGTGTGTGTGTGTGTGTGTGTGTGTGTGTGAGTGTGTGTGTGTGTGTGTGTGTGTGACATTAATTTTAACTCCACATAAAAACTATAAGGATATGAGTGCTTGTTTTATAAATTTATAAATTTCTTTATTCAAAATTTTAAAAAAATTTTATTGCTTGGAAATACATGATTATAATTCACCAATCTGAATGCTTAAACAATTTATGTGATTTTTTTGAGAACTTTAAAATTAATTGCAGTGAAATAAGTTACGAATGAATTTGTTTGATATATTTAAAATTCTAGATCCTTATAATTTATTAATGGTGCAAAATATTAATAATAAGGAAACTTTATAAACAATCATGTAACGGAACAGGTGCCGTATAATTTATGCGTAAGTTCTAGGTCTGGCGATTTTTTGGCAGATTTTCTTATGTATCTGGCAACCTTGATTTTGTTACGTCATACGTATGGAGACCTATAAATATTATGCAGAAAATGCTATTTTGTTAACTCTAGCATTTACGTCATCACGCACGTCACGATTAGTCATCCTAGCAATATGTCTTCATCGCCAAAAAAATTCAGAATTTAGAGTCATGGATTATACGGCATCTGTGCCCATGTAACTAATGGAATTCTTTTCTTAAATACTTTGTTTATCACCATACTTAGAAATGTTCCATGAACAAAAAATTTTGAAAGCAGTCACCTTATTGTTACAAATCATCAATTGAATCCTGTACTTTTAAAAGCAAAAACTTCTACATCAATAATAAAACAGATGTCAACAATTTGTAATGCAAATGGTAGACGAAATTACTTTCAACGGCATGAAATAGGAAGAAACAAATGCACATGGAAACAGCAGAAACATTTCTTATAATGAGCTTCGAGCATGATGCATTCAACGCTCTTAAATATCAATATATATATATATATATATATATATATATATATATATATATATATATATATATATATATATGTATATATATATATATATATATATATATATATATATATATATATATATATATATATATATATATATATATATATATATATATATATATATATATATATATATATATATATATATATATATATATATATAACGGATTTGTAATGGTATGGCTTGGGCAACGCTACTCGCCTCCGTGGCTTGGTTCACATGTGCCCGCTGGGTAACGACAAATGAGTAGCAGCTTCTGGCCTTCTTGTGGCATAAGATTTGTCAAACAAGTGCCCGCCATTGGAAAAATAATTATCATTCCTATCAGAAAATCTCTTTTAAAACACCAACAGCTACTAACATGTGTGCGACATAAAATTACATCATCATGAATTCATTATCGGGTTACTATTTGAAAAAAATCAGAGCTTTATTATCAATGTCATATAAGATCAATAATAATTCTAACTATTCAATGCCATTACAGTATCTAATCATAGAAATATGTTAACAAGCACTGTAATTATATAGCATTTCAAAAGAAAAAAAATTATGTATAATTCTAGCCAATGTAACACCGAGAAAGTAACGCACATCAAAAAAACATTTAAAATATTTTTCAGTGACTACACACAATTTAAATGATAAACGAAGGGCAAAATATCTATTTTTGATTTTAAAAAAGTAGATGAAATCAGAGATAGTTATTACTTCAACTGTTGAAATTAATCATTGCTTTCCGATTCTGCATTGAAAGAAAAATCATTTGGATGTTTCACTAGCAAATGTTAGACAAAGTTGCTACCACAAATACTCAGAATTGATCAATTAATTATACTGAGTTCTAAATTAGTCAATCAGGTACCAAATATGTTTTATAATGAATATATCTGATTTTCAGATATAGTATAAAATAATAAAATTCAATGCGCTAAGAAGAAACCCTTGGTAATTACGCGCTATGTAAAATATTTAAATATGAGTGATAAAACAAAAATATGACATAGGAAGCCTACGAAAACCGGATATAAAAGAAATTACCTTCACTGTCGGAAAAATTTACTTTATTTATTAAAAGTAAATATTCATGAATTGTAAAAGTTGGGAAAAGTGTCTTTCAAGAAACAAAAGTAGCTAATGTTTATTTACATTTGAGCAAAAAAATGCAAGGAACCTCATAGGATAAACTTTGGATAGTCTTCCTATCCAAAGTTTACCATTCTAGTTACATAAAGCTAAAATCTTTAAGCAATTTTACGATATAGAATAAAGTAATTTAAAAAAGGGATAAAGATTGCAGTGTTTATTAGAAAAGAGTTATAAATAAAATTAAATATCATTTAGAAAAAAAAGTTCTCGAAAAATGATCATATTCTCATTCAACAAATCTAAAATTGTGGAGAAATGTATATAGAGTGAATGTCATAATAGTATTTATAAAGGAAACAGAATTGTTGGTCCAGGAACACTATATATACTATTGCTGTTAATTACTTTGTTAATAGTATTTTTTTATTTTTCATAGTATAATATTTCTTCTTTAATAACATGAAACTCTTGTTTTTACAAATTTTGACGAAGTATTTTTGCTTATATTTTATGACTTGTTCAGACTCAACATCTCTGATCAGACAAATCACAGCTAAGAGATCATTTGACAAATTTTAAAATATAATGAAAAAAGCATTTATAGTTATACTTATATTTAAGTAATTACTTGATGGGATAAATTCAGATAGATGGTTATGGCAACAAGAATTAAAATAAACAGTTTAATTCATTTTAAATTGCTCAAATATTATTTGAAGAAAAACTTAAAAACCTATCAAATTATCTGTATGGTTGAAAAATATAAAATGAATACATTTCTAAAAAATAAAGGCAATCATTATTATATAAATATCTTATATTGTGATAACAACTTACTAACAAATGATGATTTTTTTTGTTGGTAAATTTAAAACAAAATGTATGATTTATATTCAGATATTATGATAGAAATAATGGCTTTAACTCATTAAAATTTCAGATGATAGTTATAAACTTTCTTAGCTGATTTTATAATTGATTTTATTAATATGCTATAGATATTTTTGAGAAAGTGGTTGAGGAAATCTTTAAAATGAATTTATAAATGAAAAATTACTTTTTTTATAATTATTGTGCAAAACATTTATATTTTTTTAACTCAAACTATATTTTAATGGATAATGTAATCTGAATAATATTATGATAAATAAAAGCTTGTTTTTTGTTTCAAAAACATTTAATAAAAATATTTGGAATAAGGTTGCACAATATATATAATTTAGTTTGATATTCTGCATTATTTGTTAAAATTCCAATATATTCTTTAGTGTGTTTTCTATCATCAAAAATTTATCTTTAGTTAGCTAAATGAAAATTAATTTAAACTAATCTATTTATAACATCTAAAACTGTTTCATTTGTACTATAAAAAAATTTAAATCTATTAAAATTACTTGCATATTGAATATATCTATTCATTGTGAATTGAACATCTTATTAAGAAAATACAATTTCTATTAATAATTTTAAAAAATTCGTGTAAACATAAAACAAACTCTTTTAGAAAAACTGTAAATTATTTAAGAATAGAAATGATTGTAAGAACTTTTTCTTAGAGCCCTAAATGTGCCTGGAAAAAGAAAATTACTCTCCATGAATATTCAGCATTTAAATGTGCAAATTTGCAGCTGAACATGTTATGCAGATAATTCTAAATTTAAGTGAATCACATGTAATTACAGAGGAATAAAAAAATTTAACTGCAGGTGAACTAAAAAAATTTTTCTATCGCCCAGTGAATAGGAAATTTTGAGAATTTCCGCGTTGCTGATGACAAAGAAAGACAAAAAATTCAAGTACATCAAAACATCGTAATAGCGTCTACTAACCGTTAACTTTCTTCTAGTGATGCTTATCGGGCAGACTGATTCAATTAAACGACGCTGTAAGAAGGGGATTAAATGTCTATTTAAAATAAAATGGGTCTAAAGTATTTTTATTGGATTAAAGATTAGGTTAGGAAATTTTTGTAAAACTGCTTTTCATAGCATATTAAGTGAATATCTGTAATTGGTAAGAATAGTTACACCATCTGAAGGTAAATGATTATTTAATAACAATATCTTAAATATATTTTTCTATTTTGTTGATGTATTGTCAAAAAATTCAATAAATTTTTATAAGTATTGAACTCCTATCACTTAAAAGTAATTACTAATTTACAAATTGGGGCATTGTAAATTAGTAATTACTAATTTACAATGCCACAATTTGAATATCTGAGTCTTCTGATGACATTTGCTTTTTAAAACTGAATTTTAATAATTTTATTCGATTAATTTTCAATGTTATTAAAATTTTAAACACATAAAGAATACTTCTTGCTATGAAAGATAGGAATTCATATCTAATTATGTTTACTAACTTGCATTGAAATAAAGAAATAATACGTATTTAGAGCCACATTTTAATAAATATTTCTAACACTCCATAAAATTATTTTACAAAAACTCAAAAACGAAATGCAGCATTGAAAATATGAATGTTTGCGACTTATAAAATACATTATTTATAGAAAATTTGTAGCGACTGTATAAAACGTTGTACAACAAAACACATTTACAATCATTTAGTAATTAGAGACACCATGTATACGCTTATAAAATATTTCTCTCAGAGGAATTTAAGGTTGCAATAGAACGGCTTTTTTAAGGTATCAAAATGTACGCTTGTGGTTAATTATTCTCCTATTGTTATATTCCTAAAATATGCATGTAATCACTTTGTATAGTATCTAATCTATACAAAAATACCAGGCCATACCCGTACGAGCTGTGCAATAAAGGGTTGGCTTTGCTAATCAGATGCTCACAAAGATTGATAGTGAAGGATTTGATGTTGGCTGCTTCTGGTTTACAGCTGAAGCACACTTTCACCTGAATGGATTCTTGAATAAGCAGAACTGGCGATTTTGGAGTTCCGAAAATCCATATTGGTGTGAATCTAAGCCCCTGTATTCTCCTAAAGTTACTGTGTGGGCTACAGTATCCAGTAAAGGCATTATTGGCTCTTTTTTCATTCACCAAACGGTCACTAGTTAACGTTACGTTGCAATTTTGGAACAATTTATCGCCACACAGTAATTGTTAGAGAGCCGACCACGTACTGAATGATTTATGCAAGATGGAGCCCGACCACATCGTACTAAACAAGAGTTTCGCTTTCTTGATGAATACTTCGAGAATCGAGTCATTGCTTTGGAATATCCCAAATGTACTGGTGCAGGCATGGATTGACCTCCATGTTCGCCAGATTTCACTCCCTGTGACTATTTTTTGTGGGGCACATTGAAAGACATTGTCTACCTGAAGCATCCCGCTACGCTTGACGAGCTTGAATCGGTGATCTGTGTGGCATATGAATCTATTTCAGTTGAGAAGCTACGAAATGTGATGGCAAGTTTCATTCTTCGTTTTCGCCACTTCTGTAGTGCCGGGGTGAATATTTTGAAAACATTGTGATGTGATATTTTGCAAAGAATGTTTTCATACGATTATTTCATTTATATATGCTGATATGAATTGTACAGTGTTATCTGTTAGCAGCTTTTGTAATTATTATTTCAAACTGCTGTATAAAATTCTTACAGCGTTCACAATAAACACACCGTTTACTGCATTCCTCTATCGATCTTAGCTTTCGAGGTATTTAATTTTGAAATCAGGGAGTCCTTTTCTGAACACCCTGTATTGTTATAACAGTATAAAACATTATAAAAATTCTCTATTAAATATATTTTTATTTTCTTCCATTTTTCTTAAATGAAATTATAAAAGTAGATTTTATTTTACAATAATCTAGTTTCAAATATTTAAAATAAACATATCTAAACTAGAATCTTGTTTCAATCCTGTAAGGTAATCTCATGAAATGGCTTTAACATAAGTAATAAAATATGTTTTCATAAAATCCCTTAAAGCGCTTTACATAAACATTGCTTCTCTAAAAGTTAAAATGCATAAAAAGAAAGCTAAAATATATCCAATATCATACCTTTAATGGAATGGATTTAACAGAAGTGAATTTACTGTAGACTCAGTTTCGTATTTTTTTTTTTTCATACCTATATAAAAGTGCTCAAATAAGCCAATTTCAAAATTGCTGCTATCATATTTATGGGAAACTATTACAGAAAACCCTTTTTCAGAGATGCGGCAACCAAATTACCTCTAATGTACTGTTTACTTTGCATTTAATTTTGCTTTCTTGCAGTTTTGTAAGAAATCTCGATACGCATTTTGTAAAAACTATATGTATGTAGCTTTTTAAATATTTCCAGTATTAACAAAAGTAGTCAACACTGAAAGGTATGCGTTATAGAGTGTTTCATTTCGATAGCGTTTTGTTTATTTATATTACATATATTTTGAATTAAATTTCTGCAAAATTTGTCATGAATCCAATACCTTTGTGGGCTATCATATACAAATTATTTAATAAAAAGCTCTCAGTTATTAAATGAAGTTTCATTTCCTTATTTTTAATAAATATTCAAAAGTATATAACAAGATCATTTAAATTCGTTTTGTGGCTTCTGATGTTCATTAAAATGATTATAGGAATCTTTTGATTGACTCAGTTTCAGGGAGTGAGAATTCACATAGTTGTGAAGTAATTTAAATTATACAAAGAAACTAATATTTTAGAAGTCAAAATGATTGTTGTGAAGTAATTTAAATTATACAAAGAAACTAATATTTTAAAAGTGAAAATGATAGCTGTGAAGTAATTTAAATTATACAAAGAAACTAATATTTTAGAAGTAAAATGATAGTTGTGAAGTAATTTAAATTATACAAAGAAACTAATATTTTAGAAGTCAAATGATAGTTGTGAAGTAATTTAAATTATACAAAGAAACTAATATTTTAGAAGTCAAATGATAGTTGTGAAGTAATTTAAATTATACAAAGAAACTATTTTAGAAGTCAAATGATAGTTGTGAAGTAATTTAAATTATACAAAGAAACTAATATTTTAGAAGTCAAATGGAAGTTGATGAATTTATTTGAATAAAAATTATCCTACAGCCCGAATTTCTGCAATTATTTCCAACCATGCTAAAAAAAATTTCTTTATAAATTATTATTCTATAGTAAAATAAATAAAAAAAACATAATAATTAATTTTAATTCAAATTCCTATAAATTACACTTTCTCCAATAGAGAAATAATAATTATATGTTCAAGCTGAACTATATATATATTCATAAAAAAAAATTATACACATGAAGTTATACGCATTTTCATTTACAAACTTCTTACATCTATGTCAAATATTTTCACCATAGATAGTTATGACCAAATATCTCTCAAGTTCATTAAAATATGTGATTTCAAATTTTCTACTCAGACCCCCGAATAATGAATGATCTCATTTATCAGATTTCAAAGTAAAACTCTTCAAAATTTCAAAGGTGTGTACTGGAACGTTAACAAAAATTCTGAAATATTTTCTTACCGTTCCCATTCATGCAACACTTTTCAAATATTAAAAGAGAATCTTTATGTCTTTTACACTTGTAATTCCCTTGTAATTAAGGTCTTGTAATTCCCTTAGAGCAAGATGTAAGGAAATATAAATTCCAGGTATGTGATTTTAAGAAATTGATTTTAAGAGTAAAATATAAGCATTTCATTTGTTAATACATATTGGAATTATTTATTTATATAGTAGTCATAATAAATACGTTATATTTATCTATCGTAACGAAAACCATCAAAATTGCATTTAATATTCAGCTGCGAAATTTAATGCCTTTAGCACTTATGAAGATATAATTTTTTTTCATTCTTCAAACTATATGGAAATACCTTCAACTTCTTTTAATATTTCCTTGAATAATTAAAAGGATTTAGCCCTAAATATCATTAAACAATAGTAATCACTCATCTCTTAAAAGTTTTGTTAAATTTACAATGGATAGAAATTTTTACTATTTATTTTTAAGGATATTTAATACAGAACTATTAACCGGTTTTATATATTTTTACGAAATTGATAAAAAGAAAACATTTAACGTGTGTTGAATTGTTTAACGAATATTAGAGTCGAAAGATGAAAATCTCAATTTGATTGTCATCTTTGGATTGTAATACTTCCATCCATTTTATATTTAACAGTAAAATGATTGGGCTCTTTCAATTCAATTAATATGGCAATATGACACATTTTCATGGTTTTAATCTAATAAGGGATCTCAAAACCAGAAATCACACACTCAGGTTTGGTTTGTCTGTCGCTCAACGGTCATTTTTTGCACAGAGGGCTAATTAGACCGGGACCTACATCACACACTCAGGATCATATCTGCTAAGTAACGTTGTCATGATTTCATAAAATGTGTCCAGTAAAATTCTCATTGGTGAAATGTTGAATTTATCATGAAACAAGTGAAGCAACGCTATTGAGATTTAAAGATGGTTGATGGTTTGGCAACTAATATTAACAATTCATATACAATTAATAGCGCAAGTGTCTTACAATATTGATGGACAATCACATAATGATGCTTGGGATTACTATCTCTGTAAGGGAAAATAAAATACTCAAAGATAACTGTCATCTTTAATCTTAATTCTGTAATCAGTTTTGAGAATATATAGAAATTTCGTGAGGCACCTGGGAACTTTTATCCAATTAAATGCAATAATTTCTTATATTTACTGATTTATAAGTCAAACAAACCAATCAATCAATCAGCTTAATGATTAAATATCTATATATGGATGAAAATAATTTGTTAAAACAGATCTACTTTAAATTGATATTTGTTTAAATAGACATAATACACAAAAATAAATCCCTCTTGCTCTTAAAAACCTTACCAACATTCATACCTAGAATACTTATCTAGAGATATTTTTTTAGGGATTATAAAATATGAATATCACAATAAGTGAAGGAAAGTTGACTGTATTCTTCAACGATAATGATCTATGATGCAATGGATTTCTAATAAGAATATATGAATATCCTTAAAAATACGGTAAAAATAATTTTTGTTTTTTCATGTTCATGAATTTTTATACATTCATAGTTATAATTAAACTGAATTTAAAAAAATTACAGACTCCACTGATAAGTTTTTATATCAAAACAATAATATATTAATTCAACAGTGTTCCTATATTTCAAATATCTTGTAAAATATTATCTTTAGTTGAACAACAAGAGATGAATGTTGCGTTTCTGTCATCTCTAGGATTTTCTCTCGGAGTGAATGCTTGGGAGTTTTCCTGACCCGGAAAGCATTTATTTGTTTGTATTTAAAATGCTTTACAACAGGCTTAGGTCGTGAGGCAGTTTCCGATGCGGTGCCAGAAAAACTAACAAAACCATAACTAATGCACCTATAATGTAAAATAAGAAATAATCTTTTCGATCTATCTATCAATGAATAAAATCGTACAAATATTTATTTCTACTGAAACCATAATAAAATAGATTTTTAAAGCTGAGCTAAGCTTTTTTGCAAATAAATTTCTCTTTACATTTAAATATTATACATTTAGTTATGCTACATCCGAAAAGTGCAAATGTTGCAAGAAAATTTTTATTCAAAAATACATAATTTATGCTTTAAAAATAGTGTTTAATCTTTAAACCTGGATTTAATTTGCAGCACATTTGTTGAAATGAACAATTAATTGAATTGTGTTCCTTAACTATATTGTTACTGAAATGGATAAGAAGTCAATTTATTAGCGTATATATTACGATCAAATATAGTTTTTAATGGTATTTCTTACATAACGATATCGCCTATGGCCTTGCTAAGGATGAATCATCGCTGCCTCTTGGTTCTGTTGATCCACTGACTTTTCCAAGAAATCTTCTCCAGGAGTAGGGCACTTGCCAATCATCTTGGAAAATTCCGCTGTCTCATCCTTGGTACTGTGGCTCTGATCCTGAGGGATCTTTGAGTTTCGACGGTGAAAGACGTGATCAAACTGCCTTGTCCAGACTCAGATCTGGCCATCTTCGGACTTTAAGATTCCCCCAGGGCAAACAAGTCTTTCCCACCTGCATTTCGTGCAATACTAACGAAGCAAGTCAGGAACACCTACTGAACTTCATTGGCTTTTCAAAGCGTGAACATTTATACAGCCCTGGAGCTGTCCTCGATTCTTTGAAGGCGAAGGATATCATGGACCTAGTCTGATTCAGACCAGGGGATAAGAAAGAAGAAGAATGGTATTTTTTTATTTTTTAAATATTATAATTATTTGCAGAATCTTGAAGAAATTGTAAGTATTAGCCCTTAATACGATATAATAACAATTCTTCCAAATAAACCTATTTTGATCATAAAGTGGGAAAGTTATTTATAAAAAAAGGAATGAAAAAGATTGAGATAATGATATTGCATCATAAACGTTAATGAGATTGCACCATAAATTGTACTGAAAATAGAGAATATCGACCCGAAATGATTAATAAAAAATTATTCTCCAACTTAGAACTAATTCGTCAAACGTTCTTAGCCATACACACATTACATTTATTATATTCCTATTAAAATTTATTTTTATTAATGAAGACAGTTCCTATAAATAATTATTTTTATGAAAAAATTACTATAATTACTAATTAGTTCTTTTAATTACACGAATCATTTTTGCTTTAAATTCACTATTTATTTCTATCTAAAGTTAAAAAAAAATATCGCGTTTTAGATTTTATTTCACCCTATTTAACTAATATATATTATTTGGGGAAAAAACTTTTTTTTAAGAAAAACTGGATTATAGAGTCTAATAATCCTATAACTCCATATAATTTTATCATTTTCATTAAATAGAATTGGGTTTTGCTTTTTATATTACTTAGTCATTCATAAGCGAGTAAATAATTTCAAAGCTACACAAGAAATATTTTTTGCTAAATGCTTCCTATATTTCATTACGGAATGAATGATATTTTATATTAAATTTTTTAATTTAAAAATATTAATATTATCAAAATAAAATTATGTATGAAAGGAAGAATCCAAGATATTTTTAAATACAAATCAAATAAATATTTTTATTAGAATTATAACTGTTAATCAAACTCTAATAATTCATATCCTGTCTTTTATCTAGACTCAATTAAATATACAATAATTAAAATTCTAATTCTATCAACCGTTTGTCTATATAGTCACACAAAATAAAATAATTAATTTTTATTCACAAAATAAAACGAACTAAACCGTTCTTTATATCTCAAATCTAACGAAGAACTGTTATAAAATGCTGCTGCCAAAAATAGTACTTATCAGTTATTTTGATACATTGTTTTCTATCAATGAATCAATTTTTTTTCTTTTTTAGCTCTGTCATTTAACTATATCTTAAGAAAAGCTATGGTGAAAATACATTTTTATTCATTTATTGGACATTATTTTTCTAATCTTATTACTTTTAGAGATTGATTATATCTAAGAGCAACAAAAGCACTTAATTATTGTCACTAAAATATTTCACACAAAAAAAGCTGTAATCAATGTAAAAGTCTATTTATTGGATATATTTGGATATTCCTCAATAATTTTACTAAAAATATATTTTTGAGCAAATGAGTAAAGCCATTTAAAATTGGAAGATAAAATATTGAAATATTACAATTAGCACAATAATTTTGGTCTACATTTTAACAGGAAATTCATAGGTGTTATATACTTACCAAAACAAAGAGTATAAAAATTATAGAAATTATATTTTTTCTTCAATTAAAGTTATTAAAAAACCGATTAAATACGAAATTAATTTTAGTATTTTTTTTTACTTTAATGCATTATATTTATATGAATGTAAATACTGACACTTATTATGCACGAAGGACATCAATTAACACTCTGAAAACAATATAATTAAAGAATATAAAGAAAATATATATAATTATAGAGACAGAAAAATTCCAAATTCAAAAAATGAAATAATTTTTATATATGAATAGAGATCGCAATTAGTTCAATGTTTTAAATTTATTTTTCCCACACAACTGAACATTTAATTTACATTAATAAAAATCATATTTAGTTTCGATTTTGACTAATGTATTATTTAGTATATGATATTTGCTAATTATACAGTCATATAATATTAATTTTATCAATAAAGAAGAAAAAGGCTGTAAATGAGAATCCTTTTGGTTGCAAATTACATAAAACACAACTTTTAAGCACACAAAATAAGATAATTAATAAAAATTTCCTCAATTTTTATATATGTATTCAATTATATTATGTATTCATTATATATGTATTCAAATTCTTTCAATTATAATTTGCATATTTATATGAAAATAATCATATGATCAATTACAGCTTCATTATTTCGGTAATCTCTCTTTTTTAAAGTTTCATCAAAGCAAACATTCCCGAGAGATAATTGAAAAGTTGGAAAAAAAAAAACATTTCTTAAAAATCCCTGAAACACATTACACCAGTATTCCATCTTCGAAATGTAAAAGACACGGAAATCAAGCATCAAAGATATTCAGTTTCAGTTTAGCAGAACGGCTCCACATCTTTTAACAGGCCCACTCTAACAAAAATGAATTCAACTCAGACTCGATTTTGCATTTCTCGAACATGTATAACCTGGACAAACCAATTTCGAAATGGCATCTATCTTATTTATTCGCGGCAACATACGTTTTCTTACCGCCGTGACAACCAATACCTTTAAGAGGGGATTTCTTACTCTGCATTTGTTATGTCTATGTTCGTCTTTCCTAGTGTTATCCATGAAAATTTAATCTAAAATCTTTAAAAGTTTTCAATATCTAGTTTTCTGAAAAAAACACATTGCGTCTTAAAAGGAAAATATTTATACTTGTGGGGTATGGTTAATGTTAAGAGAGTGTTTTTTTTTTATTTCAGGTGCTTTTGGCAAATAAAATTTCAAACTACTTTCTGATGCAAAAATCTTCAAGCAGCCTCTTCCTTAATAACATTAATTATTTAATGACTCTGTCGTAATTAGAGCATAGAAATTACATTTTTATTTTTTAAACTGAAATCCTAATCGTTCTAATTTATATACGAACTAAAGTGTTTTAAAAAATATTACCCGAACGCATGTTATTAAATTATTGTTATGGACTTAATAAAATATTAGATAATTGTTAAATAAATATTTAGTTATTTGTTTTCCAAATAGAATTATTTGTTTATTTATCTCTGTGTAAATTTACTCAAGAATCTGATTTACTAATTGAAATGTGTTTTTCTTCTACTTTGTATAGCAATTTCTTCTCATATTCTTCGCATTTTGAAATTGTTATGTTACAATCATTTCAATTAACATATTACAGTTATTACAATTTTCGAGTAATGTGTTTTCGAATGTTGTTTATAAATTAATATATTATATTAAAGTTATAACTCATATATTACTAAGAATTTATATTTTTTAAACACTTCTACTTTATCAATTTCCCTTGTATTTTTTTAATTTAAGTACTTTCAATTTTTTTTATCTATACACCATATATGTACACCATTAATTTGAATATTACCCTAATTAATATGAATTAGATTAAACACTTCGTATTATGATATATTTAGAAATTGAATATTTAAACAGATTGAACAATTAACGAAATTTTTAAAATAATTAAATAGCCTCTTATTTTTTTGATTAAATTATGCAAATTGTTATTTATGAAACAATTTTTAACATGGAAAAATAATAACTATGTTTTTAAATAACATATTTCTTGTATCATATTTATTATTTGAAAAAATTATTAATATTTTCTTCAAATATTCTTCACGACGTTTTCTTACATATCCACTATCAAATATTTATGAAAAGAAGATACACATATTTATTTTTTTAGCGATTGTTCTGTATTAATCAAAAAATATCGCTTAAAAATTAAAAGTTTTAATAACTTAGTTTTCTGGGATTCGAGCTTTTTATAATACGTTTAAAAGGCAAAATAAATAAAATATAATCATTTTAGAATTTCACTTTCCCTACATAATATTTATCAAGTTTTTATTCCTTAATATATTTATTAGAATCACACTGACTTATTTCTGATATTTTTCAAAATATTTTTCAAGTCAGTTGACTATTTAGATTCAAAGTTATATTTCCTATTAATTTAATAGGCATTTCAATTAAATATATTCATTAAGATAAGAAGATAATATCAAAAGTCTCGAGAAATTTAATAATAAATATGAAGTTTATCCTTATCGGGAAATAAGATAATATTTGAAATGTATGTAGTTACTTAAAAAGTTAAATATTAACGGATCAGTAATAGATTTCAACTAAAATGAATGGAAAAACGGAAAACTAATAAATTATCCAATTTTGAGCAATGGTAAATAAGGTAAGCTTTTTATTTTTCAATTCATCCTTCCTAAAATTTGGCATTCTAATTACCTTATACTATATAATTAATTATTAATATATAGTTAGATAAAAACTTGAAAACTGATTTAAACTGAAGAGATTTGTTAATTTTTTCTTAATTAACTTAAAAAATTAATAAAGACTTTTAATTTAAACTTTTTGTAACTATTTCCCTTCAAGTATATTGTTCTGTGGAACTATTGGTTTAAGTTTTCAATTGTAAGGAATTATATTTTTTTATTTCCTCTATGTGCCCATTATCAAAATATAAGTACAGCTAGTATTTTTCTTGTTGAAGAAAGATATCTTCTTAGATGGCTTATGAGTTGAAGCAATAAATCATTCCCGCTTCTTCCATTTTTTTATAAAATTTGTTTCGCAGTATAAGAAAAGAAAATATTTATTTTTAGAAATCTGGGGCATTATCCGTCTACATAAGTAATGAAATATATCGCGATCTGGAATATTAGACCCTTTATCTTTTAAGAATATTTTTTTTCAGTAAAACGCAATCTGGAAGAAAATAACTGAGTCACAGCTGCTAATAAATTTGATTTGACTGTTCCAAGATTACCTCGTATAATCTCATCTATAAATCAAAATAGGATAGCAATGAAATTTTGGAAAAAAACTTTTGACAGTCAAATATCATTTGTAGAAACACAAGAGGATTCACTTGTAGTTTACAAACGTAATGTATAGAATAGTCGTCTTAGATAAAATTTAGAAGAAACAATTTCGTATGCAACATAAAAAAGTTAAAAGGCAATATAATTATTTATAACAACTTAAAATATTAAGAGCGAGAGAAGTAATATTCTATTGTATATCCTTTTACAGCGAATATCCTTCTATAACGATGTTTTTAAGAGATTTGATATTTCTGTTAAGAAAAACTAAATAAAATGTAAATTATTAGATCATGAGAATCGTTTGAGTTCTGAGCTTCAGAGAAGCCTTTTATTTCAAAATTTCTTTCCTCTAAATGACAGCAAACCGATATAAATAAGTTTTTTCGAATTTCAATTTTTTTCGTTTATATTCTCAGCAGCTCATTTTTATCGGTAAGCACTGAATGTAAAAAATAGTTTTATCGAAATATTTTATATCATGATCAAATTGCAAAGTAGTTATTACAAATATACCTTTTTCTTAATTGTGTTCTTATTTTTTATTATTTAGTATTACAAAAACTCCTCGGCATTGTGTCTCCACATATATATAAAAAGCTTAATTTTTTAAGATTAAGTGATATATTAATAACTTAAAATTATTTTTTATTTCTTGATTTGAATAATGTATTTTTATAACAATCATTTATGCAAATATTTAGTAAACATTTTATAAAACCCTTACAAAATAATAATAGCAAATATCTTTTTAAAGTGCTATAAGTATATATTTATATCAATAACATTTAGTATAGTAACAAATAATAATATTAAATAAAACTGCTTTCTTCTAAAGCTTAAAAAAATTAAATGATGTATGATGTAAATGATGAAAGTGACCAATTATAAAAATTGCTTTAAGAATTTTGTGAAAGATTGAATATTGGATGTGTGTACTAAAGAAATTGAAACTTGAAACCATTTCAAATAATAACAACAAATAGCAAAAACAACTTACCAAACATTTATTTTGTTAATTAAATTGTTTGTGTGTGATAATATACATTAAATTAAATTAGACTCACTAAATTAAAGAATATTTATAAATCACATTTTTTTTCAACAAAAGAACTAATAAATGGGAATGTAAGAAAAATTATCACTTTAAACAAAGAACGATTAATATAAACTGTACATATTTTTTTATTTTAACAAATGAATATCAATCATTAAATCATAAGTTAAATAAGTGTTATAATCATGTGTATTAAAATTATTTTTTATAATTATTTTTAATAATTTTTGACGAAAAAATACTGAAGCGTAAAAATTACGGTTTATAATTTTCATTTTGTTTCTAATCTCATCGAACACCACAGCAAATATCATCGAATCTTCACACCCGTATCTCTAATGTATAACATAAAAGAGTCTTCACTAAAAGGACAATGATAATACGTTAAATAAAAGTATTAATTAGGCATTCATTTAACACTTAAGCCTGTAAGGTTAATTGATTCTGTACTAAATCGAAGTCACAAATGCAAATAAGGCTTATGCATATTAATTAATGGTACCTTAATACCTCTCCAGTTATTGAAGCATACCCGTTGTATAGACAGCCGAAATATCGATCTCGTCACTTTACAAGAGTTAAGAATTAAGCAACTGTATCTCTTACAAATTTTCAGAAAGGTATTCACAGAATTCGCAACCTAAGGCTTCTCATGCCTATTATTTAAGGGTAAAATTTATTACGGAAATATAAATACGTTATATTTCCGTAGTAAATTTATAAAGGGCATAATCAAACTCACATAAATAATGATTCACAATTTAAAGGAATGTGATTAATATTGGCAAAAAATATAATTTTTCTAAAAACTTTTTTCTTTCATATTAGAGTTATTTAAAGAAATATTTTTATGATTATGGAATGATACTAAAAAACAAAAATATTTATATTTTATGTTAGGATGATATTAGATTTTATTTGAGTATTTAAACAGCTTGCATATTATTTTAATTTTGTGAGAGTAATATAAATAGTAATACAATTACTTATATAGGTGGTTACCAAAACAACTAGAAAAACTATTATATATAGGGAATCTAAGTAAAATTGCTTTAAGGTAAATGTGTATAACCGCCTTTAGCTTACTGCTTGGAAATCACCTAGGAATCGATTTATGGAAGTATTGAATAAAATGTAGAGGAATATATAGCACCATTCTTTATGGATATATGGTAAAAGTTCTAAAAGATATATTTGTTGAGGATATTAATTTCGTATATAAAATGAACTATAATGGTTCAATTATGTTGGTCGTAATATTATATGAACCGTATATTATATGCATGTTTAACTTCGTTCTCGTATTTGCATTTACTGTGGAATCTTTTAGTAAACTTTTTCCACATCAAATCATAATTGGGCAAATCCAACAAAATGGATAGACATTATTGTGTACTACTGAACCTGCTGCAAATACTGCTGGAATATTCTATGTCCTGTAGGAGAAAATCCCGATTATATGCTTGTACAGTTGCCCTCTGAACATGCATATGTTGTATCGACCTTGTTGAAAGGAAAAGTGCGAAAGATATTAGATTAGACCATATTACATTCCTCAACTTTGATGATGCTTATTGGACAACATAACGGCGTAAAGTCTTTGTAAGGCATTTTAAGGTCCTTCGGGTAAATTGCACTATGGTGAACTGCTTATAGATAGTGGCCCATATTCACGTGTGTCAAATCATAAAACCAAAAAAACTCACAAGCGCGCTCTTTAACAAACCTTTACGCAAAAAGCAGAAGTGCAACTTCAAAACATTGGGTTGCTCAGTAATGGCTGAGAATGTTTCTAGGACCTCTCATTTTGAAAAGCGGCCTCCTATCACTTGGCTGCGGTATCCTTACGTTTTTCATTTACAATCAACCATATTTTATTAATGCGCCAACACAATGTACGATATTTGGTATTAAGGTTTGTGACAAATGACATGAAAGTTGCTGCTCTGCCATACATATTTTGCTTATTAAGGTACCTTCTAACTGCTATATTCCCCCTGGAAAATTCAAGTGCTGATTCAGCTCTGCAATCTTTCTTGTGCAATAGTTCGCTTTTTGGACTTTACAGAGCGCTTCAGTACCCATTGGTGTTTTTTACTGAGCTTTACTTTCCAACTACTATTTTGCTTTACCAAACCTATTTTACCAAGTTGCTATTATGATTTCAGACTACAGTTAGACGAGCTCCTACAGCTTAAACTCTCTAAAAATCTAAAAGTTCATACAATTTTCATTTTTGAAAAAAAATTCAAGATTTACTATTTAAGATTTTAATAAAGTTGCATGTTCTATCAGTATATATATATAATATATATATTTCTATTTATAAAAATATTTGGTAGTTATTATGTTTTAATATTCACAAAATTCAGTCGAAGAGGTCATTTATTCATAGATATGTAAATTATTTTGATGAATAACTCTATATTTTATTTTTGATTGATATATGAATTATATTCTTTTATTTTGTCCATTTCTCCAAATTCACTTTTTCTTACAATTTGATTTTCCCATGTATACAAGCTTTAACATTTTCCATTAATTTCTGAATGAAATCAAGTGTTTAGGTTAAAATATTAATTTTTGTGTCAAATTGAACTGTAAATTTCAATGATTTGAAGCGATTATCATTTGAAATTTTTGTTGATTGGTGAAGAATTTGTTTATTTTCTAAGATATCTTCTCATTTGTGAAAAGTGTTTCGCATTGGATGTTGATTACCGATATCTTGGTCAAAATTTGGACACTTCTAATATATATCTATAGAAAGAAATGTGCCATACTCTTGATGGATTTCTTTAAAATTTATTCATGATATTTCGTTTTTCTGTAGTCTTTCCTGCGTACTACCAATGTAATAAAAACAATTTCGATTCGTTAAAATTTTAATCATTCGCTTGTTATTTTTAAAGATATTTACATTAAACATAAATTTATGTTAATTATGGAGAGAAAAATAATGAGAAATCTATTGACATAACGTATTCTTACAACATATGATAGCTTTAAGAAATATTTAAATCTTTCAGTAGTTATAAGATTTAGTACAAATTTGGGAACACAATTTCCAAAAAAAAAATGATAAAAATATTGAATTTTTATTTTTCCCATTGTTTTATATCTTCATAATAATTTTCTTCATGATTTTTACATTACTTTAATTTCAATATTATTTAAAAGCCTATAAAAATATTCCTCGTTAATATAAAGATTCCTCGTTAATAATATATGAGTTGTTCACTTTTTTAATTTTATAGTTACATTCATAATATTTAAAAATTTATATTTTTTCGACCTTTTGGAACTATTCTATTTAAAGGATGTTCTTCATAATAAAATATATTGCTATTTTTTTGCGTTATTTAAACTATCTACTGAGTAAATATTTTCAATAATTAAGGAATTAAAATATTCTTTGTTTAAAAAAGATGTTGAGCTTTCGAAATATCACATTTCTACAAAATGTTTCGCAGGATAGAGAAAATAACTGCCGAAAAAATAATTCTATATACATGGATTGAAGGAAAAAAATTATATAATATTAAATTAGCAAAATTAATAATAATATTCAAATATTTTGCTTTTATATAAGAATTTAAATTTTAAAATATTTCTTTGGGTTAATATGGGGTGACACCTAATATTTTATCTGCAAAAGATGTCTTACTAACATTTATGTGAATAAATATGAAAACAGTATTTTAACTTTAGACACCGAAATACATCTAATTTCTATTATATTCTTTTAACTAAATAAGTATATAAAATATTTTCACATTAACTATTGTTTAGTTATCTTAATATATAGATTATCAAGTCAATATCAACTTACAAATGAATAAACAATCGAAATATATGTTGCTTTTATTTCACAACGTTGAAAACGCCAACAATCTAATTTTATAAATGAGTTAGAATTTCAGATAAATGTATTCCAAGAAAAATCAATAAAAAATCAAAAATGGAAAATTAATTCTTCATATTTTAACCCACTGGTCAGCTTTTAAATTTTTTAAGTCTTCTTTTAACTTAGAAATCGCTTCTGGACTCAAGGGCACTAAAGGAACTCTCGGCTCCCCAACATCAATGGGTCCACATATATTCATAACTGCCTTTAAGCAAGCAATCGATTGACCTAAAAGATAACGCATAAATGAAAAAAATAATATATATATACGTATATATATATATATATATATATATATATATATATATATATATATATATATATATATATATATATATATATATTATGTAATTTTAAAGCAAAGTTGTAAGCGAAAATCATAAATTACAATAAATGAAATTAAACAGTTAGTAAGAAAATGTTACTTTTCTAAGTGATTTTAAATAGTTAAACTTATGGGGATCTGCAACACGTTTTTGACATGTTCCTATTATTTCATTGTTCATTTTTGAGGTCAGTCATATGTTTACATTAAGTTATATTTAGATTAATATTAATCTTTTAGGATATTTTTTCTTGGATATTCAGTAGTGCATTTTTACCATATTACTCATTTAAGTAAAATTTCATTCAAAATACATCAATCTGACTAACTTACAGAGCATATTCAAACATATAAGAATAAAAGTTACAATTTAAATTCGTATATTATTATACTTTCTTATGAAAGAATATCCCCCTTCCACACACACACAAAGTGTATGCATACGTTTTGTTAAATTATCGTTATTAATATCTCCTAAAAATTTCTAATTCAATCAAAAGAGAAAACTACACGTAAATAAATAACAAATTAAATATTATAGAATGAATTTTGGGAAATAAATTACAATAAAATTTAGCTTCTTTATAATTGGTGATTTATAATAAAATACTTTAATCCAATTTTTGAAATAAATGACCACCTTTATGTTATAAATGACCACCTTTAAATATGAAAAATATATTGAATTTGTAAAAAAAACTGACATTTACTATTAAATAAATATATTTATTTTATAATAAATATCAATCCCAGCACTTGTTATTAAGTTTTTCATACATCATTTGCTGTAACATGAAAGTTGTGTAACATTGAAGTCTGATGTAACAAACTTAGCTACATCATAAATATTACTTTTTGCTTTGTTACGAAATCATTTTTTTCTTTTTGTTTAGGAATGGCAGTTATTTTTTGGAAACCTAATATCGAAGTTTTGATTTTTTAAGTCACAGATGTTACATTCTTTCCACTTTTTTAAGAATACTTTTACGACTACTGAGAGAGTTAGAGAAAATTTTTCAATAACTCATTGCTAAGTGAAGAAACTGCAATACCATCTATATTTAATGCGGGAATTTTTTTTAAAAAATAAAAGAAGGGTTTGGAATTCATACAATATGAAAAACTTTTGTTTTGAGAAAAAGGACTATATTAAAGTATTATGTAAGTTTATTCTTGGCTTTACTTTTTTTTAATTTCTTTTCCCATGTAATAAAAAGTAAATAAATGCATTGTCTTCTGTTTTAAAATTAAATATGATTTCTACTTATTCTTCATGAAAGTTTTGTTTCATCAATAAAAAATTAAATCAATTTATAAGCAGTACCATTTCATTTTTCTAACTATGCTTTCATTTTTTTATGTAGTATCTTTATAAAATATAATCCTGTAAAAAAATTTTATTAATTAATACTGCTATTTATTAGGTAAGAAGCCCGATGGATTAGTGGTAGTGTTTCACGCTCCCAAGGCACAAGTCAGAGGTTCGATCCTTGAGCTGGGCAAGATCGCGTGCGACTCACCTATCGTCCCTTCCGTGTATCGGCAAACTGTGAATACGAAGCATGCTTGGGAACTAAACACAGGGTTTTTTGCGTTTGGTATTACAATTCATACCATTGTAATATGTAGAACTTCAGTCATGCTCTACATATTACAATGTTATGAATTTTAAAGGAAAAAAATTTATTCAATAATTATTTTAATTATCAAAATATTAATTTATGAATAGAACAATTTCTTAATTAAGAAAATAAATCATTGAACAATTAAGTGAGTAAAAACACAATATAATCCATATACTTTTATTTTTTATATAGCTTTTAAGTGAATTGTTATCCTATAAAGGAAATAGCTATTGCTATTTAATTAATAAAAATATTGCTCTTTAATTAGTAATTCAATGAAGAATAGTTAATGTTGTATTGCAATCACTTATACTTGGATTAATCAACAAACAGGGCATTCGATAATCTGATTGTACAAATTAATTTTAATTCTACCGATACATGAGAACAAATTCAATTATTAAAAAACACGATGTAGTTGCATTTTTTAATCAAGAATTAAATAATTCCGCAAAAGAAAACTTCAACTATATTCCGTATTTTACAATCTAATGAATTTTAAAGGAAAAAAGTGATTAAATTATTTTAACTGTTAAAAATAAAAAAAATTTTATTTTTATAACTTAAATTAATAAATAGAGGAAAATAAACCAGGAAAAACACTTTTCTAAAAAAGTAAAATCTAATATAAGGGAGAAATTATAATTATTTTCTAATCAACGTATATGAATATTTTATATAAGCAATCTGCATTCAACATTAATGAACCAACAAAATCCTGTTAAAAGGCAAATCATTAAGATTGGATATTTTTTCTCAAAGAGGGAAGTTTGAAGCTTTTAATAGCTCCTTTTTATAGCAAACTGTCAGTGTATAGACCATGCCCCTTGTAAAAAAATAGGGATTTCCTTTTTTAAAAATACATATTTGTAAAAAGATAGGGATTTTCGTTTATTAAAGTATTTATTTGGAAAAAATGATGATATTCATTTATAACAATATGTATTAAAATGGCAATTATCTTTAATGAAATTTGTAAAAAGTAATCTAATATACATTGTATAATCTAATATAAATTTTCTAATGTACACTTGTAAAAAATGGAAATTTTCTATTATGAAAATATAAATTTGTAAAAAATAGGAATTTTCTTTTACCATCCCATTTTTTACAACTATATTATGAAAATACACAGTTGTAAAAAAAAAGGGATTCTTTTTATAAAAAAATTTATTTTTTGATTTAAAAAAAAAAAATTAGTGATTTTCTTTATTGAAAGTATACATACAAATTTTCTTTATTGAAAAATGCTAATAAAACTCAAAATAATTATTTTTCTCGAAGAAAATATCCTGTTTAAGAAAATTATAATAGATTTTTTTGTATTTAACTCTTAATAAAGAAATTTTTTTTTTAATATTAAAAACTATTATAATTTTTAGTTTGAAATTCTTATAGACTGTGAAATATCAAATATAAAGCAAGACAAGTAAACATTTTTCCTTTAATTTCTGAGAAATCTTTCTTGCGATGACATTAATGTCGATATAATTGACGTCAGTAAAAGATTTTGCAATTGAATATATGAATCAACGATAGAAATGCTACGACTTTATAAAATCCCTGCAGTACATTCGATAACCAGTGAAAGTTGATTAACGATAAGATTTAGATTGAGACATTTTCTTATGCAAGAAAAAAAATTAAAAATAACTTTTAGTAAGGAAATTTTAAAAAAAAATTGATTAACTGAAGTGTGATAATTGCACCAAAAAATAATTTAAATTTTTAAATAAAAAAAGAAAGTGTTTTTAATTTTTTTTTTTTCAAACTGGGAAAATCAGCCAAATCATAAATATATATAACTTCCTAAGATATATATGTAACTTTTGAACGTCTCTATAGTACTTATAATTTCCAAAAAAAGAAACACAAAAGAAATATTAAACTAATAAAAATCATACATCATGATTCAAAATATTATTTAAAAAATTAATTATGTTGTTAATAAATTAAGAAAATATATTGCTATATTGTTTATACAGATTAAAATTATCTATGACTCATCCTATAACTTTAATATATTTTTATGTATATTATTTTATGTATAACTGCTATATATATATATATATATATATACATTTAACTTACCATATTTAGTTACGATATCTAAAGCTCGTAAAACTTCATGCTGAAAAAATAAAATACCATTAAAACATGAAATAAAAAAAATATATCCAAGATTTATGAAAGGTATTTAATTAGACTTATGGATTGATAGATGCTAATCTATTGCAGAATTGCTTATAAAGAGAAAAAATCAGGCACTTAGAATAGATTTGATTGTTTAATGAAACCTCGAAATAAAGGGTTATATTTCAATATTTACATAAAATTACGCATCTACTAAAACATAATTGCTCTAACTGTTTAGTTAGATAAGTTTTCATTACTTTCTGAGATGTAATTTTCTAAAAATAAACTAGTGATAAATAATATTAACTAATATTTAATCTATTTCAGATGAACAAATATAACATGCAATTTTTTTTTATTTTGTAAAACCCTACTCAACAAATTAAAAAGCATTACATAAATTTAAGGAAAGAAATTTCTCATTTTTAAACTGACATAGTTGATATTTCTAAAGAATGGCCCATTAAAAATGAACTTCATGACTGTACCCCCATTCCAACAATATTGCTTTTTTTTTTTTTTTGGTAAGAACTATATTTTCCTTTACAAAAAATATTAAATCGCATTTTTCTTCTACCATTAAACTGCATTTTATTTTTGAAATCTTTATGTCATATTCATGTTGAAACGACTTTTCCACGTGCTTAGATCTCTGTGAATGATTTCTAGATGCATTTGAAGGGCAGCATTTAAGAGTCTCCTTATCGACCAGTTCTGAACTAAAAGTAGTGCTGCTCGTTCAGAATTTCAAAAATACACATTCCGATAGCTAAGAGGCAGATTACATTTAGTTCAGAAAAATAATGTTATTTATCCTGGTATAAAACCATTTCAATGACTATGTTTTATTCTATGGGTGTCATATCGCATTAAACTAACTCTCTCTATGCTATGTTATTATGCTAATTATTCAAAAAAACATCATTAATTTAATAACATCCCATTACAATGACAACTATTATAATTTGAAATGTATTTTAGAGCTAAATCAAAATATTAACCTAATCTGTAATAATATATATCAATATTATTTACATTTAATTTAATAATAATTAACCCTCTATACATTTTGAAATATTCATTCTTACTTTGAACAAAGCAGTTTCCTCTCTCTCTCTCTCTCTCTTATGAGCTATTCAAATGTTAACTAATTTATTAAATCTACACTCAATGTAATGACTCGTTTCATTCTGATTTACAAAACATAAATATATGAATCGATGAATTTCCGATTTGATATACACATAGGATAATTACATAATGTGAAAATTAGATGAAATTACTGAATGTTCGTCGAAATTATTGCTCTCAAATGGAATCAGATTTACCAAATATATATAATTTTGTAAATTAAATACTATAATGCTAAAACTTACTTTACACATATTCTTTGAATTTCGATATTTTGAAAAAAATTAAAGTAAGGTGCCTTAAATTTCGTTTCTTATTAGGAAATTGATGTAAAAATTTAAACTATTTCTATTAAGATATATTTATTTATATTTTGAAGAATTTTCGTTCTTATTAGTCTTTAACCAAGTTAGTCGACACGTTATATAATTCAAGAAATACATATTAGTTTTCAGTCAAAAAAACTTATGTGTGCAATATGATACTAAATGTATTATCTTTTCATACGAATAGTAAATATTAAGTGTGATTTTCTTTTGTGTAAAATAAGTTTATTTAAAATTTATTCACAAATTATTTGAAAATTATATTGTATCTTTTAATACGTGAAAGTAACATGTGTTTTTTTTTAATAAAAATTATTAATTGTAATGCATATTCTTTTTTTCTGAATTAATAAAGTCTATTCAGGATTTTGTGGGGAAAATCTGTGCAAGTCTATAAAAGCATAAATATTTCATAGATATAAGCAAAAAAGTGAAACTGATTTAATGCTTTCCAATGAAAAAAATACAGCAGTCACCATAATTAGAGTTTCCCAATGTTTTAAGTAATTTTTCCAAAATTTTATTAGTAATTCATAAAATGTTTTCAAAATATTTTTTTTAATTTATTTATTCCATTATAATATAATTTTTATATTTATGTGTGTAGTGTTTATATAAAGTTTATCATCGAGCACTTAGAAAATTTTCAGAATATTATGTACGCAAAGTACGTCTATGTAAAACATGAAATTAATCAAGTACACTTATAACAATTTTAATCCAGTATAAAATAAATTTTGATTTGTAACAATTGAAAAACTGAGTAAATTGCATTTCTAGAGATCTATTCAAAAAGGAAAATCGAATTGTTAAAAGGACTAATCAAGCTCCTTCACTATTATCATAAATTTAATTTTTAAAATATATTTACTGTATTTTTCGCATTTGATGAATAAATTACAAAATATCTCTTCAATTTCTTTCTTATTTTAATTTCTTTCAGAAAATTGACCAAGAAAATTTATATCATAATTTGTTTTATTATTTTTATAATTTTAACTTTTACATTTATGCGTAGATCATATTAAGGAATTACATTAATATTCCGCACGTTTTAACAGTGATTTAATACTAGTGATTTTCTGGTTTTTAACTCCATAAATGTAGTGAGTTTGGACAGAATTTCAGTTGGTATAGAATAGGAATTTTATAATACACTTTAAAAAGATGCTTATTGTTTGATAAACTATTTTTTCTATACTTTTTAGGCAACTTTTATAAAAATTATATTTTTCCTATCATAGTAAAAAAAAAAATTGTTTTTTCAATTTAAGTAAATACTAACTTGAATTTTTCTCGCTTCTTGTATGTTTCCTTTTTTAAAGGCATCTAGAATTCTAAGACCAACAGGACCCATAAAATTATATGTAGCACCAACCGCAGCCGTCACGCCACAAGTTAAGCAAGGTAACAGTACCTAAAATAAAAGTAACAGTACCAAAATATAATTTTAATTTCGCTTAATTAAAAATTTAGTTAAGACACATTTCAATCTTTTTTAACAAATAATATTTTACTTTTTCAATTATAATTGTCTAAAATAAAAAAATTGTTATGATTTCTACGACTGCAGGTAAACGATTTTCTATGAAAACAATTTGAAAATTTTTACGTAATAAAATATGTGTACAAAAAAAAAAAGAAAAATGACGCTATTAATAAGTTAATTAATTATGAATTTGAGGAAATTAAATTATGAGTTTTATGCAAAGAATTATCATCAAATAATCTCCATTTTTAAAAATATATTGACATCGAAAAATATCATAAATGTGTGTGTGTGTGTACTTATAACATTATTTTATAAGATTCTTTATCTTTTAAATTAAAATTTATTTGATAATAATGAGAATAATTTTTATTGAAATTCTAAAAGTGTGGCATGTATTATTCACTGATTGTATTGAATCACATATTTAATAACATAATTAAATTGTTTAATTGAGTTACATTGTAAAAGTATAAAAAAAAAGTTATTAATTATATTAAAGAATTCAGAATTCATAAATTGTATCCGTGTGCAGAATTTAAGTATTTTTAAGTAAACTTCCCTCTCCTTTCAAAAAAAAACTACAATTTATAAAGTGGAATTTTTCTTGTGCCTAAAAAATAAATTATTATTAAAGCCAGAAAAACCTAATTTAGTGCTGCCATCTACTATTCCGATATAGAAATATAAAGTTTCTTTTGTTTTTAATCTTCACCTGATTAGTGCATTATACTCTGTAAATAAAAACATAATTTTGGAACCGATTATAAAATAATAAATGTTATATTAACTCTATTGATAACTAATTTTAGTTTCTATTTTCTATGTATTTACAGAAAATTTATATTTTTTATAATTCTTATTTAAATGCTTATAAAATTCAGATTGAAAAAAAAAACATCTCAATCCTGACATTTCATGAAATAATATCTATTCATTACTAACAAGTGTGATTTTATACAAACAATATTTTAATGATAATAGCTTTAAATGTATGAATATTTACCTATTAGCAAGGTTTTATTAGGTTTGCTTTATTTTTAATCACGCGGATTTATGTTCACATGAAAAAATTGCTTTTTTTATTTTTTAATTTATGAAATATTCCTGAGAAATTGCCTCAGTTATTTCTTAAATCTCAAATAATAAAGATTTTCATTCAAATCCATTATAAAAATTTAAAAGATCAATTTAGCATTGTAAAACAGGATTAAATTGTTCGAAATGTTTACGTGAACTATATAATGGCATATCAATATTATTACTAAACATAAATTTTAAAAATTAGATATAAATAAACTTGACGGATTAAGATATCTATCATTAAATTTACAATTCTTACTTCATCAAAGCCAGATAGCAACTTGAATGGTTCCCCAGGTAAATTGTGGCACCTTAATAAATCTCTCACTTCAGTTGATGTGTATTTAGCGCCTATAAAATTAGGAATAGCTTTGCGTGCCTTTGGGAAGAATTCACTTAAAGTGACTGCAAATAGAAATTTTTGATACAGTTTTGATACACTGAGTAATAAAATAATTGAGCTTCCCAGAAAAAAGGATTTATTTTAATGTGTGAATACATACTTTCTACGCCTGAAAATGAAGGGATATGATAAAGCATCAATGGTAGAGTAGGAGCAGCATCAGAAATGCCTTTGAAATAAGCAATAAGATGGTCTGGAACAAAAAACAAGTATTTCAACTTTTCGTAAAAATTTATGCAGATTAAACAATTTTATTTTAATGTATTACATTTAAAAGAATTTCCAACCATAAAGATCCAGAATATCAAATTAAACTAAATAACTTTTTTTGATATGGGGTTTTCTTTTGATTTTTTTTATAAATTATAACCAGTAAAATTTAAAATTTGAAAAAAAAAATCATTTATTATATAATTTTTTTTCTAATAACATGTTTCATAAAAATTATAATTAATCTTTATTAATACGACAACACAACATTCAAAATTATAAACTATTATAGTGAAATTATATAAGTAATATATAAATAGAAAATAGAGTTAAACTTTCATGAGAAATTGTCTCGAGTTCTACTTTCGTGAAAATTATGTTCTGTGATTTTTCTTCAACCAGAGCCAAATTAAAATACAATAACATTAATTTTAGGAATTGCATTAAATATTTTATATTAATCTTGGTAATCAGATTAAAAACTTTTGTTTCTTAAATCCATCAGAGCTGATATTTTACAGGAAATGCGTTGTATTCAATGATTTTTTGGATTCTGTTTTCTTTATGATCTCCTTTCACTGGGTTTAATAAATATAAACTTCATATTTCATTATAAATGTAAGAAAACAGAAGCATACGAAATGTTTAATCTCCTTACATAACTTTTTACGCTTGATCATAGATTATGTCTGACTAACGAAATAGGAAAAAGATCTAAATTAACAGTTATTTTAACTTCGTCACTAGGAAAAAAAAAACATATATTTATTCTAAAAATAATAAAGAAAAAAATTGGATGAATAAATTAATTAATTATCAGCAAACTAGTCATGTATAAATCAAATATTAATGTATTTTTTTATTTAATTTCAGATGATAATTTTAGATTAATTTCATATGAAATATAATCAAAAAATGGTAAACATAATGATTTTAGTAATAAATATACATTTTCAAGGTACGTAAAACAAACTTCCTAATGGTTGCGAACATAATAGTAATAAACATAATTGTAATAAATTTTTCTTATATAATAATATCTTAAAATACAATATTAAATTTTAAAAATGTTATTTAATTTATTTTCTTTCAAATAAGAATTTTTAAAATTTTAATCAACATAAAATATTAATAAAATATACTGAAACAAACAGTTTTAGATATAATTTCTAGATGGCAGCACTAAAGTATTAAAATTAAGAGAATTTTTGTTCAATTTTGTTATGTTTTTTATTTTTAAAGGTCACATTTTATATTTCATAAATTTTTCCAATTTTTTTTTCCTCTAAATTCAAAAGAAATAATAGTTATCAGTTACGATATATTTTCAAAGGGAAGAAATTATTTTAAATTTAATACGCGCAAACATAAACTTTCTAATGTTTACTTGTAATAATCATTAAGCTAGTACTTAACATAATTTGAGATTAATCTTATACGATATTTAAATTTTTTAAATCATTTGAGATTAAGCTAATACTATATTTATATATTTTTTAAATCATTTGAGATTAAGCTAATACTATACTTATATTTTTTAAATGTTTTTAATTAAAGATTACTTCAAATAAATATGATATTTATAAATAAGCACATTTTTATTTTGAATTTGAAGTGATAAATAAATATTTTGATCGAAACTCTACGTAAATCTGAAATACGTAGTTTGTTTTTTTCGACATATTAATGAAGAAAATTTTTTGAATAGTGAAGAAAGCATGGAAACAAGCATGCAAAAAATTCCCACGCTTTGATTATATCAAAATTATGCAGATCACATAATCCATTTGGCACGAAATCTGAAAAAAATAGTCCTCCAAGACAATAAAAAAGCATTTATCATACAAAAATCCCATGCCCTTTAATATGTACAATTTTCCAGCTCAGTGCGCTAAAAAAACTTTATTGCATACGGAATTGGATATTTCCAATACTAAATTTCAAAAAATTTGTAACAGTCAGGTTTACAACAATTATGCAAATCTATAGCTATTTGAAAAATCGGTAAATGAATACAACGATAATCGTTATTTATCTTTACAGACGAGACAGGGCAGAATGCTAATATTTATGAAGCATTTCCCACTAGTCTGCAAAATTTCTAAACAAAAGAGATCAATAGCATTTATTAAAGATTCGTTGTTATGAGTTTTTGATAGCCATATGTTTTGTAAACCGTTAATCTCTGGTAACTTTTTAAAGTTTTTGCAGATTTCATGGTTTATGGAGGAAAACAGAGTTTTAGTCAAGTTTCCCTATAATTTACGATTTATATAGTTTGCAGAGTGATATCTACTGCCAACAATTCTAAACGGCAGTGAGAATACAAAAGCACTGTAATAATTTCTAACTATCGCAGTTATTTTGAAGACGAACAGTGTTCTCTCAGGAGCATTTCTGCTTGTATTTCTGAAAGTTACATTGACTATAGTAACTGAATAAACTAAAATTTACAACTTATTGTCCAACTCATTAGTTATTCCCAGTTGTGGGAGAAAAATAGTCACTCTTGCGTAAATATTTTTTCAACGACACTTTTTAGTTACAAATGCCCATACTTAATAAAGTGAGAAAATATAAATAATAATGTTCTGAATAACTTTATTATAAACATATCATATCATAGTATCGTCATCTCTACTTTTGTGTGCATCTAGATGGATATTTTACTTGAATTAATGACATTTGTATGATGAAAGGGGTTCCTTTCTATTATTTTGGTTTTTTCCTACTTTCCAGCGACTTTGTTTTCTCTGAATAATTGTATTCATTAAAACTCAGTTCTTTTTTTTTTTTTTTTTTTTTTTTTTTTTTTTTTTTTTGTACATGGTTGCATGAGATATTATAAAAACTTCTGTCTGTTGATATTATTGATTCCTTATTCCACTGATCTCTCTGATTCGCTTCCTCCTTATATTACTTCTAAAAATGATGTTAATTATTTATATGCGTACTCATTAAACGGATAAAATGAAATATGTTCATTAAAATATAATTTGAACCAGTGAATTAAACTAGATCACGTCACTAGTGAATTAAACTAGATTCGTAAATTAAACTAGATCACGAAATAAAAAATGGGAGTTTGATTAAAAATTTTTATAAACAAACATAAAAAACAACAATTATATAAAAATAAAGAATGAATCAATTAATTATGAGTAACAACTAACAATAGGAAATGACTGATTATTAGAGCAAAAATGCCATAAAAATAGAGCAGGGTGTTCTCAAAAATGTGAATCCAACATGCGTATAAGATAAGGTTATCTTAAACGCATGGGATAGGATTGCAATAGGATTGCTTATGTCAATAGGATTGCTTTCTAACTACACTGTTTTAATCTACAAAAAATACTCTTGTGTAGTAGTGCCGTCTGTGAGCACCAAAGATTATTATTCTCAGCAGGTCACTCAAACTTAAATTCTGACACATTTTTAAAATTTATTTCTATTTCGCCGTAAAAAAATTTAATCAACATTTAGTCAAAGGCAATGTAATTTCAAACAAACTTATTAAAACTGTTTGATTATCCACAAATTCATTAAAATTATGGCGGTTGAATTGATAACCATCTGTTTTTATTTTAATACTTCACAGATTTGAGATTTAATAATTCAAAGATTTACCTACCAAATGTTTATTGAAGATGAAATAGGAATCTATTTCAAACTACAAATCCCTAATGTTTTACTGGTAACTGGACAAAAGTGATTATAATATGATATACAAAATTTTAAATAAACTTTTTTACAATTTATAATAATTTATTTTAATACATAAAGAAGAGGGAAATGTTACTTTAAAATATAAAACAATTGAGCAGTTGTTAAGGATTTGTTTGCATAGATGCATTCACTTACTATATATGGTGCATCTATCTTAAAATTCATATAAATATTACTAGAAACAATAATATTAATAGTTTATTGCTAGGAAATATCACCAATTTTGTATATAATCAAAAATTTAAAACATATTCAAGTTGAAATTAAATGATGAAATAAAATTTAAGAATTTAGCATTCTGATTTTACTTCTGTATTAAAGGAATTATTTCAATTTATTCTGCGAACTTTAATTTATTTCCTAGCAAATATATAAAACTTGGGCAAAATTTAATTCATTAAATTGATAAAGGTAATTTTACTAGCTTGTCTATGTTAAAATATTTATTACTATTATTTATGAAAACCAATTTATAACTATATTCAGTTATAACTATATAATATAAATATAAATTAACTATATATTTATAACTATTATTTTATTTGCTCTCTTAGATAAATTATTGCACTTATTATATATAATCTAGACAGTTTAATTTTATGAATATATTTTTAACAAAAAATAAAACGTTTATAATTTAAAAGAAATAATATTATATATTTAAAGACTTTCAGATTTTAAAAATTTTAATGAAAACATTTACATACAAATTATAATAGTATATATTCTTTCTTTCAATAAATTTTATTGCTATATTTTTAACAATATGTTTTTTATTTATAAATATATTTTATCTTATGCCTTCAAGAATAATTATGAACATGTTTATTAAAAATAAGTTTCTGCCTCTAATTTTTTAAAAAAAATCTTTTTGTTGTTTCAAAAA
The DNA here is from genome assembly GCA_030067965.1 of Latrodectus elegans. Classification (NCBI taxonomy): domain Eukaryota; kingdom Metazoa; phylum Arthropoda; class Arachnida; order Araneae; family Theridiidae; genus Latrodectus; species Latrodectus elegans. The sequence continues at coordinate 47,641,354 of CM057811.1, read as the reverse complement.
TTAAAAAAATAAGAGTTCATATAGGGTTTTAAGACAATCAACATTCTAAAGAGATTCCATAAATCAAAATGCGTTTATATCCTCTATCTAAATAATTTGAAGCTTAAGAAATAAAACAAGTGTTTAATAACTCACACAATTTGCATATATTAAGAGCAAAAAAAGAATTTAATTTATTTCTGAACTCGAATGGATAATGTTATCTTTTATTAACTCCTGCTCTTAATTGTACAGCTCATCTTATACTTTTAAATATGAATAAGAAGAAAAATTATATAAAATAATTAATGCGCATACAATTAATTATTTCATTATAATTCTTATATAAAATAATTAATGCGTACAGATTGATTACAAAACAAAATTTATACAATTTGAAACTATATTTATAGGTTTATTTAGCTGAATTAAACTATCAATATTAAACATTAAGTATTGTTTAAACTTCATATAAATAAGTATATATCTAAAGTAGATCAAGACAGAATAGCAAATTTTATAAATGTAACCTCGAGATGTCACGACTTTGATTAAACCTTGCATGCAAAACACAAAATATTTTGATTGACAACAGACTACATATCCATATAATGCAACACTGGTTATACTAGATTAAGCTGTCCCTCTCAAACTTCTATCTACTCGCTTAATCAAAATTCATCCCATCGCCTCTAACGGATCTTATAGAGATTTGAATAAAATTCCAGAATAATTGGACTAAAAAAAAATACAAGAAAAATAAATTTCCATTAATCTTATATTCTATGCCTCTTTTACTCAATCTGTCAAAGAACAAGTAGGTTCCGGTTATAGAATTAAAATGTTATTCTTAACGTTTAAAAAGTTTTTTTTTTTTTTTTTTTTTTTTACGATTATTTTGCAACGTGATTGTTTATTTCTTATATATTTTACAAACATTGTCTTTCTTATCTGAAAATCAGTGAGATGTGATTTATGACTTACCATGTGTCTGGTACTTGTAGAATAAAGGCGGGAGGGATGCAATGCCTGTAGCTCCAATTTTTTCAGCGTGTCTTGCCTAGAAATAAGTACTCACTCATCAAAGATATGACTACTATATTATATAATGTATGTGTATGTATATATATATAGATAGATAGATAGATATATATATATATATATATATATATATATATATATATATATATAGATAGATAGATAGATATATATATGTACGTTATATGTGATCGTATCTGTTATATCTGAAATCACACATTTCAGAATTATTACTCTTAAAATACACTCAATATTGTCAAACTTGAATGCAAAACTGTGATATACATTAAAACAAACTTATTTTAATTTATTAAGTTAATTTAATTAACTAAATTTATGATTTTAGCGTGAATAATATCAATTTAAATTAAATAATTATAAAAAGAACACTTTGAATATGCAGTAAAATCACACACATATTGTTTATCATTTCAAAGCCTTTCTGCCTATTTATGTAGGATGGTTTCTCACTTTTCTGCTCATTATAAAATTTCAAAGGACACAAACTTAGAAACTTATTAACGCTTTATCGATACAGTTGCTTTTTCGCTTTTATAGAGAAAAGTATTAGCTTTATGCACAGTTTGAATTTTGCTAAAAGTGGGCATACCTCTAGAAATTTTGAATGTTACAGTAATAATTATAATAATTCATTTACTCCAATACAAATACTAATGAGATATTTATAAAAAAAAACATGCTAATAGTAAACGATGCATCAAACATTACCAGTACATTCTGATACATAGCTGAATCTCTAATTAGGAAGAATAATTTAATTAGATGCAACTCTGTAAATTACAAATAGGAACTTGGCCCGAAAGAAAATAATGCAAAATGTTTCACGGCAAAATTATTCCTAGACTTATGAAGGAGAACGAGACAGAAAGTTACTTACGCGGAAATTTATCTTTTATATAATCTCGTTTAGGAAGAACAAATATTTGGGCCGATCCCAGAATATTATATGTATTTACAGAAAAATAAGGACTACGTAAATATCAGAACTGAAATTTCTATTAATATGCTAGTGAGAGCTTAACTTATAGCGAGAAGAGAAAATACTATGGATCCACAGGAATAATTGATAAATCAAATTAATATAGATGAAAATTGATAAAAAAAAATAATCAAATGACAATCATAAATTAACTCTAGAAATCAATTCTATTTCGCTGAGAAGTATGTAATTATCGCTGAGAAGTAATGTTTTAATATTTTTGATTGAATTTAACTTCGAACAGAAAATATTAAAAATCATAGCTAAAGAATAATTTGAACAAAATAAGTTAATTTTTATAATATGAAATAATAATGCATAAATGAACAAGAATTCATCAGTAGTAATAATAATACTTAAAATAATAAATAAAATAAATATCAATATAATGAAATTTACTAATTTATTAAATTAATCGAATGTAACTGGATATTAATTATTGTGAATCAAAGTCTTCTGAATAATAATTTGTTTTGAGATTTTAAACAGATATAATTGCCAAATTAATAATATAGTGCAATTTTCATAAACAACATTATCAAAGAGTTATTAGCATTATAATAAAATAAGAATATTGTTATAGAAAATATCATAACTTCAGTATTAATAATGCATATTTCTTTTACCATTTCTAATAGAATATTGGATTTGATTAAATAAAAATATCATATTCAAACCAATATTATGTTTTGCTCACAACAAAATCACATGGATAATTGATATTTTTAAGAATAGTATTGCACATAGAATAATTTTGAACAATTATTCAAAACAAAGAAAGAAATAGCCGAAATAGATAATTAAAGTAATTATGAGCCTTAATATTTATCAGTAAACTATTCATTTTAGAGGAAACACCGCATTCATGTTCAATGAATCGATAAATAAAAATGGGTATAACTTTATAAAAATAAACATGCTGAGAGAGAATTTAAAATTAAGTTCCCCCACAAAAATTTTACTAAGTTCTTTTAATTTTTTTATTTAATTTAATGTTGTTGTTGTTCTCGTGTGCCAGTTAGGCTGGCAAATTGGGTTGCGCTGCTCCACTTTTCCAACTGAACCTTATTTGATGTGGAGTCCGACTTCCTCAGTACACACACATGCCATAGGGACCCGTTTATAGGTTAGGCAACCATTCACATCTCATTCATACAAAAGGAAAGGACAAGATAGAGAGAAAGCACATCCATGCCTGAATCGGGATTCCAACCCAGGACCTCCCTATCCGTAGTCAGACTTGTCGACCACTATACAAGTTGGCCGACATTTAATTTAATATATTTCCTTTAAGAAACGTATATCATTCTGTATCAATTAATGAACTTTAAGAGTGATTATAAAGATATTCTGTTCACTAAAAATAATTAAAATATATCTTCTACCTGAATAGAGAATATTTCATAAGTATTATTATTATTGTTATAAATAATTTCTGAGAATCAATTATAGCAAGACCCACAGCATTTATTCATTAAAAGTATTAAATAAAGACAAACTATTTTCATATTTTGTATAAAAAATAAAAAGCTCTTAAAATTGCAAGCTGTATTTGAGATAACACTTTTTAGAAGAATATTCTGCTTGATTACATATTTTAAAAAGTAAGAAAATTCGAAGGATTTTTCAATTATTTTAACATTTTAGATCCCTCTTGACTGCCCATAAATGAATTCTAACAAGCAAAGATATCTTAACGAATATGTAATTATAGCTGCCCAAACCACGACCAACTCTTGGCATCTGAAACATAAATCTTATTCTCCGTTTCGAAATAATTAATTAAGTTTGTTATTTAAACTGTCAGAAGCACTACACAAAACGGCAACTGTAAAAAGCTTCTTTGAAAACATGTGACAACAGTTAATAAGTTAAATTCCTTTCTCACGAGTAAAATTATAATAAATGTTTCATTATACAGTGTAAATAATGTAATTTAAATTGTAAATGTAATATGCAAGTTAAATAACCGACCCATTAGGCCTATTGGCCTTCGCTTAGAGAAGGTCCCTTTTTAGGGATGACAGAACCAAGTCTATAAGTGGTTTATTCTTCTGGCAAAAAACCTTCACGACACTATCTGTTTCTTTGTTTATTTCAGGGTTGTATATGTAAAGCTGTATACGAGAGAGTTCCCAAAATAATTAATAAAGAGAAACTTTTATTAAACTGGTTCTCAAGCTTTGTCACCACAGGGTAATTTATTAACTCATTAACACTTCCAAATTCAGATTTGTGCTTCCAAAAGTACAGAATATCATTAAAATTATGTGAAAGTTATTTAGTATAGCTACAACTTTCGAAAAAAATTTTTTAATTTATTATCAAACTACGTGCTAGTATTTAGGAATATTGTTGATATGAGCACGCGCGCGTGAGTGTGTTCACAATTGTTAGTTATTTATTTCATAAATTTACTAGTTTTGTCTTTAAATCTCTTCAACTCATAACAAGAATTACCTAAGGCATGCACAGTTAGAGGGTTTCGGAATTCATTTTTAACCGAATGATTCGACAGAATTAAATCTTTTGATTAAAAAGCTAAAGTTTGAAAAACGGAAAGGAAAGAAAAAAGTTTATTTAATTTACATAAGGTTAATTTATAAAATTATAATTTAAGGAAACATTAGTTGATTACAAAAACTGTACAAGTACAGGTAACTCATATTCATTTTTTAAAAAAAAAATTTTATAAAATTCTTTATACGTGTAACATGCTTAATATAAAATAATTTATTTTATTTACACTAAATAATAAGAAAAATATTGCAATCATGTTTTGCAAAGAAATTTATCATTAATAATAGCTGTCACACATTATCAAGAACTCGTAAAATAATTTGCGTACTAATTGCAGTTCTAGTGACAGTTAATATTATGAATTTAACTATTTAAAAAAGCTCTAAATAATTAGAATTTTTGACGTATTTATATACGTTACCCTGTTTTCTTTGCATGTTTTAGTTTATAGAAAAATTTAACTTAGGGCTGTTTACAACATTATTTTAATATATTGATACATTATACAAAATTTTAGTGACTGGAACACATGCAAATTGCATTTTCAGTATACATTATTAAGTTGAAAAAAATAAAAGTTACAAAATATTTTTAATTAATTTTTAACATTTGAAAAATATTTATTTCTTTGTAATTTCAATTCCAGAATTCTTAGTAAGCTAGAATTATAATTTTTTATTTTCATATAATTTTTAATATCTAAAAATCATTCATTTGAATGAATTTAATACATTCATTTTTATTTTCTTGACGAATAAATTTTCTTTTTTTTTTAATTAAAAACGTCAATTATTGCAAATTTTTGTGCATAAATATTTCTTTACATATGCCTTTTATCAAAAATTGACATCGCAAAAAAATGCTACAAATATTCTACTCTTTTGAAATATTTTATTAAAGTGAGAAAAACTGTTTTTACGTAAATGATACTCATTTTGAAATAAATAAAAAAAATATTAAAATTGGTTATTGATAAAATAAAAATATTTATTTAGTTTTGCTTCAAATAATAAACGGTAATCTAAGGACCTTGACGCAATTCTTTATTACAATTAAAATGGTTTTAGTTTTAACTAAATTTATAAATTGAGGATGTTGATTATATACATATATATATATATACCGTTGAAACGCAAAATCTGAGAACATATCTACTGTCACAACTAAAGAAGATATTCTAACCATTCTATTTATATAAACTGATCATTCACTTTATGTAAACTTTTCTTAAGAGACGAAATTATTTGAAGCGAGATTCTTAAGAAACAAAACATTTTCTGACTATAAATATGGAACAGTTATGAAAAACGAAATTAATATAATAATAGTTTTAATAGGAAGAATTTAAAATAAGTCTTATTTAATAAGTAACTAAATGATAATGAGTACTTATCATTAAAATTATAAAATTAAATTTTAAATTTCATAATTTTCATAAAATTATGATTAATAATTCAAGATTAGCAAGTAAAGAAATCTCTTAATTCAATATATATATAGTATTTTTAAAGCGCACGACTGAATTTTATATGACGATTTTTTACCTTGTGACAAAATTTAAGAAATATTTGCCATCTAGTGTTACTGAAAAGCTTTCTTCCATTCAACTTATTTTAAAGCCATTACCATTCAATGCAACTTTCGGAAATTATAAATTTTGTTTTAAACTGCATTCATAGTCACGTATTGAATTTACTAGCTTTTCACGATGACCCTGAATTTGATCAATTATTATTATTTTTTTTTTTTGTCAGCAGTGTTTTGAATTGTTAATGATGACTTGAACTCATAAATATATTTAGTATTTCTCTGCTAGACTATATATAAAAAAAGTTTTATGTCACGTCACCTATATCACTTAAACCAAGGACAGCATATTTTTATGCACACTATAACATATTTTCTTCTTTATGATTTGAAAAAGAAAATTGTTCGATATTAGCAAAACTCTCGATAGTCTCTTATAAGTTTTTAGTTTATTTAATAATTACTTTTCCACGTGTGATAATAAAAGAAATGGAGTTTCGCAGTAATTAGGATAATGAGGTTGTGTGTGGGAAGATAATAAAGGCTTTGTCACACTGGAAAGCAGGGAAAAGTGACCAAGTGTGCCTCTAAAGTGTTGAATGAATAATTGGCGTGATAAGTGTCAGTCATTTTAATCAAAGAATAATGCTGAAGCATGAATGTTGTTTATTTTGTGGTTATGTAATTTTAAAAGGATATAACTATCAATCTCTCTTCAAATAATTTCGTCTCTTAAGAAAAGTTTACATAAAGTGAATGATCAATTTATATAAATAGAATGGTTAGAATATCTTCTTTAGTTGTGACAGTAGATATGTTCTCAGATTTTGCGTTTCAACGGTCACATTTTCAAACTGATTAACTTGACCAACAAGAAATTAAAAGTTTTTAGGAACACCTTTAGAAAGTTTTGTAAATTAATATAAATCTATTATAAGCGCACTTTTTTAATAATTAGCATCAAATTAATATTAAATACAAACTTATCATTCGTAAGATATTGGTGGTATAATAAAGAATAATATTTAATAAGGTAAACTTTTAAATTATTAATCATAATTTTATGAAAATTATGAAATTTAAAATTTAATTTTATAATTTTAATGATAAGTACTCATTATCATTTAGTTACTTATTAAATAAGACTTATTTTAAATTCTTCCTATTAAAACTATTATTATATTAATTTCGTTTTTCATAACTGTTCCATATTTATAGTCAGAAAATGATTACAATACTTTTAAAAATTATATTTTTTATGCAATACAAAAATATATTAATCTTACTATCTTTAGATTTCTATATCTATATCTTCTAATTTCTGTCAGCCATTGGAGCCATTGTCAAGACAAAAATACATGCCTTGAATAATTAAATGTAAAAACCAAACTAAACCTGTAATAATTCCAATAATTCGGAAGATAGATGTTAACAATTAAATAATATATTGGAAAGAATATAGTACTATATTTTCAAATGCTTTATATTATAGTTGGAGACGATGGGGAGAAATTCATGAGTAAGAACTTTGAATAATAACTGATGGTCTGCCATAATATATAATTAATGTAACAATAACCAATAATATAGTTTTCATTCATTATATATAAAGCTTTTTCATGAAATAAAACAAGCATGAAATTCTCATTTTTATGCTTAGTAATTGCCTATTAACGTGCAATTATTCTATTTTAATATTGATAACATGCTGTACACGATCACGTATAACCAACTAATTACTTGTCATATAAAGACATTGTCATAGCAAATATAAATAATAAATAGTAAAATACAATGCATTTCATTCCACATCGGTAAATAAATGGATCAATAACAAAAGTAATATGCTTTCTTTTCTACTAGAGACCAAAATTTTCCTTCATTGAATTAAATTATGTAGCATGATAAATATGTTCTCTTGCAAAATTTCTCTATTTTCATAATTTATCAGATGTATAACATAATAAGAATGATAATAAAATAGAATAACATTTGACAAGAGAAAACAATTATTTTTATCTATTGTCGTGTTTCTACTATAAAGAACAATTGTTGTTATTTATTCTGTAGTTTTTGTTTCGGTTATGTTTTAATTTCTCAGTTCCAGAAAGATCTAGACAGAAAATAAGTTTCGGTATTCTTGAAACATTTGCTCTATTATAATTGTGAAATCATTAACTTCATTCTTATCTTTGATGATAAATTTCACTTACATTTCATTTTTATATAGATCAATTTTATTTTATTCCGAAACATTTAATAAGTGATCCTCCTATAAAATAATATATTTTAAATAAAATTAATATTTAATACTCTAAAAATTGAAAGGGTAAACAGATGCAGATTTTTTTTATTTTTCATAAAACCTAAAGAATAAAATCTAAAATTTTTGATTTCCGAGTTATCCCATGTTAGAAAATGTGCGTCACATTCGGATGCGGAAGCTATTTTCATTCACATCAATTTGTGTAAGACTGACAAAGTGTCAAATGTGATCTCCTCGATGACAGCTCTTATCCGTCGATCACTCAACAAAGACATTTATTAGTCGTAAGTTAAAATTAATTCGTCCATGAATCGATATTCTTACACGTAAAGTGGCACGTGTTTTTCTCTTTCACAATGATGAAAACAGCTTTAATGAAACATCTGCTGAAACATGAGCACCAATGAGTAACTCACGGCGAATTATTAAGCTACCAGTTTTAAATTTTTTTCAGTGTTGATATTTATTTTGATTTATATAAATTAATTCTGCATATTAATTGTTTTTTTTATTATTAGCCTATACTAACAATTATCTTTATATAAAATGAATTTAAAAAAAGCTTTAATGTATAAAATATTGTCCTGTTTATTGTAATATTTGAAGTTTTTAATGTAAATTTTAAAACATATTGTTAAAAAATTAGTGAGGTATATTCAACAATTTACCGATACCTGAATCCTCTTAAGTAAACTTGCATTATCCATAGGCAAATTGTTTAGTTTATTCCATAATTAATGTCACGAATTTTATATAAATTTCGATTAATACTAATATGACTATAAAGATAATTCTTTTTACTTTATTTTAAATATAATTAGATATATTTAAATTGTTTTGATTATGAAATAGATTTACTATTATGTTTGACTTGATGAAAATTATAAATTTAAGTGGACTTGAGTATTTAATTTTAAAAAAAGTTGATCCAACTTTTATGGTGATCGTATATCACACGCTTAGAATAACCTAAAATTCACAGGTTTCCAAATGCCTTATCTAACATATCGAATTTTCAGTAAGCCCTAATTTTTTAAGTAAGTTTAAGCAGCATTGAATGAGATTTTTAAAAAAATGTTAAATTGTAATAATTTTAAACTTATCAATATTTATTGTGAAAATTATAGATTATTTCTTTAAATTTCCAAGGTTACAGATCGATATTAAGAAGTTCCTGTGATTATCTATTGATTATCGGGTAACGCTCATAAAAGGGAATGTTTCCAAAAAGCATTAAGTTTTATTGAAAATTAAAAAAAATCTATCACCATAAAACAATATCCCCCAAATTTTTATTGGTGATCGTAAAATCACTTACGTTCCTGAAAAAAATCTCAATGTCAATATTTTAAATAAGATATCACGAACGAATACTTTTGCTAGATTATTGGTAATATTATTATAATTACTTTAATATATATAAAATGCTATTAATGAATTTTAAGAAAAGACATTTTTATAGTTTCAAAAAGAAAAATTTCAGATTGCAAATTATTGTCAATTAAACTGCAATAAACTAAAAACGAATTGCATACGTAAAATTAAACTATTCTAAAATCTAACTAAAATTTCTTTTATTTTTTAATATATGCTGATAGATTTCAAGTTTAAACTCAATATTCGTTTTTTATTAAATATAAAAAGCATTATCTATTGCAAAATATTTTTAAAATATAAATCAATTGCAAATCATATTGCAAAATATTTTTAAAATATACATCGATAAATAAAAGTTAAAATCTCAGAAATGGACAGGAATTTTGACCCTAGTATAGTATTTTTGATCTTGATGAAACCACGTTTCTAAAGTTTTTGTCGGTATTCTGATTTTAGCATTACATTTCATCAACAAGTTTTCGGATTCTAAATACCGTATGGTCTATATTTAGCTCACTTTTGACAGTAAATTCTATGTCTCTAAAGTCATATAAGCGAAAGTAAGCAGGAATTAATATTATTGTTTCTATCAAGAGGTGTAATGAATATATAAAAGATTAAAATCCCATCTATTCATTTTATTTAAAAATTAATAACATTAATGAATTGATTTTTCAATGAGAGAATTTCTATGTGTATATGTAAGAAAATATAAAGGAATTATTTTAAGTTGTTAAAGTGATCATCTATAGTGACTTCAATATAGACTGCATAAGTAAATACGTATTGACCACAATAGAATACAATTTAATTTTTTACTCCATTAAATTTTATAATTAGTAAAATTCTTAGTAAAAAAATTACTAACAAAACAAATTTTAAATAAACAAACGTATTAAAATTCTAAGTAAATAATTTCTGAGTATTTAAAGGTAACTGATTTCATATGAAGTAATTTTGTAAGCCAACGAATGTAAAACAAATTTCATCTCAAAAAAATTAATAAGATACAAGTTTTAACATTTCAAAATAAATTGTAAGCCCATATTAAAAAATAAAATTTATATATAATAACATCTCAATAATAATTAAATAGGTTTCTATAAAAATATTAAAATAAATCCTATAAAAATTTAAAATTGTTATAATCATAGGAAATTTCATTGACATGAAATTCCCAGTATATCTAAATTTTTTCCTAAGTTCAATTAAAGGAAAGAACTAAGAAAAGCTTTACACAATACAGACTATTATGTATATGCATATTAGTAGAAAAACAATTTCATAGGTGAGTAAAACTTTTATATTACGAATTTTGTAAACATATAATAATATACCAACTAATGTACATTTTTAATTACATTTAATAGACGCCTATTATAATATCGCTATAAATTTGAAGACATACTAAAATACCGAACTACATTCATTATCTATTTTAGAAATGGAAATGAGTATAGTAATATCTTTGAGGGAAGTTTTTCAGTATAAAACCATTTATAAACTAATCAACAACTACTTAATAAATAATTTGTTAATGAACCTCGATATTACACAATAGGAAAATATCTACTAATTTTTATTTTTTATGTCTCTTAAGTCAGAAAATAAATGAAAATATTTTAATTCTTAATACCGTTCAATAGCAAAATTGCAAAACACTTGTTCTTGTGTAGTTGATTAAAAGATTAAATCTGGAAATAAGGAGATTATATTTGTTAACTTATAGCCAGTTTCGCGCCACTCAAAATTAATATTCAGGAAATTTATTCCTTGGCTGCCTTAAAGGCAAAATAAATCTTCATTCATATTTTTTTTTGTCTCTGCATTCTTTGAATAGAGAGAAATAATAATGAATAAGTAGGACAGTTAAGATTTCATATTAGGGAAAAGATAGCGTATTACAAATGAGGCTAATCCATTGCACATGCGCACACCTGTCTTACAGCGTACAGTGATATCAACATCATCACATCACTAAAAATAAAGACGACTTATAATTTAATAAACATTTTAATTTTTGGAGCATGTAAGTTATTAAAATCTCAAAATAGTCTTGGATACAATTCTATTGTATTTTTTAAAATAAATAGCATAAATTGTTTCATTTAAATTTTTTAAGCAAATTCAAATGATTTATCCATATTTTTACAAATAAAATAAATGAAAATTCAAAAAAGCTCTAAGCAGTCTCGTTTATAAAAAAATAAGTAAATTTTTTTACTCCCTTCTTTTAACTTACAAACATTTCTTTATGTTATAATTATGTAAATTTTTAAAATAACCTAATTTAAATAAATCCTAAAAGGCTTATCAACGATTTAATGTATCTTTACCATTCATTTATCTAAACCTAATAAAGAAATAAATACAAATAATTTCTTGAATTCAGATTATTTTGGGAGTATATTAAGCAAATTTCTCATATAAGTAACGTTTTTTTTTCCCCTTCAAAACTCATAATAAGCAAAACTAAATTATATTTAAATTGAGACTCGAGGCTTAATATCTTAATAATAATTTAAACGCGTCCTTTTTCGGTAAAATATTTAGTCTCAAAAATTTTAAATTCAGAACAAAAGTTGAATTATCATAACAATCGAGCATATTTTAACTTTATGAATTATAATGTGTCAGTAAACAAATTGATATCACATGAAAATTTCTCGTAATTTAACTGTTTATTAAAATTTTATATGAGAAATGTACAAACCTTTTCAACCATAGTATCAAAATCATAGATTTTTTTGTATAAAATGACATTAATTAATGTAATACATTTTATAAAAAAAAAAAAAAAAAAGTCGAATGTGTGCTTTGCTCAATGAGTATCATATTTGTTAAAGTATCAGATTAAGGGTTTTTGTAAAAATGTGACGAATTATGAAAAAATAGTAATTAAAAATTATTTCTTTATCTCTAGTAAAAGCCATAAATATATTTTTCTGATAATTATTCGGAAAAAATTATCTAAAGTAACTTATCCTACCAATTCTTGAGATTCTCCCAAGCAGTTTGCTCCAACTTGTATGATGACAATTTCTAATCTGTAAAAGATTATTTTCTTAGTAATGCGACAGCTTTCATTTCAAGTTTTACAGGTAACAATTATTAATGAAAAAAATATAATTAATGCTACATATAGGGAAAATCTCTATCTGATATTAAGTTTTAAATAGAATTGATAGTAAATAATTGTTAAAGTAGAAAAGATAAAAGAATAATAATTACAATTAATTATGAAAATCTGAAACTAAACTAAAATCGGTGGCAAGACAGTTCATTTGATGACCAAATGCCCACATCAATTTTCAGGTCCTGGAGTGCGAACTCCCTGTTAGGTGGTCAATTTAACACGAAACGCCTAGTATTTAGTTTCCAAGCCTGCTTTATATTCATGCCTAGAATCAAAGTTTGAGTTGACCTTGCCTAGCCTGAGCATCGAACCTCAATCCTCTAGCGTGGGAGCGAGAGAAGCTACCACAACTATGAAGCACAACTGGAACATATTTAATCTAAATAGAGTTTACAGAAGTTGCACATATTTTGATGGAGAATACTGAGATATTTTAATTGTTCAAATTTTTTTAGGTGGGTAGGTTAGGTAATGGTGATCAATTTCGGAAATGTATGCCAATTATGCTCCTAAGATGTCATTGATGGAATAATTTCTCTTTTCAGCATTCTCACACAAAAATTTCTATTAAAATACTTAAAATATTTTCAATTAATGTAAATATATTTCAAGGAATTTGAGCCTTCGCAGTTTCAAAGTAAGGATCAACAGAATAACTCAAAGACTTGGACCAATCACTATTATTTAATTTATTTCGTTTGCGTCTTCAACTACCGATTTCTTGAATACAACCAACTATTAGAATTTTGGAAATATACTTCACTGATAGATATATAATTGATCTGTCATTTTACTAAGCTCTCTTACCATGTAAGAAAACATTTTTCAGTAATATTTAATAGAAGCATTGTAACCTTTCAAGTTGCCGCTTACAATGACAAAAATGAAATGTTATTTAAAGTTCATCTTTATCTATCCTTAACTCAAAATTTTAATTCTCAAATTTTAAAGTATTACCTTTGTTAAGATGTTAAAATCTTCATGTGAAAAAGAGTACGTTAATAAATTTAATAAAAAATACCATATTCTAAAAAGTACATGGCTTATTTAAATAGGTCAATTTTACGTGATGTTTAAAAGTCGAAAGAATTAATATCTTTAACGTTCAACAAATGAGCATATCTAAAATTAATTTGTTTCGTTTTTCAACAAAAACATTATCGAAGCTTTTAATGTAACAATTTCACTAAAATATAAGCTATTTTAGTCAAGTTATTACATTAATAGTTTTAAAAAATGTTTAATTGTTACGTTAAAAAGAGTTTAAAAATTATGTTTATGCATTAAAATTTTACTTCTTTTTTTCAACTGGAGGAAGAATCATTAGTTTTATGAGTTTCTATATTTTGTGATATAAATTAACACATATAATATTATTGTAATAAATGTTTACCTAAATAATTATAATTGTAGAAAAACTGAGTACATTTATCAGAATAATAATCGAAATTTTTAAAATAAAATAAATCTACATGTTTCTTTGTCATAAATAGTTTCAATTAATGTTATCAAATTATTTCCCACTAATAAAATTTTATACCTTTCAATCTTTTTGGAAACTTTGTCTTTAAAGGCAAGTTTATTAGCAGTGTTTTTGGCAGGATATTTTCTAAGGTTTGCTAATAATACTTATTAATAACTACACGATAACTTTATGAAAATTATTGATAAATGCTAATTTTCTGCATATGTAATTTATCTTTGTAATTATACGCACACAAATTTTAGACATTTTTAATAAGCTTAATTGTGAAACATCAAAGTTAAAATAAAACAAAAATGCAGGGATTTGTGACAGATCAACATAAAAAAAAATTCCTTTTCAAAGAGACATATCTTTTCTAGAAAACATGGCAGATGAAATTCATTTTGACACAAAAAGTTAACATATAAACATAGTTTATATGACAGGTGAAACGTTTCAAGTTCGAATTGAGCACGTGTTGAAATAATCTATTTGGCGACATTTGATCATCATGCCTGGCGGAGAGGAAGCCAAATTTCTCCGGTTAGCAATTTCCGCTCGATTCATCACCAGAGGGGCCAGCGGGGATATCACATTTCTTCACAGGTCTAAAATTTCGTCATACTAATATCGTAGGATGAGCTCTCGTGTTACGCCTACGTGATCGTATTAAACGTAATACGTTTTGGCGCCGACAGGTGTGGTCCTAAGGCGGAATGGAGTAACTCGCCAATCAATTCGACTCAGAAAAAAAAAACATTTCATCATTCAAAAAGCGCGAAGCTCATTTCTAGTAAAAAATATTATAACTCCATGAGAGATTGTGAAAGTTGAACATTTTGTCAACAGAATACGAAAAGGGATATAGTTGATAAAATGTTAGATAAATAAAGATAGTTTTTTATTTCAAATAAAATATAATTTTATTTTTATTTTATTTGTAAATGTTTATTTTCCAAAATATTTATTATTTTTTTCCAATTGATTGATTTGAGATAGCAAACATTTCTTCCTAATTTTATATAATCCATGCTTTGAAAAGGAATTCACATGAAGCAATTTTGTTTTTATTATTTATTCAGTTATTCTATTCCTTGCATTTATTCGAATATTTAACATACAATGAGCATATAGGCTTTTTTTTTCCATTTTTATTTTTACTGTAAAATATAATGTTTGTTTACAAAATAAAAATAGAGAATTCTTTACGAACAGCTCTTTACGTAAATTAATACCCTTCTTTACCTAAATTTAAATTTTAGTGCAAGACACCTAATATTAGATAAAGATACCCGTTTAAGATATTGATAATTTCACAGGTGATGAATTATAGTGTATACGTTTAAGATCAGAATGATTTATTTTAAGAATATGTACGCAATTTAACTTTTTTTTTCGTACAGATGTTAGACATCATTGAATTTGTTCACTTTTTACCATGTTTAAATCTGTTGAAATAGTAGTATTACAAGTGGAAACCTGTGAAAATTTAGGCTTATTTAATAAGCACCTAGTTAAAACATGCAATGATTGTTTATGAATTAATACAATTTTCAAGATAAAAAAAACTAATAATTTTGCGACTTAAAATACGACCAAAATTAATTATTTTATAATAAAGAATTGACATTTACTTATTTTTACCAGCTTCCACCCATTTTTCAGCTATTGCTTTGCGCTCATTCACTGTCAAAGAAAGGCCCTCACCAGTAGTACCATTAACTGAAATGAAGGGATAACACATTTATTAATGCATTGCTCGCGAAAAGAAGTAAAGAAAAATATTTGCATTTGTTTTTTTGTTTTTTTTAATTTTCACTAACTAAATAATTTGCTTAACTAGACCAAGAAATAAACTTAGTAAAATTGCATAACAGGGATTATATCAAAAATTCGGAAGGACATTTTTGTAGCCAATATCCAACACCTAAAAGCGAGTTGATGCCAGTTATAGAAGCTTAATTTTTATATAAAAATAAAAAATAGAAATAAAAAGTTCTTTGTAATAATATAAAAATAATAAATAATTTTAAATGAAGTCATAATTAATAAAAAGTTTCAGAGAAATCTTGTGGTGATAAAGAACATATTCTACTGTTGCACGCCGTTACACATAAACATTTATTTTTAAACATTAATTCTGATTCAAATTATGATTTTCATAAATATATCTCTATTTAAAGAACGTAAATGAAAAAAATGAGTCGCACAGAATCAGTGTTTTTAAATAACGCTTGCTAAGATAAATTTCAAATATATTTTAAATTTTTTCTCACCTTGGTCTCACAAAATTTATTGATTTGCTTAAAACGAATGTACATCACTCTCAATATAAATATTTTTTTCCTAATAAAAACTTTTTATAAATATATTTATTTATATTTCATATTAATCATTAGATTACAAAATATAAAAGACATGTAAGACATTTATACAAAATATGCTATTTTTGTGACATATTTGAGAGGTCTTACAAAATAAACTGTTAATTTAAAAACTGAAAATAAATCTTGATGTAGCAAAAATAAATTAACTAATATGATTTAGAATTTTAAAAAATCAATCGCTATTTAAATATTATTAGCAGAATATATAATTTGTATATTTTAATAAAAGGTTGTTTTTCGTTGAAATAAAAAATTTGTTTAAAAATTAATGCATTTCAAAATGTATTTAAAATTTTGTTTAAACAATTTAAAACAATTGTTGTAAAAGTGAGAAATTAGATCAATGATACAGTTTTAAAACTATTTAAAACTGTGCCATTGAATATGAAAACTGTGCCAAAATATCTTAAAATAATAATAATATTTTATTCCGATACTTACCAAAAACACCTGTTACACCTTGACTAACTAAATGATCCACATAATTTGGTATGGCATCAACATTTACATCGCTGCAAAAAATATTGTGTGAGATAAAATATTTAAATGTTTTTATTTTGTTGGGAAACAAAATAGGATTGTAAAAAGCTCTTTTAATAATAGTAAAATCTAACTATAGTAAGATTATAAATGTAAATTTTTGAAAGCATTTAAGATAGGAATAATATTTAGAGTCAATGTATTATATATGAACAAAAAAATAGTTTTAACTATAAAACTTTTAAATTTAAGTGACATGTTTTTATCCTTAGGAGATAACTGTTTACCTTAAAATTTTATTTTGATAACTGATTTTTTTTTAATGTGCGTTTTATTACCTTGAAGCCACATTCTTTATCATGCAGAAAATTAAGATGGATGATGGCAGCGAATCATAAAAAGATAAATGAGTTACTAAGTGAATAATCATTTGAATAACACTCACTATAAAGCAGAATTTTAAAAAAAACCACTCATGCTTTTATCATACAAAAAAATATACCGAAAACTTTAAATAAAGAAAACTTACGATCAATGAAGACCGATAACTAGTTGTACTCCATTCTTTTATGATTAATATTCTCAAATTTATGGAAACATGAATCTTGAAACGTGTTTTCAAGATAAGCAGCTCAGCAAATGCCTAACATTAAATTTTTAGCGTGAAATGTTTTAAAGCGCTTTTATATTCTTCTTTGGAAAGGATGAAGGAAATAAGCGCCAGCAAATTTTCCAGTGTAATTCATCCTGAATTTCACCATGAAATTACTGTAATACCAATGCTGTCATCGTTGGAATCATCATGAGAGTTGAAAAGTACGCTTGCTTGAACATCAATTATGGATGGTACGTGTAGAGTAACCAAGCCGGTTGATAACATCACGACCACACAATGTAATTTGATTATAATCTAAAGCGAGCATTACAAATGTAAGCGAATATTTCTAGAACAATAAGTTTATTTAACGTATAATTAGAAATTCCAATAAATTTCAGTTACAGGGACTGCAATTTTGGAAGATTTGGGAAACATTTTTATAAAATTTTAAAATATGAGTTATGATATAAAAAATAGGAAAACAACCATAGCAGATATGTCAAATAAAATTTGAAATGTTTTTATTTTATAGGAATAGAAAAGAATACAAGCCACAAATAGCTTATCACTTCACTATCTGAAAATTAGCTTAGGTTATAAGCATTTTTAAAATACAAAAACTTATTTTAGTCAAATACATTTCATAGATTTATAAATGTAAAATAAATTAATATTTAACGCTTAGCCTTTATGATTACTATATTTTTGTGGTATATATTGATTCTTTGATTATTTTTCAGTTAAATAAATAATTACCAGCTTTAAAACTTGAGAGATTTTTTCTGCACAGTTTGTACAAAAACATAATGATAATAAGTTATTCTTTTTTTCCAATGAGAATCAAATTTGTAAGAATAAACTTTTTTATAACAAACAAATAGAAAAAATTTCATTTTTTATTTTTATTTATTTTTTTAATTAATTAAGTAATTTATTTATTTTTTGCTAAGTTGTCGGCTCATTTTATAAATAAACTAAGAAATTTAATATATCACAATTCTAAAGAAATTATTTAGCCGGAATTCAAAAGTATAATTTATATTTTTCTGTCTTCCACTTCCACTATGTGTTTAAAATTTAAGTAAAATAAATAATAACAGAATATTCACACTAATATTATTTATTTAACTAAGTTATTTCATTTGAGGTTGCATCACATCTATGATTTAAACAAACTCAAACCTATACGAAAAAGCTTTTAAATATTTCTAAGAATTTTAATATTTAATATAAAATAAAAAATAACCACTTCACTAAGCTCATCTAATGAATATATATTTTATTTAAGATTCAAACATTTATGAATATAATGTCATTTGTCAGAACAACATCAATTCGTAAATATTGAATTATATTTGATTATAATTCTTAAATACTGTGTGTGTGTGTGTGTGTGTGTGTGAATCATAATATTCTTAAATATTGAATATAATTCTTAAATATTGAATCATAATATTCTTAAATATTGAATCATAATATTCTTAAATATTGAATATAATTTTAATCCTTCAATAATTAAAAAAAAATTACTGAAGGAGTAAAATTATATTCAAAGAAAATAACTACTTAATTTTTTTAAGTGTGTGTGTGCGTGCGTGTGTGTGTGTGCGTGCGTGTGTGTGTGTGCGTGCGTGTGTGTGTGTGCGTGCGTGTGTGTGTGTGCGTGCGTGTGTGTGTGTGCGTGCGTGTGTGTGTGTGCGTGTGTGCGTGCGTGTGTGTGTGCGTGCGTGCGTGTGTGTGCGTGCGTGTGTGTACGTGCGTGTGTGTGCGTGCGTGTGTGTTCGTGCGTGTGTGTGTTTGCGTGCGTTCGTGCGTGTGTGTGCGTGCGTGCGTGTGTGTTCGTGCGTGTGTGTGCGTGCGTGCGTGCGTGTGCGTGTGTGCGTGCGCGTGCGTGCGTGTGCGTGCGTGCGTGCGTGTGCGTGCGTGCGTGCGTGCGTGTGCGATGCGATGCGTGCGATGCGATGTCGCGATGCGTGCGATGCGATGCGTGCGTGCGATCACGTCTGTGCGGTGCGATGTGCGTCGTGCGTCGCGTCTGATCTGATGCGATGTCGCGTGCGTGCGATGCGCGTGCGTGCGTCTGCGATGCGTGCGTGCGATGCGTGCGATGCGTGCGATGCGTGCGTGCGATGCGTCGCGATCTGCGTGCGATCGATGTGCGATGTGCGTGCGTGCGATCGCGTGCGATCTGATCTGTCTGATCACGTCGCGATGCGATGCGATCTGTCGCGATGTCGCGTCACGTGCGTGCGTGTCTGATCACGATGCTGTCGCGATGCGTGATCTGCGTCGCGATCTGTCTGTCTGATCTGATCTGTCTGATCATCATCTGTCTGATCTGCGATCTGATGTCGATGTCTGATCTGATCTGCGATGTGCGATGCGATGTCTGATCACGATGTCGCGTCTGATCACGATCTGATCGATCTGATCGCGATCACGATCGTCTGTCACGATCTGATCTGTCGCGATCACGATGCGATGCGATCACGATCTGTCGCGATCTGATCGCTGTCTGCGATGCGTGATGTGCGATGCGTGCGGTGCGATGCGATGCGATGTGCGTCTGCGATCTGATGCGATGTCGATCACGATCTGATCGCGTCACGATCTGATCTGCGATGCTGTCTGTCTGATGCGATCGATCGCGTCTGTCTGATCACGATCACGATGCGATCTGATCGCGGTCTGATCTGTCGTCTGATGCGATCTGATCGCGATCACGATCTGATCTGTGTCTGATCGCGATGCGTCACGATCTGTCTGATCTGATCATCTGATCGCGATCGATGTCGCGTGCGATGCGATGTCGATGCGTCTGATGCGATGCGATCACGATCTGCATCACGATCTGATCACGATCTGATCTGATCACGTCACGTCACGATCACGTCTGATCTGTGTCGCGATCACGATCTGTCTGATCTGATCACGCGATGCGATCACGATCTGATCTGATCTGCGTCTGATCTGTCTGATGCGTGCGATGTCGTCTGATCACGATCTGATCTGATGCGATGATCAATCTGATCTGTCTGATCACGATGTCTGATCACGATCACGATCGCGATCGCGTCTGATCTGATCTGATCAATCTGTCTGTCGATCTGATCTGCGATCGTCTGATCTGTCACGGCGATCGATGTCTGTCGTCGCGATCTGATCACGATCTGATCGCGATCTGTCTGATCTGATCTGTCTGATCGCGATCTGTGTCTGATCTGATCTGATGCGTCACGATGTCTGCGATGTGCGATGCTGATGCTGATCTGTCGATGTGCGATGTGCGATGCGATGCGATGTCGCGTGCGATGCGATGTGTGCGATGCGTGTCTGATGCGTGCGCGTGCGTGTGCGTGTGCGATGCGTGTGCGTGCGTGTGCGTGCGCGATGCGCGTGCGTGTGCGTGCGCGTGCGTGTGCGTGCGCGATGCGTGTGCGGCGCGTCGGTGCGTGCGCGATGCGTGTGCGTGTGCGATGCGTGTGCGTCTGTGTGCGTGTCGTGTGCGTGTGTGCGTGCGTGTGCGTGTGCGTGCGGTTTGTGCGTGTGCGTGTGCGTTTGAGCGTGTGCGTGTGCGTTTGTGCGTGTGTGTGCGTTTGTGCGTGTGCGTTTGCGTTTGTGCGTGTGCGTTTGCGTTTGTGCGTGTGCGTTTGCGTTTGTGCGTGTGCGTTTGCGTTTGTGCGTGTGCGTTTGCGTTTGTGCGTGTGCGTTTGCGTTTGTGCGTTTGCGTTTGTGCGTGTGCGTTTGCGTTTGTGCGTTTGCGTTTGTGCGTGTGCGTTTGCGTTTGTGCGTTTGCGTTTGTGCGTGTGCGTTTGCGTTTGTGCGTTTGCGTTTGTGCGTGTGCGTTTGCGTTTGTGCGTTTGCGTTTGTGCGTGTGCGTTTGCGTTTTGTACGTTGCGTTTGTGCATTTGCGTTTGTGCGTGTGCATTTGCGTTTGTACATTTTTGCGTTTGTGCGTTTGTACATTTGTACATTGCATTTACATTTATGCATTTACATTTATGCATTTACATTTATGCATTTACATTTATGCATTGCATTTGTACATTGCATTTATGCATTTATGCATTTACATTTGTACATTTACATTTGTACATTGCATTGTATGCATTTACATTTATGCATGTACATTGCATTTGTACATGTGCATTTACATTTGTACATGTACATTTACATTTATGCGTACATTTACATTTGTAATGCATGTGCATTTGCATTTGTACATTTGCGTTTGTGCGTATACATTTGCATTGTACATTTACATGTACGTATGCATTTGCATTTGTACATTTACGTTGTACGTATACATTTATGCATTTGCGTTGCAAGTACGTTGCATTTGCATTTGCATTTTGCGTGTGCGTTTGTGCACTTATTAATTTTATGAAAAATAAATTTATGTAAAGTAAAATAGTTGAAAGGCGTACAATTTCATTCTTCAGACTTAATTATTGCCTACTTACCCATTCGATTTAAAAGCAGTAAATGGTGCCGATATCAGGCCTTCAAAAGACAGAATCTGTAAAGAAAAGGTGTTAATTTTTGGTGACAACAAGTAAATAATCACTTAAATTTTACGATCAAAATATAGATTGAATAAGTAAGAATTTGAGATTTATTATACCAAATCTATTATTTTTCTAGTTCAACTATGAAATTTTTGATTGTACAGATATATTATTGCATTCTATAATAATGCTCAAACTTTATTAACGAATAAAAATTGAATGTATCAAGAATAATAAAGGAAATAGTGAAAAAATTATCGACTAAAAAATTACAAACATTGTAGCACAATTTTCTTTTTTATTTTATATCATTTATATCTAAAATTTACAAGAATTTCTTCGCATTGTATATAGTATAAAAAACGCAGAAGCAATGAAGACTAAAATTTTCGAAAAATTCATATCAAAATATTTCCATTACTGAATTTTTCTACATAATGTATAATTTTTATTTTTAAGCAGACATGTTCATTCATGTTAGATAAAATATTCCCGTGTTACATATGAAGCACATATAAACAAATATAAATGTACGTATGTACCATATTCATACGGCTTAAGAATAAAGCTTCCTATAATTTGTTTATTAATATATTTCTTATTTAATAGTTTAAAATAATACCTAATTTTATATCCGTATCTTTATAACTTTTGTAATATTTTTATAAAAAATAGTTATTAAAGACAATAAGTATTTTATACTTAAAAGTATTATACATTGGAAATCATTTTTTTTTTTATATTTTTGCTGCTGAATTTACATTTTAGTGACCTGAAGGATAATGAAATTGGCATAATAATGAGAAAGATACTCAAAATATATCGGTGTTTATGTACTCAAAATATATGAGTACATAAACACCAATATATTTTTTCTTTCTATTCTGAAGTTTTGCCTCAATTAACGTGATCAACTCTTTTTCTTAAAATTTGCTAGAGAAATATATAGATTAACTTTCTTGAGAAATTAGTTTTCTTTGCATTGAACAATAATTTATCAATTTATCCAGCAAAAAATGATTTTATCCAGAGATAATCTGATGTCATATTGATAACAACATCTGACAATCCAGTATTAGTGAATTTTGTTTCATAAAAAAATGAGAAAAGAAACAGCCACTTTTTCCTGGAGATTTCTGCAAAGATTGAATGTTGAAGGAAAATTATTTTGATAACTTTTTTGCTTACTTCAAAAATTAATTTTCCTACGACCCCTTTTATATAGATTAAATAAAAAGTTATTCCATCAATTATTTTTGAAAAATACATCATACAAGATCCTAATAAGAATGTGCCATATTAATATTATACTCTCTCTTAAATAAATAAATGTAATGGATATTTGATTTACGATAGTATAGTGTATTTTTCTTATTGTTGAATTTTTTATAATTCAAACTAAAAAACATATATTAATTACATATGTATGTATGTATATAATTTCATGTAAAAGGGATAGATTATTATTTTTATTTTTCGTCTTAAATTTTCATTGTTGAATCGGAAATCAATGAAATTTTAGTGGTTGATAAAGAAATTTCTCAAATATGGGATCAAAAATAATTTCTCTGAAGACAGCAAAATATTATTCTAGAAAAAAAAGCAATAAAATGTGTTTCATATAGATTGTTTTTATTGGTTTTATTTCTTAAGATGTGAATCCTTGTTGGTTGATTTCTAAAAAATCTCAATGTATGGGGTTAACAATTCTTTAAAAGATAAATACAAAGTTCTTGATTTTAATGACTTAAAAGAAAATGGCCTGCAGAAAGTGTAACTTATGGTTAGTCCTCCAAGTAATTTGCCATTGACATCCAGCACCTTCTACCAACGTGTCTCCAGATGTACAATCCCTCTTGCTGTAAAATTCGGAGGTTTTAAGCGCAAAAAGAAGTCCATGAGTGCCTTGCACAAGTCTACTTCATTAGGAAAGGCTTTTCCAAGAAGATGATTGCCCAGAAAATGAATGAGGTGGTATTTTGATTATGTTAAATCATGTGAGTACGAAGGATAACACAAAGTCTTCCAACCAAGTCGCTGTATGGTATTCCTGGCTCACCACGCGACATACAGTCTCGTGTTATCGGCCAAGAAGAGTGCATCTTTGAGATAAACCAGTGCTGGCTCCCTCTACTTCAATGCCTTTTGCAATCGTTCCTATTACTGCGAGTACAGGTCCGCAGTGATCGTTTGTCCCGTTCGTAGCAGCTCATAGTGAACCACTAAACATTTAATCCACTAGATACAAAGCATAATCTTGCATAGGTGCATAGGTTATCTTGCACATTGCGGAAGAGTATCCTGGGTTGAAAACCAATATTTAGAACACTTGAGCGTGTCATACGGGACCCATTTTTATCACAGGTTAGCACTCAATAGAATAATCACTTCGGTAATAAGAAAGCAACGACAAACAGACTGCCACTCGTTGCTTATGGTCTTCCAATAACGTGCGAGGAACTAATTTTCTCAGCCTGTACGTCTTATTGAATTTAGTGGTGCAGATGAAGTCCAACCGCTTCATCGGGAACATTAAATTGTCAGCCAAATTTACTACAGTTTGACTACTGTTTTTCTCAGTAGCTTTCTTCATGAAAGAGCTGTGGTCGTCTACTGCAAGCTTCATCATAGAGGGACAAATCTCCCAAACTAAATTTGTAAAACCAATAGCTTGCCGCACGTTAATCCACAGCACTATTTCCAAACTCTTGACATATTCGGCGACTTGTTGCAACAACTGATAAGCCCAATTTGAAGTCGTAAGGCAAACGACACAAAACTATATCCATCGACACGTCCATTTCTCTTCGCTACAGTACGAGTTCAATAGATGATTTTGAAAGATAAACATGTTTTTTTTTTATAATGACTGATATTCTTACTCTCAACTGACCTGTGTCTTAACCATGTCTTACACTAATTTCCATGCTTATTCTTTCTTTGTTCTATAGCAACGCGAAAACGATAAGGACATTTTTGTTTACCTTGAATTTACCTAAATGTTCTGATTTTAGTAATAATTGCCCCTATGGAAAATTTTATAAATAAGTGTCACCATAATTTATAAAAATAGAAAACCTATAAGGGTTATAAAAGAAAAATCATGTTTATATCAGCTTGATGTTCTGACAATCGAAATGGGGTTTCGAAATTATAAGTAGAAAATAATTTCAGATTCGAAAACAATTTGTAATGCAAGATGTTGTAATTAACAGTTCTCAATTTAGAATTAATTAATGGGAGATATAAAAATATTTGCACATTATTTTTAATTCAGTCGTAATAAGAGTTATTTCAAATGTATAAAAATTGTGTAAAAATAGTAATTTTTTAGTTTTCTCTCTGTTTATGGATTATAAAAAACAAGTATTAAAATATGAACTTTTAAAAGTTGGAAAACATCTAATATCCTAAGCATCTTAAGAAACTTTGCTGAACTACTTTGACAAAAGATATTACTTGTCATCCTTAAACTGACGTATGATATTTTTTGTAACTAAATTACATTCTGTGTTATAAAATAATTAGTTAGAATTCTGAAAACGATTACATTCATGTGTGAATATTAAAAGTAATAAAAGAAATTATTCTAAAAATAAATGTGAATATCAAAAATTCATAAGGTAAATTAGTTTTAAATATCGAATAAAATTTTAAAATATTTAATAACATTATGTTAAACATAAAAATATCCAGTATTATGTTATACAATTCAATATCATCCAAATTTTAATAATTTTTTTGAATTTATAAAAGGTTATCAAAACATTTTATCTAAATTTATTTAAATGTTTTACCTATCTTAACAACTGTTATGCGTGTAATATATATTTCGTTATTAACATTTTTACTATTTTTTTATTTTAATTTTAAATGACCTTCTTAAGCAATTTTCATTTATTAAAGAACTTATCTTTTTCATTTTAAGAACTGCTTTTTTTTAAAAACTATAAGTTATATATACTATTAATCACATTATGATTGATATTATTTTTATTGCATATAAATGAGTATTTTGGTTTTTATTACATCCTTAAACATTTGTTTTAAATTTAAAATGTTTTCGAAATATAAATGAATGAGAAATACAATTGGGATAAAAATATTTAATTTTAACATATTAATAATTAATTTAAATAATATTAATATTATTAAAATTAAATTATATATTAATATTATTAAAATTATATATATAATATTATTAAAATTAATATAATATTAATATAATATTAATATTATTAAAATTAATATTAATAAATATTTATATTAATTTTAATAAATATTTATATTAAATATTATTAAAATTAATATTAATAAATATTTAATTTAAATAATATTAATAGAAAAAGTTTAATTCAAATATAAATATTTTACTGAAAACTAATATTAAGAGTAACCTGAGAGTCTAAAATGTTTTTAATATTTTAATTAACTGTAAATTAGCCGTAAGTTGTCGTCCTATTTTCAGAGAAAAACTTTTTTATCATTACTTAAAAACAAAATGTACTCACTTTGGAGAATTTGTTGGTAGACATTTCCAAGAGGCGTTTTTCTCAGTTAATGGTGACTTGAAATTTGACATTTAGCAACTCCTTTTAAATCTTTCTTATCTTTTTGTTGATATAACATTGACCTTACGAACGTGATTGTCACATTTCTACACAACCTTTACAATTGATGCTGTTATTTCCGAAACTCTTCCGAAATCAATTGACGTGTGTATATATTTATTTATCTACTGAAAATGGTGATATATAAATAGAAACAACTAATGGAGACGTAATTTTAAATGGAAAATGGGAAGTCGTTTATTTTTCCGTACATAATTCTGAATCAAAAGTTAAAATGCGACGGACAGCAAATCAAAAATAACTTTAATATTATATGATTAGTAAAAAATATATCAATACAAATTTACTGTTCATGGGCAATACATTAATAATACATATTAAAAAAGAACTTGTTTATTAAGAATTTGAGAATTTATATAAAACAATTGTTATAGAAAATAAATTTTAAATTGCTTTTAAATGGAAAAAGTTTAATATTTTATGTACATTCACATGGGAAACACTTAAAGTAAACGTTTCACAAAATCTAAGTTTATTTGTCATTTAAGAAACAATTTCAGAATTTTATTTAATGTTAATAAAATTTTTAATTTGCTTATATTATGAAATTAAATTTATTTTCAAAAAAATATTAAACAATATTTCTGAACACTTAACTCTTATTCGAAGTAGCTTTATATATATATATATATATATATATATATATATATATATATATATATATATATATATATATATATATATATATATATATATATATATATATATATATATATATATATATATATATATATATATATATATATATATATATATATATATATACAGGGTGCGCCATAAATTCGTGCAAACTTTAAAACTTAATTAAAAAAGAACAAATGGTTTTAAAAAAGTGTGCTTTGCAGGAATGGCATCACAAAAAAGGCGGATTTTTTAAAGAACAAAAAATATTAGTTAAAAAATTACCAATTTGTTGCGCTGATGATGAATGTTTTAAGCAAATTAACACAATACTAATACAATTCTCGATTTTCAAAGATTTATTCAAGCTGAAGTTATTCAATATGGCCTCCAACAGATTGTATGAGGCAAGCAAAGCGAAACTCAACACCTGTGACAGCTGAGTACAGCATGTCTGGAGGAATCCCATACACGATCTGCTGAATGGAGTCTTTAAGTTCTGCCAGTGTGGAATGGACGGACTGGTACACCAGGGATTTTAAATAAATCCACAGCCAAAAATCTACAAGAGTCTGGTGATCGTGGAAACCATTTGATCTTACAGCCTCGACTTATCTATCGGTCTTCACCAAACGTTTGCAAAAAAAATGTCTTTACTGAGGAGGCGACATCAAAGGAAGAGTTCATGTCCATTCAGGTGTTTTATTGTCAATCTGATTTGCATAAATCAGCTTCGTGTAGGCACGACAGTGCCACCTATCGGACATGTTTTGAACTAATTTTTTAGTTGAGAAAAAAAAATCTGCCCTCTTTTTGATGCCATTGGTGTAAACCACACTTTTTAAATATCATTTGTGCTTTTTTAATTAATTTTTAAAGTTTTCACGAATTTATGACGCACCCTGTACATATATATATATATATATATATATATATATACATAGATGAAGATGTCGAAAACTTAATTCGAAATTATACTTTTGTAGGAAAACATACACGGAAGTCTCTCATTGCTAAGATAAAGCGACCAAAAAACGATATAACGCAAAATTCTATAAAATACTTCATTACATATCGAGAGAGAATTATGGAAGACTTACAAACATAGCATTCTATTAACATGAACGCTTGCGCGAAGCTACGCAAGGTGGATTATCGAATGTCTTCGAAATGTAAAGTTCATGCATTACAGTAACTGATCGGTTAACGAATATAATCTGTTAGAAGACTATGTTCGCTATCAGAACTATTAGTTAACCAATCATTGTTTTACCACAGATTTTTTGTGAAATCGATTAATTCGTTCTGGATATCATAAATATTAAATTTAAGTAAAGAATGTATAATTTCTTAGTAAATTTATTAAAAAAATAATACATATACCTAGTCTTGTAATCAATCAGTCCTTTACATTTTTGTTTATGGTGCTCTAAGGAACATGTCCAATGGCGATTGCTTTTCTCTTATTTTCAGGATTTTCCGCAAGTGATTAATAGCATTATCGTTGTAAAGAGACACAGCTTTACTGACATCAACTTAGTTTAGGTGCCATTTTAAGACCATAGCTCGAACATCTTCCCCCTTCTTCAAAAGATATTTAATGGCAGATATCAGCATTAGTTCGAATTCGGATCAAAAGCAATCAGTTTTGATCGTCAGTCAGTCTCAGTTTTGAATGGAACCAAAACTGAAATTGATGACTTACTTTGGCTATAAATATTCTAATGGTGGGAAAAAAATTTCCAATTTAAAATGTTCAATGTATTGTTTTGATTTATGTTGGTTAATAGACTACCAACATAAATCAAAACAGAAGGAAAATGACTTTTGGAAAATCGTGGTTAGGAACCCAGCATATTATGCTCCGGAAGTCGAGAAATGTTCCTTAGAATTAGTTTTAGTTCGTTATCCGAATATGTGTTCAATGTCCGAACACAAAATTTTTCGTGAAAGTACTTGCTGTCTGATATATTTATTTGTAGCCCGAAATATTCATTAACCGATCATCCATTGAATAACACTTATCGTAAATGGTAGGTAACAGTAAATTATTCATTGTATACTAAATCTATATATTCAAATAACAAAACATCATCTAAAATAAATTTCTTAAATAGATTTTTATTTAAAATTTTACGCTGACAACGTGACATATTTTTTAAAAGAGAAAAAGTCATAGTAAACACAACAAGATCTTTCTATTATCGAAATACTTGGTTGTTGATAAGAAATTTTTTGTAAAGTAACATAAAACAAATATTTTCAATGGCTTACATATTGCTGCTTCGAATTTTGTTTTTGTATTCATTTGTTATGACTATTATTACACATTACATTCTCAATGATTATTAAATTTATAATAAAATACTTTTAATTACAGAAGTTTATTAATACATTCATAAAGGTTCTGATTAGAAACACACATAAAAAAACATGAAATGAAGTCTTTGCGCTAAAGATTTTATTTACGAAAATTAAGCAAGTCATTTAATTGATATGCAGAATACCCATGATGAGTTAACTTTTTCTCAATAACATAATAAACCATTTTAAAGCAAGCTAAAATTGCACTCATTTTATCCTTAATCATACATAACAAATTCACCAAAAAGGTTTAATATTTACAAATGTTTATAAGACGTTCTGTCATTTATTAAGATGTGATCCGCCCCATTAATTTCCTCAAAGTAAATTTTAACATTTAAGACACATTAAAAATTATTATTTACGATTCACAATAAGTACAGTATATATTTATTTTTAAGTATTTTTTTTTAATTTTTATGAAATAAATTTATTTTATCCTGTAGATTTTTGGGTTACTTGTGTTACTTGAATTTTAAAAACAAATTCAAAACGGTTGGAAATCATAATTATTAATTTTATTATTCATAACTTTATAAACATAGAATTATCAAAAATATTTCAATAATTTCATCATACAGCATGTAGAATGCCTAAACAAATTGATTTTTCTTAAAGGAGTAAATAATACATAAAGTCCTCAAATTTCAATTATAAAAATTAGCTAATGAATAACGAAAACTAATCATGATCTACGAAAATACCATCCAAAACATCCTTAATATTTCACAAAAAAAGAAGTTTAGTCCAAGGTAATAATCCGAAAATTATAAAAATATTTATTTTTCGGTCATGAAATCTATAAATTGTGACATCACAAAGTGCGGAAGAAAAGAAAAACAAGATAAAACTTTTGATAGCGTGATTCGCAATAAAAGATAAATTTTCTTTTGCTCAGTGATATCAGTTTCAAGTAGTGTACCAAACATATGTTTTGTGCATTATATTCTTAATATTAATACTGTTATGATATTTGTTCGTACAAAATTGTACATATTAATTAGTATTGCTTACAAAACTTAAGTTGAAATTTAGTTTTAAAAAATTTAAGAAATTGCAACGAAGATTTAAAATTTTAAATTAATATTTATTTAAAATATCTACAAAAAATTTCAATATATTATGCTAGTAATCCTAGCAAGAACTCATAAAATTTCATGAAAATTATGAAATAATCTCATGTTCATAAATTAAGGATAATTCAGAATCACACATAAATTGAACTCTAAAATTAAAATTCCCCAAATAGAATTATCACAAACATCTTGAAGAATAATATGCTAATTAAAAAGAATCACCAGATTGTGCCAATAGTACCAATGACGAGAGTGTAAGAGAGGGGTATATAAGTAATTGTTGCAAAGAATTAAAATTGTTCTTAAGTGCTTTAAAAGCCTTTCAGAGCAATAATCGCATAGTTAAGATACAAAAAAAGCATTTAGATGATGTTTTACGAGGTAAAATTATCAACCGTCTGGAATGTGGACATACCTAGTTGGAAATATCCAAGGAACTTGGAATCGGCTAGAGTCTTATCCCCAGGCTTTGACAACGGTTCCAAGATGATAGTAATGTGAGTAGAAGTTACAGAATATGTCGCTTCCGAGTTACAACGCCGAATGAGGACAGGTATTTGGCAGTTACTGCCAAATGAAACAGAAGGAGCACAGCATCAGGCATGTCTCGTCAGGTCTCTTCAGCTACCGGTACGACAATTACAAAACAGACCGAGTACATACGCTTAGGGCACATTGGTCTATATGCTCGTAGGCCTGTCATATGTGTTCCACTTATACCTCCACTCACTGTCGCCTTCGGTTAACCAGGAGTAGAGGGCATGCATTGTGTACACCACAACAGTGGTCTTGTGTGATGTTTTCTGACGAGTTCAGGTTTAGCTTTCCATCTGATTCTCGCTGCACTTTCATATGGAGACAGTCAGCTATCCATGAGAACCATCTATCGATTATTATCATGAGAACACCATCGTACGACACCGTTATGGTGCTGTAGGATTGCTTGTTTGGGGAGGAATGATTCTGGTTCCAGAACTAACATGCATGTTCAGAATGTAACCATGACCAGCCACATCTATCGGGATGTCATTCTTGAACAACATGTACGTTTGTTTCGGGGCGACATGAATGCAGAATTTCTGTTTATGGATGACAATGCCATCCTCACCGTGCAAATATTGTAGACGAATGCTTTTAATCGGTAAATATCACCTGTATGGACTGGTCAGCATACTCAACGGACTTGAATCCAATAGATTATGTGTGGGACATGCGTGACCGACGAATTGCAGGCCGTCAACCCCTTCCCACATGTCTACCGAAACTTCGGAGAGCATTGCTTGATGAGTGGTGTAATATTCCTCAAGTTCAAATCGATAATTTGATACTCAGCCTGCCTAGGCTTTGTACGACCTGCATTGCATCACTGGGAGCATATTAAGTATTAACCATCGTACCATCCATGTGATATTGGTTTTTGTAAATAGTTCCTTTTTGAAATTTGCTCCAGGGAATAAAAATCGCAATCTTTATTAATGATGTCAAACATATCATCCTTTTTACTCTTTTTGTTTAATAAATAGATTTTACAAATAAGTCACATTTGATTTGCTTCTGTCTCCTTCTTTGCCTGAACTTGCATTATCCTTAATTTATGAACACGAATGTAGAATAATGAGACCATTGAAATTAAAAATAATGTTTTAAGAATAATTTCTAGGAGATGTATCTCAAAATGAAACTACTTAGGAGAAATATCAGAGAAAATTCATTATATTTCTCTTATATCGCTAAGTGTGCTCAATATATATCATGATATACATTCATTCAGAACTATGCTAGTGGTTTCATACTATCTAATAATAACAGAAATTAGTAAATACTCCATATTTTCTACAAGTGGGTGATTCAGAGTTCGGTAAATTTTGTAGCTTTTTATTACATTTAGTATAAAGCTCTCTTACAACATATAACGTTAGCGTTTTATAACACATTTATTAACTTTTTTTGTATCACGGAACTTCTGCTTATATCATAGTATTTTTCTAGTTTCATTTTCCATAAAAATGTGCTACAGAGATTTTGTTATTTACAGTGGTAAGTTAAGCATTTACAATACTCGTATTGTTTAATAAATTTCAATTATAAATTTATTTACTATTTCCAGTTTAAAACCCTTAAATAATCAATAACATCGAAACTTGTAATTAAATATGACACATGTTTAAAATCATACTTCCATATACATTATACGAGTAAAATCCTCAAAATTTAGAATTCTCATTGAGAGTGAAATTAATTTTTACGACTGAGTATAAAAAGTTTCTTATAACATATTGTTTTGAAAATTATTTCAAACACAAACGTAAAATAAGCAAATTTATGACCCGAATTGTTTATTTGAACACGTTTAATATGAAAACAAATTTGATTAGATTTAGTAATCAGATTATTATATTGTTAATATTCAAAGTACAGGAAACTATTTAAATGTTGTTGTTGATTTATCCTCTATAAAGATCTGACATTTGTCAGATCAACTCCAATAAATTGTTGACAGTCAGAAAGTCGATGGCTAACAAGATATCTGAGGATAAACCCTCCCGGGAAAGTCCGACACAATCTAGAATATGTTTCGGTGAGGCTGGATGGTCACAACATTTTTTACAAGTGGGATTGTTTTTTGTACCACCTTCAAACGATAAACATTTTAGGTGTCCACTTGAGAATCTGGCCAAGGCAGTTTGAGATTTTGGATCACATTTTATTTCAAGAAAAATTTGTGTTGGTGGAGTTTGCCAGATAGAATGTAGTCTAGGTTTTTCATTAGTGTAAAGTTTCTGGTATGTAAGAGATGAACCAGTGGGCGTATCTTCCTCACTGCCTTCTTTGGACAGTTGATCTGTGGTCTCATTGCCACGAATATTTACATGAAATGGAATCCATTGGAGATTTACATCATGATCTTGGGACATCATTTTCAATTTCAGCAGAATAGATAATCTTGTTTCCTTATTTGTAGAGGACCACTCACTGAGATATTGAAAAGCACTGAGGATGTATTTGATAATAATACTTATATGTATTTTATAAATAATACACTATAGCATAAGAAATCAAAACAAGTAAAATAAGCCATTAATATGTAGAAAACAAACTGCGTCTGAATTTTAAAATACCTAACAACTATATTGTTAATGAAAAATTCAAAAATTTGTATTCGTTTTAACTGAATTTTACAATTGGAAATATCACGATTTTCACTTGGTGAGTACATATGCACTGAAAAACATGAAGAATTGTCTACCTTAGGGAGGTTTTATTTATTTCAGTTGTATTGTTATAAAAGCTGTCTTTTCCTACTGTCAGTTTAATTAGTTGTCTCTTTAAGCAAAAATACTAAGTTATTTCTTATTGAGAAAATGCATATATTTCTTATTAAAATAATTTTTAATATCTACTCTGTGAAAATCATACATAAAGGTTAAATATGAATAAATGGAATACTGTTAAAATTCTGAAATATTAACGATTATGACGTGTTATAATTATGGCTGTCAAAAATTCTCATAATGAGTTTTTTACCTGTATTATAATTAAACATAAATATAACAAGCTTTTGAATGTTAGTGTGATAATTAATGCATAAATGTCTGCAAAGTATTTCTAAATCTCTAATATCCGGAAAAAACAATTTATGTCCATATGTAATCAAAGAATTCTGTTTTGTAAAATTTAGAAATAAAATGTTTTTAAAATTGGATTAATAATTTCTTTTCTTTAATGTTTTAATTAAGGAATAAATGAGTAACCACCTTTGGTTATTTATAATTCCAGTTTCAGTTCAATGTATCGTAAAAAGACGGCAACCAAGTTAGCACTAATGCCTTTTATATTTAGCAGTTTTTTGGTTAGATTGGCACTTTGTTGTATTTGTTATGGTTCGTAATCCACTTCAGAAACAAATCTTGATAAAATTTATTTAAAGTGTAAAAATTAATTTAATTATCTATTTGCAGCAATAATAGTAATTGTGAAAGTTCTCCAATTATCGAGAACTAAAAACTTAAGAAAACTATGTAGTTGTCATATTGTCACCTTGCCCTTTAAATTTTGCTATAATTTGCTCATACTATGGTCACTATTGATTGATGTTTTGAATATTGCCATAAAATTTAACTGTGGTTGTAATTAAATTTAAAACAGTTTCTGTAAGACCATAAATTGATTAATAATTGCTTTCAAAAATGCTCATCTGATTTACGGAGAAATTTCTTAACGCGTTTGTTTTTCAATCAATTAAAATTTTGTTAATCCAAATTTATTCAATGCTCATCTCATTCTATCTCATATTAAGCCAACTGTTGACACCTATAAAAAGTTGAATTGTTTTACTGATGTGCAAAGATCTAGATATATAGGTATTATATATACATTATTTATTATTCATAATACCAAGAGAGAAAGAGAGAAATAAAAAATTTTATTGTATAATAATTTGATGTAAAAAAATACTTGAGTACAATTTATAAATTCTATTCATATTACATAAAACAAAATTTAATAACAATAATGCAAATATAAGCAATGCAGTAATAATATAAATTTAGATCAATAAATATATAATTCATGTTTTGTTTCACACTTCACACTAAACAAGGCTTGCGTCTGAAGACAAGCAGTAGAGTTCTATCGAATTATTGAAATATAAAAAATATATTGTCAAATATATTTACTATTTTTCTTCTCTTCTAATGTATCTTCTTATATAGCAGGAAATTAATATTTTTATGTTATTAGTATATTTAAAAATAGAAATCAAATTTTTATTTTGTTGTATTTTAAAGCTGAAGGGCATTTTAAGTAATTAAGTTTAAATTTAATAGGAAATTTTTCAATTCCAGTAAAGAATTAAAAACTAATGATAGAACTTTGTTGTCTTGTTTGAGCTAAAGGCAAGCAATAATGGGTTACGCTGTTCCACTTTTCCAACTGAACAGTAATTTGGCATGGAGTCCGATTTCCTCAGTACTCACATGCCATAGATTCCCCATTACAGGGTAGGCAGCTCTTCACAACCTATTCATACAAGGAAAAGGCAAAGACAGAAGAGAGAGAGAGAAAGTACAATCCATGTCCGGCACTGGTTATCGAAACCAGGACCAACCAATTCCCAGTCAGGAGAAAAAGTGGGCGGATTGAGCTTTGTAGTATGGTATTATAACGTTTTTTTATACTAAATTTGAACTAAACACAATTTGTTTCTCTCTCAGTCATAAAAAATAAATATAGCAAATATGAAATATTTCACAAGTTTGTTTCTAATTTGTAAAAAATGCCGGGTGCTATTTTAATTTGTCACGGTGCTACATGAAAATAAAACATTCATTAAACACTATTTGCCATAAGATTTAACTTTCTGAATAAAAAAAAACCTATATAAAAAGTACAATTTATAATCAATGGAAAGAAGCAATTATAAATATTCTATTGCTTCCGCAATACGTTGTTAACAATTTGATAAATTAAAAATAATTATTTGCCGTTATTTTGATAATTTAAATTTCGCCAAGATATATATATGAGAATTTACACACCATAAGAAGTAATTTTCTAAATAAGTACTTAAAACAAATTTTGAAAATTAAAATTAGCAAACATTTCAAGAAATAATATTAAATTCTCAAAATGTAATTGAATTGCATAATACCATAAAATGGATAAATTAATAAAAGTAATTTATTTCTTATAATTGAATGGAAATGATCCTGCATATAGAAAAATGGGTATGAAAAATACATAAATTCTTTGTCAACAAAGAAAATAAATTACTAAAAACATATAAAAAATATTCATTAACTAATCAATTTAAAAAGAAAATTCACATTCAACATTATGCAAAACAATAGATGAATTAGTAATTTATCTCAATCCCTCATTTCCAATAAATTTATGATTGATATATTTGTTTTTAAATAAAGTTACTGATGGAACGTATAAATATGTTGTATATTTTAAAGGTATATAATAGGGAATTAGCACCAGGACAATATGTGAATAAACTTAAAGAACAATATATTTTTTTCATTTATAGTTTTGATTATTATTTGATCTAAAGTTTTGATTAGTTCAAAAAATATGGATAATCTGAAATATAGATACATATAATTCATATAAAATGATGATGAAAATATAGATAATCTATTATTGTAAATATAATATTATTTCTATAAATTCGGCTGCATTCCTGATAAAATTTAATAAAAGTATATTAAAAAAAAGAAAGAATGAAAAATCAAATTACAATTTCGAAATTTAAGTTTCGTAAGTTGTTTCTATACTTCACGGTTAGAAAAGATTATTTTTAACTGTATTTTCTCTCTAGAAATGAGGAAATAGTTAGTTTAAAACTAAATTTAACCCGTGAGTTAAGACTGAAGTGACACACTGGGAGGTTTGCCAATGCTAAACACTAACCCAAGAACTTAATTTACCTGAAATCCTAGAAAGAAATACACAGACTTGCCAACAAAACATTAATTTCTTATCTTTAAAGATGTGGCTGTCAGGAATAACAGTTTTAGACGTTGCATAAAACTGTAATTATATGCATATATTTTGTCTGTCATTACACATAATTCATTCTTATATGCAAGTAAAACTCACGTGATTAAAAACAGGCTACTTTGGCCAAATTTACTCTGGGCCAAAGCTGAAATGACAAGAGACAAGATATTAGAAAATAATCCTTAAAAAAAACTCATGTAACATAAGTTTGAAATTTAATTGTAGCACTTATAAATACGTACACTATTATTAGTTAAAGTGGATTTCGCGATTTTTACATGATTACTAATCATCTAAATCATTAATTACTAATCTTCATTAATCAATCTAAATTCTTTATCCTAGATTAACATAATGAAACTAAAGAAAGCTATTTAACATCAAATAAAAGCTACGATATAATATTTTTTACATTATATTAAAATTTTGCCTATATATAGGTTAGGTATTGTAAATATATTATTGTATACAACCAAATTTCTGAAGTTGGTAGCTTTAGATCCATTATCCGCTTTCTAAACTGGTAACTTTCAATTTTTATTTATACTTTCCTGCTGTGTATGTCTATCAAGACATAGTTCTATAACACTCCACACATTTCAACAGCTAGTTCGAATATAACAGTAATTAGTATCCTGAATTTAATTTGTTCATTTCTAAGTTGCATCCCCATATCAAGTTTCAAACATTCGTCAACAACTATACTAAATTTGGATGTATAGGATACACCGAAATAAAAACTCTAAATTAATTTATCAGTTTATTTAAATAGTGTGCAAACATGTAAAATAATTTAATCCATCATTATATTATTAAAATATATTAATAATTTTGTAGACGAATTTTCCACAGATTAAATGCCTTAAGCCATTCATTTCTTGGAATAGAAGAAAAAAAAACAATTATAGCCACATCAATCTCTTATTCTGAATGAAAACGATGTCCTCGTAAGTTATTTTTTTTTTAGATTAAAGAATAACCAAAAGTCGTACATAGTTAGATCAGGTGAATACGGCGGATGTTCGATCACTTTAATTTGTTTTTGTTTAAGAAACTCAACTGTTAGTCCGGCTGTATGTGGAGATGCATTGTCATTGTGAAGAATTAGTTCCTTAACATTCAGTTCTTGTAGAATTTCTGGAAGACATTTAGTACTATACCAGTTTGCTGTTACTGTCTTCTGTAGTTCCAACTTTATGGCTTTGACCAATCCCGTACTTCTGAAGAAAACGGCATACATCACTTTTTCCAGTGCGCGTTGTTTTTTAACCATTGTCAGCGAGGGATCATCTCAAAGACCCATACTTTGCTTTCTTGACGTGTTGGAACGTCAGAAAACGGTAAGTACGTTTCATTACCTGTTACAATTTTATAAATGATGCGGTGGCTACCATCATTTAGCAGTTTAAGAGTTTCTTTACTGATTCTGACACGCTCCTCTTTTTTGGTTCTCCGTTAGATTATGGGAAACCCAACGGCAAACTACTTTTTTCATATGTAATTCTTCATGAATGATTTTGTGTATGGCTGCGGACCCAATGTTAGGTTCCTTTTGTATCATTTGATAGGTACAGCAATTATCATCCATTAACATTTTTCGTATGGCAGACACATTATCCGAGATTACTGCTGGCGGCGGCCTTACTCTGTGTTCTTCATCCTGAAGAAAATTGAGACCTCTTCTAAATTCTCTAAACCATCTGAATACAGTAGCACGAGCTGGAGATTCATCACCAAATGCTAACCGTTGAACGCATTCTTATTGTTTTAATCCTGCTTGAAAATCGTAGAAAATCATGGCGTGAAAATGTTCTCGCGTCAACTCCATTTTCTCTCCTGTTTAAAATTTATTCTACGCTAAGCAATTTGAAGTAAGTCAGTAAAAAATTGTCTTTTGTGTTAAAATACTTTGTATTTTAAAATTAAACCGTTATTTTTATTTTGTAAATTCTCATCTGCACGTATCTCAAAAATTTCAGAGTAGCCCTCGTATATATGTAATTCAATATATTATATTATTATTTATTATTTTGTTGAGATCCAAATATTTTAAAACTTGGCACAACATGTAAATCACGATTTATAAAGATAAAAACTTGCTTTTTTCTGAAAGCAAATATTTGTCATTTATATCCATAATGAAGTACAAGCGTAACAGGAACTTTATTGCAATAATCCTTATCGACTATTATTAAAATCTACATTTATAAACTGGCTATATTCCTAAAAAAAACCTACATATATAAAACAAATCATCTTTTATAAAATTAAATTTCTGTGATATATTCGTTTAGTTAGCCTTGAAAATTATTGTACTAAATATGTCAAATTTAGAAATTATGATAATTACAAAGAAACAACATTTTAAGGCTTTATCAGGAAGTAGTAAATTTGACCATGAGATAATACTATACCTTATGTAAACGTTTGAAGTGAAAACTAGTTTTAAGTAAATCAACTTATTCTTTTCAATTTGCAGATCGGTTGCCACATTATTTTAGATGTATAAACCATCTGTCACGTTTTCTTACATTCCTTTTTTAACATCTTTCAACCAAAATGAAAACCTTTATTTCAAAATATACAAATGCATGGCAAAGAAGTAATTTAAAAAGTAAAATATATTTCGTTATAGTGAAATTAATACAAAAATGAAACAGCTGTAGTACCAATCCTTTTAACCTACATTTCCCTGTATATTATTCAAGCCGTATAGATTCACTTTTAAGCATTCGTTACAAAAACAAAGGTTTTGCAAGTGGCCAAAAAGGTCAGCTTTGACCCATCAATAATTCATAATATTTTCAAATAACTAGTTCAAACTAAATTCTTAAGAAAATGTTTAAGGACATGAATTGAATTATGCATCACTATTTCTAATGTTCATTGACCTAATTCGCTTTTATACAGTTAAACGCAATGAATGTTTATGATATTTTATTCTGAATAGAATCATGATATCTATCTTTTCTAATGTTTGTTGCCTGATTCACGTAATTTACATTGCGACAAAAATGTTTATTCAATTTTAGTCTATCAATGGAGTTGTAATTAAGAAATTTGTATGAATACAGTGTTTTGTTTTGCAAATTATTTAAATTTACTTTAATAAAAAGATAAATATCCTCTAATAATTCTCATTAAATAAGAATTTTGCTGAGCAATACCATTTTATTATTTTAAACTATATATGTTCCCATTAAATTATTGCTATACAAAGGAAAACTAAATTTTTTAAGTTTCTAAACAAATTATAAATCTTGCCTTATTGCAACTAAACTTCCTTTTTAAAAGCACATAAATATTTCTTAATTATACTTGAAATGACTCCAGTTATACTGGATATGTTAAAAGTAATTGTAGTTTAGCAAAGATTATTAATATAAAATAATATAATTATCCAAAAAAAACTCTATTTTAGTATACCCTTTCAAAAAGTGTTTTCTTGGATTCCAACATTTTTCTAGATTTTGCAGTTGAAAGAATGTTTTATTATTATTAATTATCGGTTAGATGTAACGTATTTCTTATTAATTTTCCTTCATTTACAACCATTAGATATGTGAAAGATTACAATCAAACTTCTTAACCAAAATAAATTAAGGTGAAATTGAAAATGTAATATACAAAATGCAAAACAAAGTTATCATATTGCAAAAGTAATTATTTTGCAATCATCTATAGCTTAATATTTTTAAGATATTATTGCAATTAACTTTATAATGTATACTAATTTTAACTTAATTCAAAAACTAAAATCAGAAGACTAACATTATGAAATAAAAACGTTTGAAGGATTCTTATCAAATATCCAATAACGCAGGAATTAAAATTTTATCAGACGCAAAAGAATTTATGTAATTATTTTTTGTCAATAGAACATTATATAATTCTTGTTCATAAAAAGTTATATAATTCCTTCCAAAGAATATTATGCAGTTCGTATCAGTGAGAAATAAAAATGTCACAACCATGGAGAATAATTGATCTTTAGGAAATCAGAAACGAAGTATATTTTTGAAAAGAATATGAATTCATCTCAGTTATTAAATTGTTTGAAGAATGTTTTGCATTCAATTTATAGATCTTTCTTTAACTTAGAGTCTTTCAGATTTCAACGTGTTTCAATATACACGATTTTAAGTTCACATAGATAAGTTCTTTCAATAATTTTTTTTAGCTTTTCCTTATTGAAAACAACCATTAAAAATAATACATTTTAGCCTGAAAATAATCTAAGGTGGTATTAATTACTTTATGGATAACCGTCACGATTTATTTATACTAGAAAATATTTCTATATTAAAAATGGAGAGAATAATTCTTCAATTTTTTCTTTTGGAAGGCAAATAAAAATAGTTGGAGAACTAAAATCTTCAATTTAGATAATTCAAGAATCCATAATAATCATAATAATTATTTAAATAAATTTTAAAGTATTTCATTTTTCATAACTTAATTAGAGTTATAAATGCTTTTACGCGTTTTAAATCTAAATCAAGATGCTGTAGAATTGATTTTAATTTAATAGCCTATTTGTTTTATTATGTAATGTTGCTAAAAAATATTTTTGGTTTTATCACCATAAAACCATGTCTAATTAGTACCAAATGATAAAATCTAACAATTTCAATGATTAATAGATTGCAAACAAAACAATTTGCGTAAAAATAATGTATCTGGGATAATAATTATTTTACTTTGTGATCAGTAAAACAAATTAAATTTGAGATAAAGTTAATTCTCTCAATAAATTTTGTTATTTTTATTTTATCTCGATAAAATTCCTAATTTGCAAAACAAAACAAGAAATAGCAATTATTAATTTACAAATGTATTTAGATTATTATAAGGAAAGTATGTAAAATTAAAATTATTTTTTAATTGTACATATCAATAATGGACATTATGCTACCACTAATTCTTTTACTTTTCTTAATTTATTTTGAGTTTCTAATGTTTTGAAAAAAGCTACACTAATATAGATACACGAATAAACGAATGATTAATGTACGAAATTTAGTACACCCTCCTTTTTAAAAATCGATTAACAATATCACAACATGAAAATTTGAATCAAAACATGTTTTTTTACCATTACTTTATAAACTCTTGTTTAAAAGAAGTTTAAGTATTTGCAATTGCTTAACTTCTAGCTAAATATATAAACGTTCTATAAAGTACATAACTTTAAATATAATAAATCTAACTACCCATTAGGAACATTCTAAATTATGAAATAATACCATTTGACATTCTTCTTCGTGACGGAAAATTTTTCACCGCTTACCATACATCTTTAAAACCAGAATAAATCCAGAATGAAATCTTATTAGAGTTATATTCAAAAATTGTAAACAATAATTATATTCTTCACTTTGTAACATATGCTATGAATAGTTTCAAAAAAACTTATCAAAGATACCGAAATCGGGATATGTAAGAGATTTTTGCTCTTCGTTTTTATTTACAATAATTTTAGCTGGTTACTCTACGATTATTTTTTGTAAGTGACTACTAATATTATCAAGACCTACAGTTTAAAATGAATCACTAACCACTTTAAACAACCACTCCCAATGAAGGGAAACAAACCTATGAGTTATTAGACTGTAAACTAGATTGTAATGATTCAGCTGAAAAATCGAATATTTACATTGAGACAAACATTCTAATGTCCTAACTCTTAGATTTTATTTGAATTGTCTTGTAATCATTTTTATCTTTAATTGCATTAAAATTTTCACAGATCTCATAATATTAATTAAATTTCTGATATTATAACTTTGTTATCAAACTTTATGAATTGAAATTGTTTATAAATTTAATTACATCCATAGATTCATGATATCATAACCATAGATTCATGATATCGTTACATCTATAGATTCATGATATCATAACCATAGATTCATGATATCTTTACATTCATAGATTCATGATATCATAACTTTATGACATCATTTATGATACCATATTGGCAAAAACATTAACACTGAAAATTAACTGAAATGTTAACATTAAACAAAATTATCTTTATTTATTTATAGTCTAGAATTAAGAACATAATTACACTGTAATTGTCTAAACTCTCACTTTGTTGATATTCTTTTAGAGACAAAAGAAATATTTTTAAACATTTATACATTATATGGAGTAGATTTATAAATAAATGTACTTAAAAGCTCTAATTTGCTTTAATTATCAAAGTATATTTGATTTATATACGTTGGATTAAGTTAATGGATATTTTTCTAATTGTGATTAAATAGAAGCTTATGTTCTAATTCTATATTAGTTTAAAGTTTTCTCTGTGTTTTGTTCTCAAAATTATAAAATATTTTTAAAGAAATATTTTAAGGTTT
Source organism: Latrodectus elegans (assembly GCA_030067965.1). Lineage (NCBI taxonomy): Eukaryota > Metazoa > Arthropoda > Arachnida > Araneae > Theridiidae > Latrodectus > Latrodectus elegans. The sequence goes on along the minus strand of CM057811.1, from coordinate 47,597,509 downwards.
TTCATTTATAGAAACAATTGAGAAAAAGTTTGAAATGTGAAAATGGCTCTGTTCTGCTAAAGAAATAAGCTTGTATGTTAGTTCAAAATTTGCTTTTACGGTTTTAACTTTCTGATGTCCTTATTATTTCCTTAAAATTATTTCTGAAGTGAAGAGCCTTATAGTATGTGATCAAGACATTTTTTATTGTAAAAATTCTTTTCTATTTTAACTAATTCTGGAAATTAAAATTTAAACGCAAATTTGTCTCCACCTGTTGAACAATGACCTAGTCTCCACACCACACGAAAGAGATTAAAATGTAATTAGCGCGTCAGTAATTTAATGACTTGAATATCTTAACGGAGATAGGTCCCTAAAAAAATGAGAATTCAAGCCGCTACTACAACGCCAAGAATAGAACCGTGTAAATTCTTTCATGATAACAGAAGTGATAATTTACCTTCAAAAGTGCCTGAAACAGAAGCTTTACACGTCATTTTCAGTCCTGTCACTAATTTAGAACATCGAATATTTTTAATGACAAAGACGGCATTTTTACAAACTCATTAGGCTTACCAGGAAAATAGAATGAAGACTGTTTGGACACATTTTACTTAAAAACTGCTTTCGAATTACAACGAAATTGGTATGAAAATGCCAAGTTTTATTTAATTATAAAAAAATATATTCTGGTTCTTTCTAAGAAGCAGTTTATTTTTAACGCAAAAGGGCGGCAAAGTAAGAAGCCGGTTTAATAAGTGGCCGTAACCTTGCACTCAACAATCTTGCCAAGGCGCTTGCCCCAGGAATCGCAAATAGCAGCACTTCCCTCTTGACATTGATTGTTAGAAGTGAGTCCCCTCACCCACTGAAATCATTTGGCTGGAGTGGGAAAGGAAAGAAAAAATATAGGAAATCACCCGCGAATTGAAAAATTGTAGTTTACACGCCCCCGTTTCATCATGAACAGCCAAGTCTGCATGTCGAATTCTGTTTTTGCAAGGATGCTTTAAGCGATATAAATAGAGCAATCGTGACTTTCCAAACTGAGTAAGCGTTAATCGGGAAACATGGTGTCAGTTTGCGGTAATAGATTGATTTGTCATGAGCTAGGTAAAATAAAAGATGACTCAGTTATGCAACAGCAAATAGCATTGGGTAATAATTCCCAGAAAAATTTGCACTTTTGACAAGAGATGAATATATTATACAAAAGAATTCATCCTATTCAAAAAATAAGTTTATAATTTTTTTTAATTTACATTGAAGAAATATGATTTGTGTATGAATAAATATTTTTCCTCCTAATTATTTTAAATAAGTACATTAAACCAAAATATTATAATGTATCTAAATATAAAATATATCTAAATAATAGTCCCTGTATTAAAAATATTTACATTTAATTTAAGCATGTTTTAGCATTTGAATTTTTATCTTCTTAATTTCACCTCAAGGAAATTTTTATATTTGCCGAGTTTATAAATTGTAGTAAGAAATAATAAATGTTTTAAGAATTGTTTCACTATAATGTTTAAATTAACATAATATATCATGCACAACAGTTATCGTTAAAAATAGTGATTTTAGCTCATGCAAAGAAAGAAGAGAGGGTAATGTAAATAAATACTTGTATACACCAGTTTTATCGCCAAGCTGACATACGCAGATTTATATGTAGATTAATAAATACAAAATGCTTTTTAATTATTACATAAATCTCAAATATTTATTATTGACATTTGCGCATTGTTTATATTTTAAGTAACTCCAAATGTGTTACAGTATTATGCAGTGACATTATACGAAAATTAATAGAGATTAAATTTTCCAGAGAAAAGCATCACCTCATCATAGAAATCATATAAGATAAAAACTTTAAAAATTTAAAATCTGCAAGAAATACTACATCAGTGTAAAACATTAAAAATAACAGGTTAAATTGGGATTATACTTTGAATTTAATATCACAAAAATGTAATGTAGAAGTATATGATATTCATCTAAAAAAAACACATAGAATGAAAACATAACTCAAAATAAATTATTCACGAATAACGTCAGAAACATCTTATACATTTATGAATGTAATTACACTTACCTCTAAAAGAAATCGATACGCATAATACTCATTGAGTTGTTAGAAATAATATCGCAGTATGGTAACAAATAATTATAATGAACTCTACATTAAGTAAAGCATTCGAATTTTTGTTTTTACTATTTAAATTAAAGCTACAAAAATATCCCGAATTAGATTAGCACTAAAGTAATCAAATCTATCAATACATCATACGCATTTTCTGCATAAGTCCTTTACCTTTTTAAAAAAAGTAAAACTTTAGCATTATTGAATCCTAAAATCATTGACGTTAGTTTCACACACTACCTACAAATTTTACAAATCTATATAATACTTAGATTATATAAGAACGAAAACCCCTATCGATAGAAAAGCTACTATGCAAAGAATTTGACGTAATATACACATTCTGTACATATATATATATATATATATATATATATATATATATATATATATATATATATATATATATATATATATATATATATATATATATATATATATATATATATATATATATGTATATATAACAAATTAAAAAGCAACGAAAGTAAAGGGTAAAACCAATGAACTTTCTTATTCCAAACTCCAATGAAGTTCAAACAGTTTTATTGAAAGGAATAAAATTACATGAGGAAAAAATAATATCAACAGAAATCAGTTAAATGTTGTAAAATAATTAAAAATGTATTGATAAGTTTGAAATAAAATTTAAAGTTGCATGACAGAAATGAAATATATAACATTAATTTTCACAAAACTGTAACACAGATCAAATAACAATACTGGTAAATGTTCCAGGTTACATAACAATAAAATTGAAATATGGGGATTACATGAAAAGAATTATGCAGCTAAAATGGGGGAGTAGATTATTACAATAAAATAATTCCATAAAGAAATTATGCATAGAACTATATCTAATGTAAAAAAATGAAAAGACATAAGTAGTAGATCATGAAAATGTTAACTCGCAATGCACATAAAAATTTAATAAGAAAAGAAAATAAACTGTCATAAATGATACACTTGGAAAAACGTTTTTCATACAATGAAAATCCAAAAAAATTCTGATACAAAAACATTTTCTGAAGTGTTTAAGTTAAAAAAGCAGAAAGCAATTCATCTCAGCTGAAAAGAGGGAAAAATTCCTCTTTTCTCCAGCTGAAAAGAGGAATTTTTCCCTCTTTTCATGTCTGAAATTTCCTACAGCCGACGCAGTTTCATTCTGAGGGCTCTGAATCAGGCCTCTTAAAGGGAACTAAAGGTAGGGAAGTAAAAATATATTCTTTAAAGGTTATTGTGTTCATTGGAGTGGGGAATATTCATTCTTCGAATCCACTCAACTGCTGTAATCCGAGTAAACACATATTTGGATAATCCTCCCCTTGTAAATTCATAAAGAGATTGTGAGTGGACTACTTTCTTAGAAGCTTTTGTGAAAAAATGAATAAAAATATGCCCCTTCTACCAGATGTTTGATCAATAGAAGAATTTTATGGCTTCATTTATTAGCGCTTTTTTGTACATTTTAAAAGTATTTTAGGTAAATATGGATTAAATGTATATTTACTCCTTTGAACATTTTACGCTATTAATATGCCACGTTAATTTACGGTTTAATTGTCGAAAAACCTTTTACTGCTTCGTTCTGTACAATACATGAGTCATCATATGGGTTTGTGCACTTCTAAATATGAACCTAATATTCATAATATATATAGATATTAATACATTTAGAGGAATATTTTAAGTTACTAAAATTTTTCCCTCAAAAATTAAACTTTAAGAATTATTTAACGTATGTGCTTTAGCGGATGTTCAGCAAAATATTTTTTTATTTTAATTGTCATTTATGAAATCCTTTTATTTTTTAAAAATAAGCAAAATACTTATTTTTAACATCAAAAATTATTGGGTCACTATTAGATTAAAATTAACTAATTATGTATGTTTTTTGCGAAGATATTATTTAAGATCTAAAAAAATATGAAACATTTCTAAAGATCGGAAATATGTTATTTAAAATGAACTTTACTTCCAAGTTATATTTATATACTTCCTTATATACTAGTTGCCAATGCTTAGATTTTTCAAGGTTTAAAAAAAATATATTGAGAAACAGTGATTATAGTTACAGTAAAAGTCTCAAATCAAAATAATATATTAAATCAACGCAATTCCCATAATCCTTTATAAATATTTTAATCATAATAATTTTAGTATTTTTATAGAGAAAAACTTGTTACACTATATAAAAAAACGCAATATATATGAATACAAATGTTAAAACACAAAGGGTTACGAATGCGTTTTATGTGCTACATGACTGATTTAATTTAAAGTGCAATTTATTCAACTTTTTATATAATGAGTCAGAAATCTTCAAATATTCCTTGTATTTTATTCTCTGCATTAATTTTAAGCCATTATCAATACTGAACATTTTCAGAAAACATAATTCAGTGAAACAACATGGGAAGATTAAAATTTATGAGCAAACAATAATTTTAATTTTGTATTTTACATGCAGGTAATCAACACATACATTTAAAAAATGATTTTTTTATCATATTTTATTACTTATCCCGTGTTAAGCAATCAATTCTTCCTAGTATAATAATAATTATAAACACAAATCATCGAATTAATTCTGTTACAAATATAGTTAGGCGTATATGATTCAATATTTTTGCTTTGTTCATGTCCCTTTACTAGAAATTCCTGAAACATTTTGTGCTGTAAGATATCAATAAATTTAAAAAATAACGGATCATATTTCTTCAAATCCACCCACACCTTTTATCGTGCATCTGAAATGAATTATAATTAAAATAATTCTCATTTGAATGATGTTTCATATATATGGTCTTCAAGGCAATACCTTCTATTTTGATACCTAACTCTTGGTAAAAAATAAATAAAAATATATTTTATTTATGCGTTATCAATAAAATCATGAAGATAATTATCCTAAATCTATAGTAGTGGATAGAATCTCACAATTCAATCTGTAATTTTGGTTAATGACAAATATACTATATTGCAAATTATTTATATATTATTCATACGTAATTTGTATTTATGTTTAAATTTTAATACGGATAAGAAAAAATAATTTGTAATAAATCCGTTATACATTCCTACATGAAAAGCAAACACACATACAGCAAAATTAATTGCATTTCTTACTGTTTAATTACATTTATTTATATAAATTCTTACTAATATTTCTTACTGTTTAATTTGCATTATAAAAATGTATATCCAAAGAAATAATCGAACAGAATCACACAAACCAGAGTCCAAAATTATTAATTCCTCAATGATGAACATTTTTAACACTTATTATAATACTTTGAATTTTTAATTTGTTAATATTACATGAATGTTTAAATTAATAAATCAATTAACCCTTTATGAGTTTTATTAAATTTAAAAAAATTAAAACATGTAACTGTATATATTCAATGCAAATTTCTCTTATAATTCAATGATATTAATACCACCATATATGTATCAAAATACAATAATATTAAAATCATAAAAAATTAAATAATATCACCATAAACAAATATAAAAAACGCTAATTTTAAAATCCAATATATATCATTTTTTTATTTTAAGCACAACTTCTTGTTTTTATAAAATTAATGGATTTATCCAATGAAATATTCATACAATGCGGAAGAAAAGTAAAACGTCACTAAGTATTTTTCAAATAAACTTTGAAATTTTACAAAATAATTTTACTACAACATTCTTTTAAAAACTTATTTTAAAAGTTATATCTCTAGCATAAAATAAAAAAAACTACTTCCTTATTACAATTTAAAATTAATTGCAACTACATCATACTGTGAGAAAAATGTAAAAGGACACTTCTAAAATATTGAAAATAAAAGTCTTGTTAAAAAGGAATTTTTCTGCTATAAGTTTTAATTACTTCAAAGAGTCTGTTTGCCATTGAATGGTATGAGTCTTGAATTCTGTGTAGTACGACAAAAATTGTCCTAAATACAATTTAAAAATTCTCGAATTTCAATCAAAGATTCATATTGCTTGCCTCTGGCATACACACGCCGAAGAGTTACTGACCATATATTTTTAACAATATTGAGGTTTGTACTTTTAGCAAGCTACGGTAAAACCCAAACATTAAATTTGTTTCAAACCAATTTTTAACTGCATTGGCAGTGTGAATTGATGCTCCATATTGCTGAAATATCTAATTTCTTCGACTTGCTCATCGACATATGGAAAAAGCTCTGAATTTTAAATTTGAATGTAATCTAAATGCTGCCGCCTTTCACCCAAAAACACTAGATTAGTCTTTCCACCGTACCCAACAGCTATCCAAACCATTAACTGTCTTCCCCTGTCTGTCAGGTAGAATAAATTTCTTTTTGTGTACCTAAACAAGGCAAACAATACTGATAACCATCTGAATCATCTAAATTCATCTAAATAGTATTTTTTCTCCATCAGAAAAAATTACTGAAGTCCATTCGTATTTCTGAGTCATGTGCTCTTTGGCACACGATAACCGATGCTTAATGTGTCCTTCGTTCCATTTAAGATGGTGCTTTCTTTTCTTAAATATAAACGTATCCGATCTTTTTATGTAGTTGTAAAGTGTTCTTCCGGTTACATGTGTGACTCCTGATGGGGTTTTTTGAGCTTTTCCAATGCTTCTACACGTTTTTTTAAGTTTTTTAAGGATTTTTCTTTGGTCACGTAGTATCAATTTTTAATGTCTACCAGTATTTGCTTTCCTCTGACTTTTTAAATTTTTCAAGAAGTTAGAAACAACGTTTGGACTGATGAGAAGGTGCTTTGCAATTTCTCTTACAATTTGCCCTCATCTTTCCATGGCAAAAAAGGCCAAAAAGGCCAAATTCAATTAAACGTTTCCTCCTAGTCTCTTAACTGTATAAAAATTGAGAATATTTTAAGCAAAAGTATCTTTTGAAAGAAAGACAGTTTTAAAGAACGATTTTTTCAACATATTAAATTGCTATTAACCTCAAAATAATAACACATTTTTGCAGGTGTCCTTCTACTTTTTTCACAGACCAAAAATCCTTAAGTAATATAATATCTTCCTAAGGGTAAATAAAATTTATTCTCTGAAAATAAAATAAAAATTTCCATTATCTGCGTTAAAATATAAAGCATAATTTTATAAGATGTGAGTGTTCTTCTACTTTGTTCCAGCAATGAATTTACTGTACCTTAATTATAAAATAATTTTGTCATATTTTTTATGTACTACTCAATAAAAATAAGTTGCATTAGTGCTATCAACTCTGAGATTTTTGATTAGATTCAAAAAGATTAATTGATTTTGTTCTCTACTCACCCAAGAAGAGCCTGACTAAGTTAGGGTATACGGGGCAGTTGTCCCAGGACCCTATATTTGATAGATTCCTCAAAAATTTATTTTACATTTCCTTTTTTTAAACAAAATATCAGTACTGTATAAAATCCGTCAGTTTTAAGTTAGCGTCTTCATTAATCTATCCTATGAACACAAAACACATACATTTTATAAATCCAGGCATTTTCAAGAACGAAATTCAATTAAAATTTTCTCACTTACGGTGGACAAATTTGGCCACTTAAAAGCTTGTAGTTTTAATTATCGCAAAATGTTATGTTTTCAAAATTACAGGTCTCTGATTAACTCTATTGAGCCAATGTAATTGCAATAATATAGCTAAGCAATGTTACCAAAGACATTGAATTTTCACAACTAGATGACAAAGTTAATAATTAAATTTGTGTATTTCGGAAACTTGTAAGAGCTTCACATACTTCAGCAATATTACTGTTAACTAGGTCATTCTAATTGTAACTTTGAAAAATTTAGTTGCACTTTCAGAAAATCATTGAAATGGACAGAACGATATTTTGCCTGGTGACTGGAGTGGGGAGGCTTCGTAGCTATTATTTTCTGGACAATTTTCTAGTTGCATACCTATAATGATATAAAAAAATTGTAATACCGGCATAGAGTTGTATACCGGCATTAAGTAGTGTAGCAGAGGGCCCTCCAATGTAGTTTTTGCCCTGGATCCCAATTAGACTAAATCTTGCCCTGCACCCAGGAAGATGAATTTATTTTTAAAAAATACCATTTGAACAATTTGAAGAGATCAATTTCTGAATCTAAACTTAACCAGTAGAGCTCCATTTTTTGTTCTAATGAGAATCTCATCGTCTTTAATCCATGATTCTATGTATAGGTGTTTCATGTGAGTCAAAAATGAGCCCTTAATAACCAACATGAATGAAAAACTCTGAACACTTTCTGAGAAAATATTAACAAAACCATATGAAGTTTAATACTAATCAGTCATATTGTTAAACTAAAATTCAATTCAGGTATCTCAATTATAAAATAAAGATTATGAAGTTAACCATGACATAATATGAGCAGCCATAAAAGCGCACACACATCTTATGATGGTTCACAATTAATAAACCATCACTAATGAAACGTTAAAACTCTTAAAATTATAATATACCTTAGTTTACTTTAGAAAAATCTCGCTTCTAAAATCCAAACAAGTTATAAATTAAATATAAAACTTGCGAGTTTGAGTAACCAAGTTATTATTCAAAATACATGATAAATGGAATTGAACGTACTTCAAAAGCAGTTTATTCATCGAACGAAAGTTCAAGGTGATCATCATTAATGTTACTTGAATGTTACTCAGATTTCTTTATTTTGCTTAGCTCGTATCTTTTAACGGTATCATTAAATTCTTAAAAGTTCCGCTGCCTTTTTGTATAGTGAATAATAAATATAATCGTAACGTTAAAGACAAATGATGATAGAAAATTTAAATTCCTCGT